>CM022764.1:5408850-5831350 GCA_012411365.1 Ameiurus melas
GAATGCTAATTTTTAAAAATACCAACAGAATAAAACTCAGTCAAATCAAGAGTATGGTGATCTGGCTGTTCATCAAATATTGTGATGCATTTAATGTATAACGTGTGTGATTAAAGTGATTACTTAGTTTTCATTGTAAACTTTGTATAATATTTGTGGTAAATATCACCAATGTTTGATTTTACATATTAGGATACAAGAATAGAAATGGGTGGCATGTTTGCTGGCTGAAGCGTTTCATAAAGACATGGCAACAGAGACAAAAGGGACTCTTTCCTATTACAATTTTAATATAAATATAATGAAATCTAATAATTTGTAAAGATAATTTGCACATTAAAAAACAAAAATTACTTCAGCCTATTAGTCTGTAGGCTATGAATAAAGGCTGGAAGAAAGATATATTATATATCATATTCACTATTTTTAAACTTTAAACACAAATGAATTGCATATTAAATCAACAGATCATCAGTTACTTCACTTAAGGTGCTGGTGTCTTTCCATGGAGTCTTTAAATCTATAGACCTACATGTTTTCTATTTTCACTAGATTTTAAAATGCTATAATATAATTTGTGATTGAGATGCATGTAAAATAGAAACATGTTTCAGTTGAGCATATGGTTTTTAGAACTTACTAGTCAAAATGTATGTATGAAGGGTTTTCCCAGGCCACCACACTTACAGTACATTATAGGTTTGTGGACACCTGACCATCACACCCATATGTAGTTCTTCCCCAAACTGTTGCCACAAAGGTGGAAGCACACAACTGTATAGAATGTGTTTGTATACTATAGCACTACAGTTTCCATTCAGTGGAACTAAGAGGCCTAAACCTGTTCCAGCATGACAGTGTCACTGAGCACAAAGCATATCCATGAAGAGCCCTGACCTCAACCCCACTGAACACTTTTGGGATGAACTGGAACAACGACTGCACACCAGACAGTCAAATAATTACAGGGGAAAGGTGACAATCATATGAAAAAAGATTTCTTCTCTAGTGATTCGGTTTTTTTGATGTGGTTGTTTAATACATTCAGCTCACTCAAATTTTTTGTTTTAGTGAAAAAAAAAAAATTGTTGGGGGGGTTTTTTTTTTTTTGTTGTTTTTTTTTTTTGGGAGTTGCGTGGTGTGCATAGGTGTACAATCTAATATCATGGATTTATATATATATCATGACTATCCTCAGAGTTAAAAAAAAATAAAAAAAATAAATGATAGCATGTAACACAAGAGCAAAAAATTTGATAATTGGTTTTGAATCTAAAATCTTAACAGTTTCCTCTGTTTATCTCTTGCAGAACTTCTTTATGTGCTGTTTTACAAATCACATATGCCAAATTTGAATGATTAAACTCTATATCTAACAACTCATTGTGCATTATTTTAGTTGTAAAATAATGCCAAATAATTATTCATGTTAAATTTTCTAAAGGTTGTAACCATAAGTGTCATTTCATATGCATGCTCACAGTCTGGGTTGCCGTGTAGGGAAATGGGGAAGGGTACATACTGAAGTTTGGTATCACGCTCATTTAACATGCTGTTGATCTTTCATCTGTGTTGTCTGGCTTTCCTCACCAGAGTCTAACATCACTGAACAGATGAATTTACACTGCCAATCAAATGGCACAACACAAGCATTACTAATGTGATCACAATAATAATATGGCACCATATTAAGTATTAAGTATGTTACAGAAAGAAAACTAAACATATGATGTTAGCATTACATTAACATTTCTATTTATTTGTTAGTGTCTAATTTATAATGCTATGTGTGTCATAATATATCATAATATATCATGTTTTAAGTTTTCATGACCAGTTACCAATTTCCCTTTATCCCTTCTAATTACCTGCTTTTCTTTTCTTTGTTTAATTGGTTGTTTAATTTTTTCTATCATTCTGTGCCTTATTTACTGTGACAGATATGTTAAATGGCCTATATTCTGATTCTCTGCCCTAAATGAAGCATTCCTTATCACTTCAACATGAATGGGAATGTATAAATGTTATGGACTAAATAACCGTGATATGCAGTTTACAACTAGGAATAATTAAAGGGCTAGTTTCCTTATACATTGGGGTGAATGCAAATTTGACAGGGTTTACGTAGTACATCCACCTCTTATTTAAAAAAAATAAGACATTTTTCATGACATGGGCACTTGAACCTTCTGTTCATATCTATGATAAATCATTCATTCAGATTGGACAATCTACTTCATGTCATGACATTGTACACTGTTGTTTGAGCAATCATCGAAGAAAAGTATTGGGAAAGATTGATCATGTAATCTTCAAGTAACCTGTCAATGACAAACAGGAAGAAACAAGGAGAAAAAAAAGAAGGCTGTATGAGAAATACATAGCCATTGTTAGATTTCACCCCACAGGAATCTACCGTGTACGCCTTTTCGATCTCCGTCACGCCTTCCAGTCTGTTTTACCATTACCTTCTAGTAACTTTGAGTTACTTATAGTTCTATGTTGCTATGAGCTAGAAAGTGTGGTTTGCCTGGAGTTCAGGCCTGGAGAGTCCGAAATGAACACACACACACATTGACAGATATAAGTGTGTTCAAAAAGAGACTTCCGCTTTATTCATTCAAAACAGAAGTATTTATACATATTGTACATGTTGATAACAGTACTGCATGAATGGTCTCTACTGGTCCAGGTGTCAGACAGATTTAGACAAAACACACAGCACATAGTTATGATACAAAATAAGTCCCATGTCATGTTGACACAGAAGTACATAATAATATAATCAAGGATAGTAGTTGATCAGCTTATTCAAAGAGCTAACTAAATGATTACATTCATCATATATTTGAGAGCAGTTCATAATATAAGAGGGTACATAATATAAAATATAAAATGATAAAATAGAATTTCATTTCAGCCATTTATGTAAGATACAAAGCATTTTAATATGCACTGAAACCTTTATAAAAAAAAAAAAAAAATTAATTTAAATGAAAGTGTAATGTATTTTTTTTATCAGATGTCTGTGTATTTCATACATGGTTTATTGTATATTGAGAATTTTTTTTTAGCAATGCATGTGAGACACATGAGAACCATAATGTGACAATAACTATATCTAATAACTGTATTAAAATTAAAATAAATCATGTCTGAAATATTAATCAGTAAAATGGTATGCTCATGTGAATATTAGTCTTGTACAACCCCAAATCCAAAACAGTTGAGACGCTGTGTAAAATGTAAATAAATGTAAATAAAAACAGAATGCAATGATTTACAAATCTCATAAACCCATATGTTATTCACAATAGAATATCGAAAATATATCAAATGTTTAAACTGTGCAAATGTACCATTTAAGAAAAAAATAGGTAATTTGGAATTTGATGACTGCAACACTTCTCAAAAAAGTTGGGAGGGGGCAACAAAAGACTGGAAATGTAAGTATTACAGTTGTAAGTGTAACAGCTGGAGGTAAATTGGCAACAGGTCAATAACATGACTGGGTATAAAAAAGAGTATATTAGAGAGGCAGAGTCTCTCAGAAATAAAGATGGGCAGAGGTTCTCCAAAATAACATGAAAAGCTTCAGAGAATCTGGAGAAATCTCTGTGCACAACGGACAAGGGTGAAAATCAATATTGCCTGTGATCTTCAGGCCCTCGGGTGGCACTGCATTAAAAACAGGAATGATTCTGTAATGGAAATCACTGCATGGGCTCAGAAACACCTCCAGAACTCATTCTCTGTGAAAACAGTTCAATGTGCCATCTACAAATACTGGTTAAAACTCTATCATGCAATGTAAAAGCCATATGTGAACATGATCCAGAATCTCCGCCATCTTCTCTGGGCCAAAGTTCATTTAAAATGGACTGAGGCAAAGTGGAAAACTGTTCTGTAATCAGACGAATCAAAATTTTAAATTATTTTTAGAAACCATGGACCATGGAACCATCCTCTAAACTTAAGAGGACTAAAGAGGAGAGGGACCATCCTTTTTTTTTATCAACACTCACTTTTTTATCACCTGCATCTCTGTCGGTATGGGGGTGCATTAGTGCCTATAGTATGGGCAGCTTTAATATCTGGAAAGACACCATCAATGCTGAAAGCTATATACAGTCATGGACGAAAGTATTGGCACCCCTGGAACTTTTCCAAAAAATGCACCATTTCTCCCAGAAAAGGGTTGCAATGACAAATGTTTTGGTATATACATGTTCATTACCTTTAAGTGCAATGGAACAGCACAAAAAAGCAGAAGAAAAAAAGGCAAATTTGACATCATTTTACACAAAACTCCCAAAATGGACTGGACAAAATCATTGGCACCCTATTAAAACTGTGGGTAAATAATTTAATTTCAAGTATGTGATGTTCATTTAAACTCACCTATGGCAAGTAACAGGTGCTGGCAATATAGAAATCAAAACTGAAGCCAGTTAGAGTGTATAAAAGTTGGCTCAACCTTTGTGTTGTGTGCCTGTGTGTGCCACACCAAGCATGGAGAAGAGAAAGAAGAGCCTGAGGACTTAATATCAACAATCTCAAGGTTACAAGTCAATCTCCAGAGATCTTAAAGTTCCTTTGTCCACTGTGTGCAATATAATCAAGAAGTTTATAACCCATGGAACTGTGGCACATCTCCCTGGACGTGGACAGAAGAGAAAAATTGATGAAAGAATGCAACGCAGGATAGTTTGAATGGTGGATAAACAACCTCAGTCAACTTCCACGCAAATTCAGGCTGTCCTGCAGACTCAGGGTGCATCAGTGTCAGCTCGAACCATACGTTGTCATTTGAATGAGATGAAGCGCTATGGCAGGAGACCGAGAGGGGAACCCCACTTCTGACACAGAGGCATAAAAAAGCCAAACTGCAGTTTGCATAAATATACCTGAGTAAGCCTCAATCCTTCTGGGAGAACGTTTTGTGGACAGATGAGACTAAGGTAGAGCTTTTTGGCATTCTACTGTTTACAGAAAACGGAAAGAGGCCTACAAAGAAAAGAACACAGTACCTACAGTCAAACATGGTGGAGGTTCAAGGATGTTTTGGGGTTGTTTTGCTGCCTCTGGCACTGGGTGCATTGACTGTGTGCAAGGAATCATGAAATCTGGAGACTATCAAAAGATTTTGGCCCATAATGTAGGGGTGCCGGCAGAAAGCTGGGCTGCGTCAGAGGTCATGGGTGTTTCAGCAGGACAATGACCCGAAACAAACCTCAAAAAGCACCCAGAAATGATTGGAGACAAAGCGCTGGAGAATTCTGAAGTGGCCAACAATGAGTCCGGATATAAATCCCATAGAACACCAAGGGAGAGATCTCAAAATTGCTGTTGCGAGAAGTCACCCTTCAAATCTGAGAGACCGGGAGCAGTTTTCAAAAGAAGAGTGGTCCAAAATTCCATTTGAGAGGTGTAGGAAGAGTGTTGATGGTTATAGGAAGCGATTGGTTTCAGTTATTTATTTGTTTCAGTAAGGGCGTGCAACCAAATATTAAGTTGAGGGTGCCAACAATTTTGTCCGACCTAATTTTTGAGTTTTGTGTAAAATTATGTCAAATTTGCCTTTTTTCTTCTGCTTTTATGTGCTGTTCCTATGCACTTAAAGGTAATAAACATGTGTATACCAAAACATTTGTCATTGCAACACTTTTCAGGGAGAAATTGTGCATTTTCTGGAAAGTTCCAGGGGTGCCAATACTTTCGTCCATGACTGTACAGGTTTTAGAGTAAAATATGCTTCCCTCCAGACTCCATCCCATCTTTACTTCTGAGAGACTCTGCCTATCTAAGATATCTTTTTATACCCAATCATGTTGCTGACCTGTTGCCAATGCACTTAAATAGTTATAAAATGTTCCTCCAGCTGTTTCTTTTTAGTAACACTCACATTTCGAGCCTTTTGTTTCCCCCATCCGAACTTTTTTGAGACAAGTTGAGGCCATCAAATTCAAAATTACTCAATTTTTTCCTTAAAATGGAACATTTCCTCAGTTTAAACATTTGATATGTTTTCTGTTCTATTGTGAATAACATATGGGTTTATGAGATTTCCAAACCATTGCATTCGGTTTTTACTGACATTTTACACAGCGTCCCAACTTTATTGGAATTGGGGTTGTACATTTTTTTTTACCAGTTCAAATAAAAACAAGTCTGTAAAGGGTATGAAAATTGAAAAAAAACAAAAAAACATCTAAGTTCTGTGACTGAAAAATTAATCACTGATACAGCGTCAAGTGCATAGTAGTCATCTACATTAGTTTTGTGGGGTTTGAAAGAAAAACAAGCCTTTAATGTATATGAACAAGGAGTCATAAATATATTCATATAGAAACTTGTAAATTATGCATACATGTTTTTTCCACAGATACTGCTATACTTCAATTTGACTGTAGGTACATTTTAAGCATATAAAGGAAAATATTATTTGGAAGCAAAATCATGGTCACACCAAATGATCATTGTGAAATTGCTGACTAAGGGTGATAAAAAAAAGTGCTAAATTCACATCATTGCATGTTTTATTTGCAGTATGTTGGGGGTTTTTTCCCCCACAACATACTGCCAAACACATTGACATAGATGAAAAGGGAGGTGACTGGTTTATACTTAAGACTTTGAATGAGGTTGGAGAGCTTTTACAATCCTCATGACAGTAATCAAATGGCATGATCATTTATAATGATTTTTATAGGCTAAAAAATCCATTATTGTACATGTGCTATTGTCTCACTTATTGTTTTCACTGTGTATAACCTGAACATGAAGCACAGATAAGACAGAAACAGCACTGAATATACATGCCATACATGCATAATGGCAATTCACTCAACAAATTTGGTGCTGTTGTAATTTACAAGCATCAGTCATGGCCTTCCTACGAGTATTTTACTCCTATTAGCCACTATAAAGAACATTATTTACCACAGTGCATTTTCATAGTTCTCAGACTAAAAAAGAGACATGTTCTCATTTCTCATCTCAGTCAGCCTTCTAAGGAGAGTGTTAACAGATGGATGCATGGATGCACACATGCTGTTCATTTGTATGCTAAACGGGGTATCATTGATTCAAGAGCATGCCAAAGGTCATTCTGCTGCTGTGTATTTTGCTTGTGTATTTATTATAAACCTTTTTTCCAGAGATAACAAACACATTGTGATGTAGTCTTGTTTTCTAGGCACTAGTGTCTTCAGTACTGCATAAATTAAACAATAGTCTTTACTGAAAGTATATTGCACTTTTAAACTAACCCACTAAAACACCTAAGTAAAAGTTTTAAAGTATTCAAGTAAGAAAATTACTTTGGTATCAAAAGTAGAACGCTCTTTCCATGATGTTTTTAGAAATTGTATATATTATTTAAATACATTCAGAGCTGCCCTCTCTAGGTGATAGTTTTTGAAAGGGGAAAACTAGCTAGGGATGAGAATTGAGAAAGACAAAATTGGGAGAAAATGGGTTACAAATAATAAACACAATGTGTTTTTATATTATGTTTATATCACAATGTGTATTTTATTGGAGGCCTGTAGTCATTTACTACTTTAACCAGTGGTGAAAGATTTCATGTACAGTACAGTATGTGATTCCTATGTAAGTATGAGCACAGCTACAGAGCCACAACCTACTGAGCCTTTTCTAAGATCTTGGCATTAAAGGGGAGGTTTGATATTGACTCTTTGATAGCTGACAAGAGTCAAGGTCAGTTTTTTTAAAACAAGTCACTAGTTTTATTATTTATAATATGTAGAAAAGCAGTCTTGGTTAACGAGCTAATGTGAGAATCATATTAGTGAGTGAAAAGTAAAAATAAACAAAAACGTATAAATATTAGAAGGAACATGAAATTTGGTATGAATTTAAGGAAATTGCAGCTTATCCAGAGCTATGGATAATATATAATATTACAGACCCCACAGAAGTAAGTCGTGAGGGAGGAAGTGGAGTAGAACTGATATGTATTATATATACAGTATATAGCAGACATGTTCACAAGTGCTTGAGATCCAAGTCCAAGTCAAGTCTCAAGCCTCTGAGATGGAGTCCAAGTCAAGCCTCATGTCTCTGAGTTTTGGAGGGCTGAAAAGCGTGGCGTTCAAAAATAATGGTCACTCGGAACTAAATTTTTAAGCCTTTTTTGGCAATTCATTTTGAATCAATCTTACATCACTAGCTAGATTACTCTCCCTTCTAAATGCCTTTCGGAGTAGGGTGTCCAGATGCAAATGGACCAAATGTGGAAAAGGTAGTAAGTTTGTGTGGGACAATGTGGGACACAAAGACCATTTGAATAAGAAACATGTGCCCTCAAGACAATTTATATTTATGTATTTTATATCAAACAGTGCAACAAAGAGAAACATGACTGCATAGAAAAAATTAAGTGGGATTTCCATGACTTGACCTCACATGTGCCCAGTTTGAGTGAAAGCTGACAGCTCTTTGATGACAGGCTTCAATACTTCCTTCACAGTCAGATATGAATATTGCTTCATCAGCGATGCAACTGATTCCATCTATTTCTGTTAAAAATTATCATAGAAATATGAGGGGAAAAAACTAAAAGCTTAGTGTAACACTTTCCCAGTGTAGATTGATCAAGCCCCTTCTTCCACAATTAGTTCAACCTTTTTATTTCCAATCAAAATGTGGGACATCATCTCAAGTTGAGGGATGCAGAACAAACTCAAATTCATAGGGTATGAATGAATGAAGTATGAATAGAAAAAATGTGGTGTTTGACGTTGTCATGTGGGGATAGCATAGAGAGAACGTAACTGGGAATGCCAAACCAAAATGACGTGTTTTTCACGAGTCTCTTTCTTCAAGTCCATGTCAAGTCTTGAGTTAGTTGTTTACAAGTCCAAGTCAAATTGCAAGTTATTTAATTCAACTTAAGTGCGACTCGAGTCCAAGTCGCAGACTTGAGTTTCCATCTCTGGTATATAGAGTGTCATCAGCATAAGAGGCCATGACAGCAAATTATGTGACTGAGAGGCGATATGTAAATTATGAAAAGGAGAGGCCCAAGAACAGATCCGTGGGGAATACCTTGGTGAGCAGTGGGGGATTTGTGATGTTGAAAAGCAATGAAGTGCTGTCTATCTCTAAGGTAGGGCATAAAACAAGAGAGTGTGGTACCAGCAATGCAAATAGCATAGAGGCTGGCAAAAAATTATGTAAAATTCAAAGCTAAGACCAAGAAAAAGTAAAATACTAAGGGACCCAGAGTCAGAGACAACAAGAATAATGTTACTGACCTTTAGGAGAGTAGTCTCAGTGTTATGTAGCAAACAGATCTGACTGCAGCAGTTTTTAAATCTACTGGTACAGTGCTGTGGTAAGAGATGCATTGATTAGGGAAGAAGTAGGAGAACAGATATTAGACAGATATTCTTTAAGCAGAGGAGTGCATGATCAAGATGGCATGACACTGAGTTCTTAATTAACTCCACAATAACTGACACAGTGTTGTGGGTAAAATCAGTGAAAAAGTGAACAGAGAATTCAGAAAGAAAATGATGAGAAGTCAGAGGTAAGTTGGTAGGAAAAGTAAACGCAAATAGACTAAACTTTGTGTATGAATGATTCACATCTTGGTAGGGCCAGCAGAGGCAAGGAGCATATGAGTTTATTTACAATAGAGATAAATATTCTAGGCCTGCAGCACATGCTGTAAATTATGGACTGGGTGGAAAGTAATGAACTATATGTACTCTCTTTACAGTCCTAGAGCACATAATTCACTGGAATAGTACTTTTTGAAATATAACTAAACCATAGTTATTTTACTGTAGATTTTTTCACAAAAATATTCAACTTCAGTAAATACATTTTTTATCATCATTTGATCACCAAAAACAAGAACAACAACAAAAAACTTGGACTTCAGGTTCAGATTAAAGACCCAATCAAAATTAAGCACTGTGCTTTGTCACAATGATGTCTGAGATAGTAGAGACAGATGAGTATCTCTAAACGGATTTATCAGGTATCTGGTATTAATCAGGTTTTAATGTTTCACTGTAAACAACATGCTAATTATCTGCAAATTATACAAGTCAAAACCAGTTGGTATGTCAGCATTACCTACAGAAACATCAAACCTACAGAAACATACTATACAGCTAAGCCATTAGCTAGCTGAATGAGCTAGACTAGCTAGGAAGTTCTATTGATGTTTTACAATATAACAGCTATATAGAGTAAACTGTAATTATTACACTTAATATTCTGTAGTGATTGCCTGTTCTAGCATCTAGAATCTAAATGCTGCTACAGCCTATACTGTAACAATCTGGAAAATGTATCCTGAAGGGGTACAAAAGGGGCATCTTTTTAGATAGCTAACAATGTAGCTAGAAATAGGGATAACTTGAACTAGATACAGTAGCTAATGAACTTAGCAAGCTACTGAAACTCCAACAGCATTTAGCTAGCATTACCTTTCTTTATATTGTGTTGATAAATCAAGGTGGTGGTCACTAAATCATTGCTCACTTGTTTAGTTAACATAAATTTTATAATTCATATAATTCAATTTTAATTGCAAGTAATTCAAGTAATTTTTCACAAGACAACTAATTAAATTTTTTAATAATTATTTTTACTTAAGTTAATTATAACTAAAGGAGTAGTACTTTTACAAAAGACAGTGTGTTCCCTTTCAAGGGGAATTCGACGTTGCATTTAGCATAACAGTTTGGGAACGCCTTGCACGCAACCGGTATCTGAAGCTTGTGTAAAATCATGCCTCTACTTATAGGCCTGCCAAGATCAGGTGACGTGGCAATTAAGCGCGTCGTATGATGTATGTGGCACCTGTGAACCACGCCCCCAGTCTTATTATCTTCAGTGAGACTGCATGTCTGTTGTTTGTGTGATAAAAACGCTTAATTTCTACTTGATATTTTCTCAAAAATCTCTTAATGTTTCTACCCCTTTTTTAAAGGAAAAGAGAGGTAAGTAATGAGCAAGAAAGAGTTCAAGAAGTGTGTAACGGCTTGCTCCCGTTTTATCATGGGGAAAAGTGTACACTTTCTGAGTGAAGTGTTAGCAGTGTAGTATATGATGGCAGCTTTGAGAGGCTGTGCATGGTAACGCTACATTAAGCAGCTCGGCTTGTGGCTCGTGCGCTTCTCGAAAAAAACGGAAGCTGAAGCGAGTCGGGTTTCAGAGCCTCGTGGATCTGGGGCAGCCAGCCGTCTCAGGTTCGGGGGACCTTTTAGATCCGGAAGAGGAGTCGGAGATGAGCGCTGCTCTATCTCTTGCTCTGTCTTCCGGGATCGACTCTCTAGATTTTCGAGTTCACGTCGCAACTCCTCCTTCCACTGTGGAAAGCCAAAAGGGTAATAATTCCTCTCTGACTCCGAGGAGTTAGAAGGATGTATTGAAAACTGAGAGCAGCATATAAAGAGCTGCTCGACGTGATTACCCAGTGAAAGTAAATCCCTCACACTGCAGAAACTCCACTGTCTTCCAGAAGTTTATGACAAAATATCAGGCTTCTGGGGGTAAACCACGCATAAGCCATATTCATAACCCCACAATGTTGGATTATTTGGCCATTATGGGAATGAATGGCATGGCTATTTAGCTATGCTCAAGGTGGAGGAGGCACTTGCTAGCTACCTCTCTCCACCGATGGCAGGTAATTACGGGGGCCGGCTTCCATCCAAGGTGGCATTTGTGGGCTAGCCTATGCAGTAGTAGTCTTGCTTGTGGGTCATTGCAGACAAGGTTGCAGGCCTAGCAAGCAGACCTGCTGAGTGAGTTCGATATATGGCGATGCTGTCTCAAGCTCACCTGAGTGTCCACGAGTGGAGCCTGGGCCAGCACTAGTGTGAGGGAGACCCAGAAGGCAAGTATGGCAGCCAGCTAACCCCCGCAGACAGCCAGGGGAACCGGGTGGCTTCAGTAGCAGTCTGCTGTTAGGCCTGATCTGAGAATGGTCATAAAGGCCAAGCAGGCAAAGAAGAGCGGTCCTGAGGGGCCATGGAGGGATGGATCTGGGAACATGAGGTTGTTAGGGCAGGTAGCCCCCAGTGATACTGTAGGGCCTCCCCTAACCAAGAAGGTCCCCAAGTGTTCAGGGTTCTCTGGTCAGCGAGCTGTCACAGGGCAATGAAAATCTGATGCTTCCCTGAAATAGAATGTGGAATAGTTAACGTCACTAAAAGACCAACGGGCAGTGTGCAAACTACTGCCAAATGTGTCTCCATGGGTTCTGTCTACCATAGAAAGGGTTACCGGGTCCAGATATAGCTCGACCCCCCCACCCCCACCCCCCGTTCACAGGTATGCTCACTACAACAGTCAGCACAGACCAGAGCCTGAAGTTAGCACAGGAAATAAGCTCCCTTTTGTACAATGGGGCCATAGGACATGTACCCTGTTACCGAAAGGAGGGAGGTTAACAGCTAACTCATGTTATTGCCAAACTACATACAAACTTACAACTGACAAACGACCTGTTCTCATCATGTTTGCGATGGTGGTTTGAGTTGATCTGATGTATCACTATTGGTCTCAGCCTCAAATTGATATTGTTGTGTACGTGGATACTGTTAACCTGTTAGCTGTAGCCTCTGCTAACCGGTTATCTCCAATATTACCTACAGTTTTGTTGTTTAGGCCAGGGACACACTAGATGATATATATATATATATATATATATATATATATATATATATATATATATATATATATATATATTTATCTTAACCGATTTTAAAACATAAGGACAGTCTCAACCTATTTTTATCATTAAAATCCTCTGAATGCACACACTAGACCTCACAGACACTAGATCTCATAGAAACTCACATTTTATCAAACATAACTTCAGAAGGCAATATCACTCAAACTGCATTTTGTTTACTAGCCTCATATCAGCTGCCTTATTCACCCAGCAGAAGTTAAAACTGACTTTTTTTATTCAGACTGAGCTGAAACTCATTATGGTGGGCCTTTCATTTCCAATATACACTGCAAGTGGTAGCCCAATCACAAGAGTATGCTCTCTGAAAGGAAGAGTTGAATGAAACCTTTAGAACAGATCATTAAACGAGTCGTTTGTGACACTGGGGAAAAAAAATAAGTAATTCTGCAATTTAAATAATGTGCACATTAAAGTGCTTTTTGACCTTAAATGCATGTAAATATATAAAACTATCTGGGGGGGTTGTGACATTTTGTGTGCAGGTCCAAACTCCCTCCCAGACTTTCCAGCTTGCACCTAGCCTGCTTTGCTCCCACCTCCCTGGATGATCTCAATGATTGGCGGCCAAATTCCGTATTTTGACAGCTGTTCTGCTTTCGAATTTGGCCTGGTTTTGACTTTGAGTTTGATTATCCCTATATCAGTTTTGTATTCTCTTCATCTGTGTGTATATATATCTCCACACTGTAAATAAACATCACCGTTCGTACTGCATTTGCATCCTGCCTACTTGCCTGCCGTCACGCACGTGACAACAACCTTTTTGAACAACCTTGTTACGTTTTTATTCCTGGCTCGCTCATTTACTCTTTAAAGATCAATCAACTTGAATCCCGAGCTGGTTACTCTGTGAGGCCCAACCTAGACTGGGCTGTAACACCTCTAAAACAAAATTAGGCACGTTTCAAAACCATAATAGGTGCACTTTAAATGTTACTTTAATGTAGCAATGCTGACTTGACCGGTAATTGCAAATATTCTTTTTCATGTAATTGGAAAATGGAGCACTAATCCTAGATCAGCATCTACAAAGTAACATATACAAATCATTTTGTTTCCTCCAACAACATGACAGAAAAAATGCATACAAATCTGCATGCTCCCATACTAGAATGTCAAAATAGTCTTCAGCCTATGGGACATGTATTTGGTTGCTCATTGTTTATCACTAGGAAGCTTTACCAGCCACTGCCTCTCACCAACCACACTCTTTAATACTAAATAGTAATTCAAAATTAAACAATGCCATAGGATACCATAGTGCAGGTGGAATACTGTTGCAACATTTATTTAAAACAGTATTATTCTGTTTTGGACACAGCTATTGGGAGACTGGAACTGAAATAATGGCCACATACAATCTGTTATTCGACAGACATGTTCATGCTTTCATAATTCTATATAACATGCTCTTATTTGATGTGCCTTTTCCACCACAGCTCAGCGTATATATAGGCATTCAGGCTTTTATATGGGAATTATAATTACTATTATTATTATTATTATTATTATTATTATTATTATTATTGTTGTTGTTGTTGTTGTTGTTGTTTCTACACTTTTTCATTTTTGTTTGACATGCTTGAAACTCATGAAAAACTTGAAAAATTGGCACATGCATCAGAAGTGCAGGCCATCAGGGTCTGACAACAACAATAAGTCACTTAGATGCACCAAATTTGTTAGACCTTTATGATTTGTTAGGCCTCCGACCAACAGGAAGTCAGCCATTTTAGATTTTATGCATTTTGACAGATATCAAACCTTTAAATACTCCTCCTAGAGGAATCAATATGAACCCATATTTGGTCAGCATGTCAAGATAGCCATGATGTTAAACTGTGAAGAAATGATATCTTTGATATCTTAAATGGTGTTGCCATGGCAAGGCAATCAAATAAGACAGTTTCTGATATATTCCCCACACAAACAATAAGTGTGGCATAATTCCACTATACATCATACAATGTGGCCCAGAATTCACATTTGTGTTCAGTTATGGGGCATAGTAGTGTACTTGTGCCAATATTGTTTCATTGTCATAACACAACCAACTGCCAACAGAAAGTGAGGCTTATAAACCAAACCATTAGAGCCATATCTTAATGTTTACAAGAGCTTTGCCAAATTACTTTGAATTACGTTTATTGTATTGTGAGGCAGTCGGCTGTTACACCCAACAGTAAGAAGGAGAAGGGTTCCAAATTATATATTTTGATTTACATCAAAAACTTTGAGGGTGAGTATTCTCATGCTATATCTGAGGAGTGAATCTAGCTAAGTCTACAGTTCTTACCTGTCTTTGCATTATTTGTATTTATCTAATTAAAATACACTTTATACAATAAATTATCTGCCCTTGCATCTGCCTCCCAAAAAAGTTGGGACGGGGCAACAAAAGGCTGGAAAAGTAAATGTTACTAAAAAGAAACAGCTGGAGGAACATTTTGTAACTAATTAAATTAATTGGCTAATATGTTAATTGGTGCACATGATAGGGTGTAAAAAGAGTATCATTGAGCGGCAGAGTCTCTCAGAAGATTCTGAGATTGGATCTGGATTCTTAACTGAACATGAATGTACATGTGCGCATGTGCATGTGATATTAAGTGAAGATCAACTATGTGGATTTAACCATGAAAGGAATGCTGATTGAATTCAGCCAGTACCTCTCCTTTGCCAGGTACCCAGTGGGATCCAATTCAAAGACTAATGATTAAGTGATTATGAAACACATTCATTACCATACTTGAATTAAAGCATTTGTATTAAGATGAGAAAAAAAAACTGTTATGTTCATTTCATTGAATCTTAAATAGTGTGACAGTCTTTCTGCAATGATTGAATATCATGTCCCTAAATAAGATCCATCAGATATAATTGTTCTCACAAGAATAGTCACAGTAGTGAAGATGTACAGAGACCTTAAAATTATGAAATAGTACAAAGCAAATTATTTTACCAAAATGTACACATTTGCCTGGTATTTATCCTGTTCTTGGCTAACAGTAGTGGAACGCAAAATTATCTTCTGCTATTGTAGCCCATTCGCTTCAAGGTTTGATGTCTTGTGGGTTCTGAGATGCTTTTTTGCTTAGCCCAAAGTGGTTATGTGAGTTACCATAGCCTTCATGTCAGCTTGAAAAAGTCTGGCCATTCTTTTCTGACCTCTCTCATTAACAGTGCACTTCCACACACAGAACTGTGGTCTACGAGCAGTACGAGTTGTACGAGCAGACTTTAAAAATTTATCTATTAATTAATTAAACAGTGGTGTCTCACCTGAGTGGATAAATCTACTTAAGTTTAAGGACACACCTTTGTTTTTGGCAAATTCTGCTTCATGTGAGTTAATCTAGGGGAACTGTCTGAGTAGAGGGTTAGTGTGTAGTAAACCTCAACCATTCACATCTCACAAATATGAGTTGGTCTATCTGAATTATGACTTTGCTGTATCCAAGCACACCCACGACCGCATCCATATGATGTATTGTATACCGGACACGTCAACAAAATGGGCGTGATTGAGCTGAGATGAAATCTAGCGGGCGCCACTCAGCTGATATGACTGTCATTTCAGGAATCTACAGCACTGGGCTTGTTACACCTAGCCCACATTTCACATCATTATATGTGTTTTTCTTACAATCGTTAGTGGCGCTTTTGTCCTCTGTTTCACAAAAATAAAAATAAAATAAATATTGTCTTTAAAACATTTATTAACAAATAAAATTATGTGGTCACCAAAATCTTTATAGTAATATTTTTAGCCCTGTTAGCCCAATGAAGCAAGACCTGATAAGACATGGAGTAAGTTGATAGTATATAGATGATCTACTAAAAATCAAGAGATTTAGACTGGAATATCCAAATAAAATGAAAGAAAGACAAGTTTGGTAGTATAGAGTGTGTACAGATTGTGTATTAAACATCTACAGCTAGCATAACTGTTAGCATATTGTTGAGAATTAGCTGTTTCATTTAAATTTAGTTGATAGGCTGGTTGATGACGATCATCTGACAGATTGTTGACAGCCTATAGAATAATATAGTGTTAAAATTTTAATAAGTACAGCTGTAGTAGGAGTAATAAATATGAACAAATGTCATGAGAAAAAACAGTTTTCCATGTATTAATTTATTTGCTTTTATTCATGCATTTTTCTTTGTTTGTCTAAAATATATGAATGTCAAAAGTGTCAAATTTGTCCCACGGTAACATGAATCTGATGAGCAACAATTTTGTTTTATTGTTTTGCTGAAACAGAGACATGTTTAAAGCATCTCAGAGGGTTAATGCAGATGTACAGTAGCTGTCCTCAAAATTATGCTCATTTAAATCATTAAAGCAATAAACACATCCTAAATCAGCAGCATTATTCCAAAGTCTTCTAGAAATTACCATAACGGTGTTTCTGTAGTGGCTGCCCAACCAAATCTGGGCTTCTGGATTGAACAATATCCATCCATCCATCTTCAGCCGCTTATTCCTGCTTCAGGGTCGCGGGGAACCTGGAGCCTATCCCAGGAAGCATCGGGCACAAGGCAGGGT
This sequence comes from Ameiurus melas, assembly GCA_012411365.1. Taxonomy (NCBI): domain Eukaryota; kingdom Metazoa; phylum Chordata; class Actinopteri; order Siluriformes; family Ictaluridae; genus Ameiurus; species Ameiurus melas. Next base: position 5,426,145 of record CM022764.1, read on the forward strand.
ACACCCTGGACAGGATGCCAGTCCATCGCAGGGCACAATCACATATACACTCACACACCCATTCATACACTATGGACAATTTACCAAGCTGCCAATCAACCTACCATGCATGTCTTTGGACTGGGGGAGGAAACCGGAGTACCCGGAGGAAACCCCACAACACGGGGAGAACATGCAAACTCCGCACACACATGGCCCTGGCGGGAATCGAACCCCGGACCCTGGAGGTGTGAGGTGAACGTGCTAACCACTAAGCCCTTAATTCAACAATATCCCCTTTCACAATTTCTAGGATTAATTACAATGCTATAGCTAAAATCTAATTGGATAAGTTATGAACTGCTTGCAGGGTGTGTGATATATTATTATTATTATTATTATTATTATTATTATTATTATTATTATTATTATTATTATTATTATTATTATTATTATTATTATTATTATTGTGGCTGATATGCTGGCTCTGTTTGTGGTATAAAAAAAATCCTTCCTGCATTTACATGGTGTGAAGACAGAATTATGATATTGATTTTACAAAATAATTCCAGTCTTAGCATATTGACGCAAAATTAGTAGTAACATCTTGATAGCATTGATTGTATACACTGAGACTGATACTAAGTTTATTCAATATGTAAAAAGCACTGATTTTGTCTTAGAGGTACAATGACTGTTTGATAGAACATTAAAACTCAGACCTGTTGTTTTGCAGCCAAGTTTGTACTGTGCAATCTGTTTACATGTGTATCTATAAAAACACAAGTTGTATGAGGTGAACACTTGTTCTGCACCCATTAGAATTAATATGCAACAGTTACGGATGATCATTTTGAAGCTCATAATACATAATACCCCACTTTGGTTTTAAATTTAATTTTACTGTACTTGTGTACTGGTATAATGCATTTGGGATTTTATAACAAATGTCACTTTATAGTATTTAAAAAGTTTCATAAATTCATAGTCTTTGTGCACACAAAGTTTAAAGTTCACACTGCTTATGTGAAGAATAACCTACGATATGTGGAGATGCTGTACTTGTACTGCAATACCTTTGCCAGAAGTGAGTTATAAATGCAGTACAAAAAACTATGGCCTTTGAAGAAACTAAATATCTGTTTTATTGGCTGATTATTGAAATCTTTCGGTTTTAACTGACAAGAGGTACCCAGCATTAATACTTTGATTACCATATTACCATATTTCCATATTAAAAGTTACCATGTTAATGGAATATTTCTTTTCACACAAACACCGTTGTTTGTGTATTTATACCACAACGGTTTTATTTCTGCTACACTTGTATGATTCCTTGGTGGTATGCTTTCCCTAGTCTCCTTTTTTTCCTATTTTGTCCAAATTGTGTTTCATCTGTCTCATGTTTTTCCCCTGGATGGTGATAATAAATTTTGGCCAAGATATTCTAAAATGCCTAAATAAAGAGACTGAAAAGAAAGGCATGTTTCACTGACTGTAATTCACAGTTGTTATATCTGTGTGGAAAATATCCTCTGGTTGTCCGGAATACTCTGTGTGTTATCTGTACAATGAAATGCACATTGGTCACAGAGAAAATCCATGTTTGACTGTAGCAGTGGTTTGCTAATTTTTATTACTTCTTACAGTTATTAGCCTATTTGTGACTAATTCAAACCTTAACTAACTGAAAAACAATTAGGCCAATGACGTACATTATTAATGTAAGCCAGAATATGATTGTACATATTTGAATAATGAGCATAATATTTTAATAGTTCATTAAAAAAAAAAATAAATAAATAAATAAATAAAGTCATCTGTATTGGGTCCATGGCAATTTTTTAGTGCTAAAGTGGTCCCTGGCTGCAAATTTTTTGAGAATTCGTGGACTATAATATAATTAAAGTTTTTTATTCCTCTGATTTCGAGAAATTTCAAAAAACAGAAGGATTGATAGGACATGTCATTTATAATGCCATCTAAACACACAGTATATGACCTACTCTCTCATATTACCTATCTCGTCTAATACAATTTGACAGTAGTAGTAAAAGATAATTGCAGCCTGAAGAATTACCTAAAATATTCTTAAATCACTTCATTCTGTTCATATGCACTCACCAGCCACTTTACAAGGAACACCTGTACACCTGCTCATGCATTCAATTATCCAACCAGCCAGCTGTTAGCCTCTCATCAGTTGAGTGTTTCAGAGCCTCATGTTATGAACAGTGCAATAGGATTTTTTAATTGATAAAATACAAATTAATTTATTATTAAGCTGCAACTTGTTCTACATATTATTTAATTAAATAGCTTTAAAACTACCTACAGTTTGATCCCCTGCTGATTTTGTACGTTTTCCTCATTGATAAAGAAATGATCAGTCTATAATTTTAATGGTAGATTTATTTGAACAGTGAGAGACAGAATAACAACAACAAAAAAATACAGAAAAATTAATGTCACAAATGTTATAAAATGATTTGCATTTTAATGAGGGAAATAAGTATTTGACCCCTCTGCAAAACATGACTTAGTACTTGGTTTCAAAACCCTTGTTGGCAATCACAGAGGTCAGACGTTTCTAGTAGTTGGCCACCAGGTTTGCACACATCTCAGGAGGGATTTTGTCCCACTCCTCTTTGCAGATCTTCTCCAAGTCATTAAGGTTTCGAGGCTGACGTTTGGCAACTCGAACCTACAGCTCCCTCCACAGATTTTCTATAGGATTAAGGTCTGGAGACAGGCTAGGCCACTCCAGGACCTTAATGTGCTTCTTCTTGAGCCACTACTTTATTGCCTTGGCCGTGTGTTTTGGGTCATTGTCATGCTGGAATACCCATCCATGACCCATTTTCAATGCTCTGGCCGGTGAGGGGGCAGGCATTTGTTCACCCATAGCTATTTGAAGGTTATGCCCCCCATGTCCCCCCCCCATTTTATTCGTGAATGACGTTGTGTGTACAAGATAACACCCCCAAAGAAAAATATTTCCCCCCTAATCGTAATTTATTTGGTCGTTTTTCGTGGGAAGTCGTTTGCTTGTCAATGCCAGCTAGTTGAGTTGGCAAGAGCTCCATTTTGGTCTCATCTGACCACAACACTTTCACCCAGTTGTCCATTGAATCATTCAGATGTTTAGCAGCAACCTTCAGATGGGCATGTATATGTGCTTTCTTGAGCAGGGGGACCTTGTGGGCACTGCAGGATTTCAGTCCTTCACGGCGTAGTGTGTTACCAATTGTTTTCTTGGTGACTATGGTCCTAGCTGCCTTGAGATCATTGACAAGAACCTCCCGTGTAGTTCTGGGGTGATTCCTCACTGTTCTCATGATCATTGCAACTGTGTTTCTTCCATTTGCGAATAATCGCACCAACTGTTGTCACCTTCTCACCAAGCTGCTTGGCGATGGTCTTGTAGCCCAATCCAGACTTGTGTAGGTCTACAATCGTGTCCCTGACATCCCTGGAGAGCTCTTTGGCCTTGCCCATGGTGGAGAGTTTGGAATCTGATTGATTAATTGCTTCTGTGGACAGGTGTCTTTTGTACAGGTAACAAGCTGAGAGTGTGCTCCTAATCTCAGTTCGTTACCTGTATAAAAGACACCTGAGAGCCAGAAATTTTTCTGATCGAGAGGGGGTCAAATACTTATTTCCCTCATTTTATACATTTTTGACAGACATTTTTTCTGTTGTTATTCTGTCTCTCACTGTTCGAATAAACCTACCATTAAAATTATAGACTGATCATTTCTTTATATATATATATATATATATATATATATATATATATATATATATATATATATATATATATATATATATTTTGTGTGTGTGTGTGTGTGTGTCAACCTGTGTAAACACAATACCATTTTTATTTATTTTTTTATTGAAGCACAAAAGGTTATCCAACACCTATCATTCATGTGAAAAAATAACTGCCCCCTTAAAATTAAAATCTGGTTGTGCCACCTTTAACAGCAACAAGTGCAACCAAACGCAATAACTGGAGATCAGTCTTTCACTTACTTCTAGTACTAGGACTTACTCTTATACTTTGAATCATTGTCTTGTTGAATAATCCAGTTGCACTTGAGTTTCAACTTACGGACTGAAGACCAGACATTCTCTTTTAGGAATTTCTAGTAGAGAACAGAATTCATGTTTCCCTCAATTTATGCAAGTTGTCCAGACCCTGAAGCAGCAAAGCATCCCCACACGATCACACTTCCACCACCATGCTTTACCGTAGGTATGATGTTCTTTTTGTCGAAATCTGTGTTTGGTTTACTCCAGATGTAACAGGACCCCTGTCTTCCAAACAGTTCCACTTTCAACTCATCAATCCACAGAACATTCTCCCAAAAGGTTTGAGGATCATCAAGGTGTGTCTTGGCAAAATTCAGATGATCCTTAATGTTCTTCTGAGTTAACAGTGGTTTTCACCTGGCTACTCTTCCATGGATGCCATTTCCCCTTCTGTTTTTGTCTGATAGTGCAGTCATGAACAGTGACTTTTATTTATGCAAGAGAGGCCCGCTGGTCCTTTGATATTGCCCTTGGCTCTTTTGTGACTGGCTGGATGAGTCGTTGCTGTGCTTTTTGAATTGAATGTTGGAAGGTCAGCCAGTTCTGGGAAGGTTCACTAATGTGCAGAGTTTTTTTCCATTTGGACATAATGGCTCTCAATGTGGTATTTTGAAATCCAAGAGCCTTTTCAATAGCTTAGTAACCCTTCCCAGACAGATGTATTTTAATCACCTTCTTCCTCATCATTTCTGGAATTTCTTTCAAATTTGCCATAGTGTTTTACTGGGTAAGACCTTTTAACCAACTTCATGCTGTTGGAAAAAGTTTTATTTAAGTGTTACTGTGATTAAACAGGGTTTTTTGCAATAATCAGGCCTGGTTGTGTCTAGTCCACCTGAACCCCATTATCAATGGAGCTTCATAGATTTGGAGAATTAGTAACTATGGAGGCAAATACATTTTCACACTGAAAGTCTGTGAAAATGCTGTGAAGGGGGGGGGGGTGTTAACCTGATGATGTGAGACAGTTGACTAATCATTTAGTAGCCAACAGCATTCACCTGATTAGCTTTATGATTTGTTATAATATTTTTTTTTAATGCAAAAGTTCAGAATGCCAACAATCACCATTGAAAACACAAAAAAGTGTATGAGCCATATTCCTCAGTTCTGAGCCAGCAGTCAATCAACTCTAAAACGTGAGGACAGGTAGTGGGACTTCAGTAATTCACTGTGAAAATAAACTGGGAGTGTTTGTGGGATCCTGATGGCAAGTCAGTATATTTTAAATCCAATCCATAAAGCATAGGGTCCCAACCCTGGTCCTGGAGAACCCACTGTCCTCTATATTTTAGTGGTTTTCCTGCTCTAATACAGTACACCTGATTCAACTAATGATCTAATAAACCATCCCTACTGCATTGAAATGTGTGCATTACAGCAGGGAAAACACTGCAGGAGAGGGGGTAAATTAAATTATTTTTAATCAATGAAATATCTAAACAAGATAGTCCATGTTCTCTGTCCACAGATGTCCTGAGCCGTATGGCTGGCATAGTAATTAATAACGCTGTTCCTGTTCCTCCTGTTCTCTAGTCAGAGACCTTGATGCCGATAACCCTTTATCCACTCTATTTGCCCTTTCTCAAAGACCCTTGATGGAAATTAAATGCACCTCCCTGAGTGTGTGAAACAAAGAATCTGGACTCTTGGTTTCAGGCAGCTGTTTATCATGTGAAGAGCCATATGGAGTGGGAGCTTCTCAGGGTTCATTCCTTCTCGTTTTGAGTGTATGCCGTTTGAGAGGTGTGTGAGGCCAAGCCTCTTATTTCCTTCACTTCAGAACAGAAACCTGGAATATAGCCTGTAGTCATGGCAACAAACAAGGTTCAATGGAGCTGAACCAGAAAGCGAGCATGTTTAAAAACGTGAGCCTTGCTTCAGTCTCAAGAGGAAGAGGAAATTGAAGGTGTTACAAGGTCTCACAAAATGCTGGACTAGAATTTTTATAGAACAATTGGCACTCTGGGAATAAGAAACACAGTCAGAGCCCAAAAATATTAACATGGTTTTAAAATCTATCTATGTCTATCTATCTCATGTGAGCATGGCTAAATACTAACTGATGACTCTGTAGTGTATAAACTGCTAATATCTCTCTCTTAGTATGTACTGTGTGTCTGTGAGAGTGTCTCTGTGTGTCTTCACTCAGCGAGTAATATACCACCCTAATAATAACAGTGAATTAATGCATGATTAGGTGGACAATGTTATGAAGTTAGTGTAATTTTTTCTACTTGTGTGAAAGCTCTTGCTAAACAGACTTCTGTAAAAATTATTCATGTAGTGCACGAGTGTGTCTTCGTGTATTTACAAGAGAGAGACTTGGAGTTGTTCTGCACTTTTTTGAAGGAAAAAAACTTCATTTGAGAACTATTGTATTTCAGGTTCTTCCACATACATAAACATGTTTCTTATTTTCTTTTTGATGCTGTAAAAGAGTGCAATATGAGAAGATAAGCCACACTCAATTGATCAAGCGTTATCTTTAACATTTATCATTTCCTAGACATAGACACTCACAGTACATTTGGTACCAATCTCCAGCAACTAACTTTGTTATATAGCATTAAATTAAAGTAGTGGGGCTAGAAGAGCTAAGCTACAGGTCAATATTGAATTACACTCACTGCAGGAGTGAGGAAAGGAGAGGAGACCATTTCAAGACTGAAGACATTGACATGATTAAAATAATATATAAAATCCAATTTATATATCAAATGCTGTCTAAGTCTTTGACTATACTGTCACCAGGAGTAGTGTTTAATTTACAATTAATGGATAATTTAGCTTTAAAGAGCTACATTTATTTGTAATTTAGAAGGTGGATGATGCTTGAAATAATTGCCTTGAAGCATTTACTTTTTCATAGGCAATTGCTCTAATCTGTAACCAGTAATATATAGTTACTGGAATTTCTGTTTACTGTTAAGTTTATATGACGATTTTGCTTGATATTAGCAGTATACCCAAAGACACTACTTACTGTATTTGGTAACCACCAGGGGTGGTGTTTTAAAATCTGGATAACTTCTTGTGCATGTGTAGACACATGCCGAGTGTATGATGTAGTACTTGATAAAAAATACCAATGTCAACAGTTAGGACTGACTGAAAGGGTGCTTTAATATTACTAGGATAGCTTTCTTTCATCTCAGAAATATTTCTAAGATAAGAAACATATTGTCACTACATGATGCGGAAATACTGGTTCATGCATTCGTCACCTCAAGATTAGATTACTGTAATGCCTTACTGTCTGGATGTTCCAGTAGGAATATAAATAAACTCCAGTTAGTCCAGAATGCAGCTGCTAGAGTCCTAACTAGAACTAGAAGATATGGGCATATCACACCAATATTATCAACACTGCACTGTTCAACTATAAAATACTTTTATTAACCTGTAAAGCGGTCTCGCGCCACAATATCTAAGCGACCTTTTGGTTTTATATGATCCTTCACGCCTACTTTGATCAATTGATGCAGGCTATTTGACGGTACCTTGAATAGTGAATACAGCAGGGGGAAGAGCCATCGGTTATAGAGCCCCATAGTTATGGAACAGACTTCCTATTAGTGTTCGGGACTGAGACACAGTCTCAGTGTTTAAGTCTAGACTTTAAACGTATTTATTTACTCAAGCCTACCCTGACTAGATTCTATCTAACTAATTCACAGTCATAATAATCTTTTTTCTCCCGCTCTCCTTTTGCCCCACACGAATTTATGGAGATACTGGAGATCCAGATCCTTTCTGCCACTGGATGGAGCTCAAATCTTCTCTAATTCCAAACTACTGGGACTACGGCTGCACCTAAGACCTTACAGACTCCATTATCAACTTTTTCACATTATCTGTTGTTACCCAAATGAGGATGGGTTCCCTTCTGAGTCGGATTCCTCTCAAGGTTTCTTCCTCTTAAACATCTTAGGGAGTTTTTTCTTGCCACCGTCGCCACTCAGTGGCTTGCTCAGTTGGGATAAATTCACACTTTCATTATCTGTATACCATGTTTCTATTTCTGTAAAGCTGCTTTGAGACAATGTCTATTGTAAAAAGCGCAAAAAAAAATTGAATTGAATTGAATTAAATATGACTGCCACACTCTCAGCACTGGGAGGGGTGATGTTAACCATGTAGAACCTGGAGAACGTGATATGACTCAGATATGATATGATTCCGCAGACAGAAAGTAGGACGTAGAGAGAGATCAGCTCCAACTCATTCTGCTGCTAATAATCTGAAAAAAAGTAGTTTAGATATAAGTTGTTTAGCCACAGCCACAGGACTGGCACCCTGTCCAGGGTGTACCCTGCCTTGTGCCCGAAGCTCCAGGATAGGCTCCAGGTTCCCTTGTGACCCTGAAAAGGAGTAATGTCATGTATCAAGAAACTCTGGACTCCAGTTCCCATCAGCCCTGATTCACGTTCGGTTAATGAGCACTCTTGTGTGTATATATAGTCATTGTCTGCACTGTTTCCCTGTCTTTCGTTGTCTTAGACTTCTGTCTTCCATGTCACGGTGTTTTGTTTCATGCCACAGTGTTATGCCAAGTTGACTTCGTGTCTTTGTTTTGTTGTATGTTTGTTTAATAAATGTTAATATCTGCGATTGCTTCTGCCTCAACCTCGATACATAACAAGTAAGCGGTAGAAGATGGATGGATGTTTAGCCACAGCCCTAACTGATCAGAAAACTGCTAGACTGCAGAGCTGAGCTAAAATGGCAAGGGATGCCCCACTTGCACAGATACGTAAAATAAAGGGAAATCCATTCCGACTCCATAAGCATGTTAGCAGGGAGCATTAACTTTACAAGATCAGCCACGTGAGCATGGTTTGATGAGGATGAACCATGTGACTATGTTAATAGCGGATATCACATCAGATACCCCATGTGGAATGTAAATAAAACATTGGAGTCCACTTGATGGATATTCAATTCAATTTTATTTATACATTGACTCAAAACAGCCTTAGAGAAATATATGTACAGTGAGGGAAAAAAGTATTTGATCCTCTGCTGATTTTGTATGTTTGCCCACTGACAAAGAAATGATCAGTCTATAATTTTAATGGTAGGTTTATTTGAACATGTCACGTATCTGGGAAATCTGGACTCCATTTCCCATCAGCCACTGCACTGCACCACATGACCACATGCACCACAACTGCACCTGATTCACGTTTTTGTTAATGAGCACTCATGTGTATATACAGTGCCTTGCGAAAGTATTCGGCCCTCTTGAACTTTTTTTCAACCTTTTGCCACATTTCAGGCTTCAAACATAAAGATATAAAATTTTAATTTTTTGTGAAGAATCACCAACAAGTGGGATACAATTGTGAAGTGGAACGAAATCTATTGGATATTTTAAACTTTTTTAGCAAATAAAAAACTGAAAAGTGGTGCGTGCAAAATTATTCGGCCCCTTTTACTTTCAGTGCAGCAAACTCAATCCAGAAGTTCAGCAAGGATCTCTGAATGATCCAATGTTGTCCTAAATGACTGATGGTGATAAATAGAATCCACCTGTGTGTAATCAAGTCTCTGTATAAATGCACCTGCTCTGTGATAGTCTCAGGGTTCTGTTGAAAGCGCAGAGAGCATCATGAAGACCAAGGAACACACCAGGCAGGTCCGTAATACTGTTGTGGAAAAGTTTCAAGCCGGATTTGGATACAAAAAGATTTCCCAAGCTTTAAACATCCCAAGGAGCACTGTGCAAGCGATCATTTTGAAGTGGAAGGAGTATCAGACCACTGCAAATCTACCAAGACCTGGCCGTCCCTCTAAACTTTCAGCTCAGACAAGGAGAAGAGTGTTCAGAGATGCAGCCCAGAGGCCCATGATCACTCTGGATGAACTGCAGAGAACTACAGCTAAGGTGGGAGAGTCTGTCCATAGGACAACAATCAGACGTACATTGCACAAATCTGGCCTTTATGGAAGAGTGGCAAGAAGAAAGCCATTTCTCAACGTTTGGTGTGACGTTTGGTGTGTCTCCCAGGTGGCTTGTGGCAAACTTTAGACGAGACTTTTTATGGAAAATACTTTTTTGAGACTTTTTTATTTCTTTGAGAAATGGCTTTCTTCTTGCCACTCTTCCATAAAGGCCAGATTTGTGCAGTGTACGACTGATTGTTGTCCATGCAAGATCTCACCTCGTGGAGTGGCAATGATCATGGGAACAGTGAGGAATCAGCCCAGAACTACACGGGAGGATCTTGTCAGTGATCTCAAGGCAGCTAGGACCATAGTCACCAAGAAAACAATTGGTGACACACTACGCCGTGAAGGACTGAAATCCTGCAGCGCCCGCAAGGTCCCCCTGCTCAAGAAAGCACATATACATGCCCGTCTGAAGGTTGCCACTGAACATCTGAATGATTCAGAGGACAACTGGGTGAAAGTGTTGTGGTCAGATGAGACCAAAATGGAGCTCTTTGGCATCAACTCAACTCGCCGTCTTTGGAGGAGGTGGAATGACCCCAAGAACACCATCCCCACCATCAAACATGGAGGTGGAAACATTATGCTTTGGGGTGTTTTTCTGCTAATGGGACAGGACAACTTCGCCGCATCAAAGGGACGATGGACGGGGCCATGTACCATCAAATCTTGGGTGAGAACCTCCTTCCCTCAGCCAGGGCATTGAAAATGGGTCGTGGATGGGTATTCCAGCATGACAATGACCCAAAACACACGGCCAAGGCAACAAAGCCAAACGTCAGCCTCGAAACCTTAATGACTTGGAGAAGATCTCCAAAGAGGAGTGGGACAAAATCTGGTGGCCAACTACTAGAAACGTCTGACCTCTGTGATTGCCAACAAGGGTTTTGCCACTAAGTCATGTTTTGCAGAGGGGTCAAATACTTATTTCCCTCATTAAAATGCAAATTATTTCATAAAATTTTTGACATCTGTTTTTTTTCTGGATTTTTTATCGTTATTCTGTCTCTCACTGTTCAAATAAATCTACCATTAAATTATAGACTGATCATTTCTTTGTCAGTGGGCAAACGCACTGTACACAGGATACAGATTTTAAGTGTGTGAATTTATCCCTACTGAGCGAGCCGGTGGCGACAGTGGCGAGGAAAACTCCCTAAGATGATATGAGGAAGAAACCTTTAGAGGAACCAGACTCAGAAGGGAACCGTGCTCATCTGGGTAACAACTGGTTTTAATTATGGTTTTATATGAAGTCTGTTTTGTTGAACTAGTCCACTGTTCAAAGGAAACCTGAGTGCAAAACAGCATGTTGTAATTGCAACCGTAGTCGCAGCAACCACTGTGAGTGTGTCCATCTGAAATCAGAGTAGAAGAGAGCTCCAGCCAGAGGTAGGGCATCCGAATGGATCAGGCAGGTCTGGAGAGCAGAAAGGATCAGGAACACTAGCATCTTCGTAAAATCATGTGTGACTCTGCAGAAGGAGAGAGGGAGAGATTGTGAAGTCTTAACAGAAAGTCTACTCATGGTAGGCTTGCGTAACCAAATACGTTTTAAGTCTAGACTTAAACACTGAGACTGTGTCTGAGTCCCGAACACTAATTGGAATTGGTATTCTTAGGGAATTTTTATTCTTATTCTGTGGGGCGTTGTGGTCACACCTTCTGGTTCTAGTTAGGACTCTAGCAGCTCCATTCTGGACTAACTGGAGTTTGTTTATGCTCCTACTGGAACATCCACCTGAGTAAGGCATTACAGTAATCTAGTCTAGAGGGGGGGAAAGCATGAACTCATTTTTCTGCATCATGTAGTGACATTATATTTCTTATCTTAGCAATATTTCTGAGATGAAAGAAGGCTATCCTAGTAATATTATCTACATGAGCATGAAATGAAAGACTGGAGTCAATAATCACTCCAAGGTCTTTTACTGTTGCACATGGTGAAACAGAAAGTCCATCCAGAGTCACTATGTACTCAGAAAGCTTACTTCTAGCTACACGTGATCCTAATACTAGTAACTAGTATTCTTATCACAATTAAGTTAAAGGAAGTTAATAAGCATCCAATGTCTAATGTCTTTTACACATTCCTCAATTTTATTAAGCTGCTGTCTGTCCTCTGGCTTCGCTGAAACATATAACTGTGTATCATCAGCATAACAGTGGAAGCTAATTATATGTTTACGAATAATTTGACCTAGAGGTACCATATATAAAGAAAAAATCAGCGGGCCTAAAACAGAACCTTGTGGAACACCAAATTTAACCTCTGCATGCATGGAGAAGTCACCATTTACGTATACGAATTGATCTTATTTAAGGAGAAAGAGTTCCAGAGTCTAGTGCAGTGCAGCTGAAAGCCCTACCACCTATTTCACTGAGACATAAAGGAGGAACAGTCAGCAGATGAGGATCATTCTGGGGTGTAAACCTTGAGGAGGATAGAGGAAGGGGTGAGGTGAAATTGATCCGGTATTGGAAGAGGAGCCCATGGAGCTGAAAGATTATAGGGTGAATTTATAGGGTGCAATTTGTAAATAGGATGGGGGGTGATGTTTGGTTCAGTCAAAATGTAGGGCTGGGTGTCATCCATGTAACAGTGGGATGGTACACCATGATGACTGAGAATGCTGTCTAGAGGAAGGACATAAATTATATATAGCAGTGGGCCCAGGACCAAATATTGGGGAAACCCTGTGTAATTGCAGAAGGCTTGGACCTGGAGTTATCTATCAGTATAAACTTCTGTTGGGGGTAGGAGGTGAACCATTGATGAGCAGCACCTGTAACTCCAAGGCCAGCCAGGTATTCTAAAAGTATTGGGTGATAGATGGTATCAAAGGTGATAGTGAGGTTGAGGAGGATGAGAATAGATAGTAGGCCAGAGTCAGCAGCATGGAGGATGTTATTGATGATTTTCATGAGAGCAGCTTCAGTGCTGTTTTAGGGTCAAATGCCAGATTGAAAAGGCTCAGAGAGGTCATTGCATCTGAAGTGAAACTAGACCTGTGAAGGTACAACTAGTCGCAGTAATATGAAGATGAATGGCAGCTTGGAACATTAACAGAGTTTGATGAGGTAAGTTACTGGATGAATGGATGCTGTCAATTTTAGTATTTCAGATTAGTCCCATTAGTCCCAGGTGGCTTAAGTAACTTGACTGCAGAGAAGACAGATCTCATTTTGCTTTCTTAAAATAAGTGCATAGTAGGAGATTTTTTTAGTTCTCATATGTACATCAATGTGCATCATTGCTCAATGTACATCAGTTTATGTACAGTTTGTCAATCAAGACGGCAGCCAGTTTTCAGATAAAGAAGCAGAGGAGTGTGCCATGGTGCAAAGTAGAAAAAAGATGGGGGCGGTCTTTTTGTTTAATGTGTTTGATATTGTAGAAAATAAAATTCTGCTACAGCTTTAATTTTTCCAGGGAAACAGAGGCAGTGCGATTTCATGATATTACCCCAGTGCAGCAGACTAGACCAGACTAAAATAGATTAGTCCAGAATCATGGTCTTTGGTGTGAGTTGGGAGTTTAACAAACTAACTGAAGCCAACAGATTCAAGAGTGTAGTTAAAATTACGTTTTAAAGGGTTAGTGGGGTTAATAATGTGGATGTGAAAATCCACAATTAAAATAATTGCATAGTGAGAGCAATGTCCCAAGCTCTAAGAAAATGATTTGGGTGGTCTGTAAACAGTGACAATTAGAGTAGGTTAAGGGCCATTTAGTTGTACTGAAAGCATTTCAAATGAGCAATGATCAGACACCATGACTGATGTGGCTTTAATATTATAACAATATATCAACAGGAGACCAACCCCAGAGCCAGAAGTACGAGGTTTGCTGATGTAATCATAGTGGAGGGAAAAGTTGGGTATACTAATGCCATTTCTGATAATGCAGTAAAGTAATGCATTACTACATTTTAATTTATGTAATTTGATTCCAGTTACCGATCAATAAAATTATCTTACCTGTATTACAAATTTGTTGTTAAGAAAACAATATTAAATAAAATGCATTTTTAAATTAAATCCCTTTTTGCGTAACCTGGGCTAGGCATTTCGGGCTATAACCCCAAAGATTTTATCTTTAGCCTCAAATAAAGTTTGGAACTGAACATTAGTGAAAGAAGATGGCGATGTTGTAATTTTATATCTTCAATGAATGGAGGTGAGGCCAATCAAACAGGGTTTACAGGAAAATACTTGAAAATACTCATGTCTTATTGGCTGACAGCTCTCAATTCTGCCAAATGCTAGCTCACAGTCAGGAAAAATGTGAGGAAAAATTGATATACTGAAATTTTTGTGTTAAACCAGTAAGGGGGTTGAAACTGAAACAGTAACATGCTCTCATGCTGAGAAGGAAAACAAGCTGTGTAAATGTCTATATGATGTCCAGTTTAAGTGAACATGATATGAGCAGAGCATAAGGAAAGTACTTTGCATGGCACTGTAGCAGCTAAAGCCATACAATGACAGCTTTCTAGTATATTTTTGTAGGTTTTATGGATTTTGAAAGTAACTTGAAAGTAAAGTATTTAATAATCTGATTGCATTTTAAATGCAGTAATCAGTAATGTAATCAAATTACAATTTTAAAGTAGTAATCTGTAATGGATTACTTTTATTTGAGTAGCTTACTCAACACTGGTGGGGGAAATACTTTACCAACTGATATTTTCACTATCCAGTTTGGGTGAGTCTGTGCTCATGTTAGCCTCAGAGTTGTGTTCTTGACTGACAGGAGTGGAAACCAGCTCAAAGCAATCTGGTCACTCTCCTCATCAAAAAGGTGTTTCACCCTGCAGACCCTCTGCTCACAGAATGTTTTTTTTTTTCACACCATTCTGTGTAAACTGCTTCTTAACAAACTTATGGAATAACATTGAAATGGGCCATAGGTTATGTGCACATACAGTAGGAGTCATTGTGGAAGAAACTCACAATACATCAGAAGAGTCAAATTAAAAACACTTATTTCTGTATTAGCTATGGCCTCTGCAGCACATTATCTAAGCACTCTGGATCAGAACACCAAATCAGGCCTAAACCTTCATGGAGCTTTCCATTATCATTCTCTGAACATGATTGTACCAAGCTTAAGATATTCCCGTTTTAGGGTCCTCAGTGTCCTCAGGGTCCTCAAATTTCTATGTTTCGCCATGAAACAGGACGTTGTTATAACTCATACGCACAATGTCCATTCTGCTCCAGACTTCACATGTTTGATAAAAGGCCTGGCCTGAAGTCATCTACATGCCAGTATTCAGGTACTGGCAATAGGAAGTGAGATGTTTGACACAGTGATCCACTCCTATAAACATATTAAGATATGCCAGCAAGTGACAACTATGCCACAAACATGCTATAAACATGTTACACCATGCTAGCAACACTTAGCTAAGTGCTAAAGCATGCTATTAATGCCACACAACAGGACGTTGTTATAACATACAATGTTCAATCTGCACCAAACTTCACATATTTGATATGAATCTGGGCCTGAGGAGATCTGCATGCGAATATTTAGCTATAGTCATAGCGCCACCTGCTGGAAACAGGAAGTGACATGTTTTACACTGATATATTCCTAGCAACATATAAAAATATGCCAGCAAATTCTAAACATGCTAGCAACATGCTAGAAACATGTTTAAAACATGCTAGCAACACTTAGCTAAGTGCTAAAGCGTGCTATCACTGCTATTAAACAGGAAGTTATTATAACTCAAGCATACAATGTTTAATCTGTACCAAACTTCACATATTTGATACGAATACTGGCCTGCAAAGCTTTTGAATTTTCACTGCACAGTGTGGGCGTGGTGGTCTCACAAAGTTTGATGTCAAACCATGAAACTGGAAGTTGTTATTACTCATACATACAATGTTCAATCTGCTCCAAACTTCAAGTTTGATATTCCCAGCCTAAAGACATCTACATGCCAATATTCAGTTATAGTCATAGTGCAACCTACTGGCAAAAGGATGTGACATGTTTAACACAGTGATGCATGCCTATCAACATATTAAAATAAGCCAGCAAGCAACTATACTAGCAACATGCTAGAAACATATTACACCATGCTAGCAACACTTAGCTAAGTGTTAAATGCTAAAAAAAAATGGAATGGCGTTCCCCAACATGAACCCGGGTGCGAGGGCTCGTTCATCACTGCTTGTAGCTTTAATTTCTTTTGTATTGTTTATATATGTAGGTTTGATATTCTCGTTTTTATTTGACCAGTCCTGATTCTACTGATTGTCCTGGAAGTAGAATATGTTTGTCTTACTGATCCTAGACTGTTAGCTGTTATGTGATAGTGAAAGACCTGAATCACAATAACATTTTTAGCAAAATAGTTAAAGTAAAAAAACAAAGAAGTGTAGCATTTAATCAACATGACATGTACTTGTCTGAATAATGTCCGACCAGTGCTAATGCCATATCTGTTCTCTGAGAATCCTGCAAACACACAAAGTAAAACAGACAAACTGCACTGCCTGTTTTACTGTTGCTGCAGGGTGACCTGGGTCCAAGTACACTTCCAAGCACAAACTCAGATAATTGGAAAATAATGCAGTGGGGCTGAAAATAAATGGTGGTGGAACTTCTGGGAATTGGTGCCAATTTCCACCCAGATCTGTTAGCACGATACACACTCTGCACTCTTAATGAGTCCACACTGTAAACAAAATTATCTTTTGTTAGTGCCCGGATACCTGTTCAATTATTTTGTTTTTGTTATCTAGTAGTTTCTGGTGTAATACTTTTACACTTATGTTCATACAGCAAAAAGATGTAGAAGCAAACAAAAAAAAGAGAGAGGGACATGGTCATCAAGATAATTTGACCTCTGTTCCTGATGTCTATAAACTGTCTATAAGTCTATAAACTGAATGAGAAAGCTCTGCAGTTCCATGATGTACTGTTGAATGTCAACAGATGCCGTTTTTATACAAAAAAATAGTTCATTTTAGATAGACTAGTTGTATCAACAGGAACTAGTGCTAAAAATGAAGCTGTCAACAGGAACAAGTAATATATATATATATATATATATATATATATATATATATATATATATTTATTTATTTATTTATTTATTTTTTTTTTTTAAAGGAATGTATACTATGTTTAATATGTGTTACAAGTTTGGCATGCCAAACTTGGCCCATCACCGGTCTACCGCCTTCCCAAGGTAACACTGTCATCCTCGCTATAGTAGACCGGATCTGAAAAGCAGTACAGTTTGTGGCCGTGCCCAAGCTCCCTACCACCCGAGAAACTGCAGACCTCCTCATCAGCCATGTCTTCTGCCTGCACGGCATACCCCAGGACATGTGGGCCTTAGATCATTTCCCAAGTCTGGACGTCTGGAGACATCGGCAATGTCCTCTGCTCTCATACGGCAGACCGAGTTTGAATCCCGACCCCAGCTACACATTATGACATTCCTTTTCTTTACACCCTAGCTTCCACTAGTCTTCAATAAACCCTGTTAAACCTTAAGTCATTGAGTCTGTATTCTGCGTAATACATTCACAATTAAAGGAAAAAGATTTGACTATCATTTGTTTGTGACATCTGCTGCTCACAAATCCAGCACCACCAATGTAAAACACCTTCCCATGTCCTTGTTTCCATATATAATTCAGTATTAGAAGGATCCCATGCCATGCATTTTGTACAGTAAACTCAGTGTGTTATAAAACATATAAATTAGGTTTCTCTAAAACTTACATAGTGTATATACTCAAATGAATATAATGGCAAGCATAAATATAGTGAGGAGACAAATTTAGTACTATTTGCGGGCATTTATTAGGATGAATCTGTACAACTGAAACCTCCATTAGAGCTGAAGGTCCACATCATTAAAGAAACCAAGTACAACCAAACCACTTAATCTTAATTTATCCTCTATGAGCCATATTCTTTCTCAGAGTGAGCTTTGTGCTTGTTCTGTTATGGCAAAAATTTGTCTCACTGTGGTTACTATAGCACAGGTACAATGTAAATGTGCAGGAGTGGGCTTTGTGTGTGTGTGTGTGTGTGTGTGTGTGTCCATGTATTGAGTGGTGTTTATTCATGTGTGTTGACCCTTTGAAATGTCAGCTGATGGTGAGTGAGAATGACTAATTGAGCCACTTCCGTCCTCTCCCATTTCTCCCGCAATACATATGGGAGTTGGTGAGGTTTAATTAATTTGCACATTGCATTCCTTACTGGAGCCTTTTGAAATATCAATCTGTAATGTAGATAATGCCACGTAGAACACACAGAAAGATATACAGCACATGCATGTTGAACACAACAGAATTGTGCATCAGAAATGGAGTCCCACAGGGGCAGTCTTTACTGTTATGTGAGAAGAGTGGGCAGTGAGGTATGAAGCTTGCACGACAAAAAGAGAGACATGTTTCCAATAATGCTAAGGAACTCTTACTTTACACAAACACAATACTAAGCAGTAGATTTTGTTGTGTATTAGTAGACTACTTGTAATTGTGATCGTTTTCATTACTGCCCAGTGACTGGAACACATTCAGCATGCATATGTGCAGATGTGCAAAAAGCTTTTATACAGGTTATTCTATTGCAGTAAAAAGGCAGGTAAATGAAACACTTGGACTAAGTTTGGGTAGCTGGTTTGACTAACAAATCAGGTACCTCAGATTTGCAGATTAGGCATGTCCCATATAATTAGCGAGACCACCTGTCCTGCGTTTTGTGGGACCATGCCAAAAATTTGCAGATTGGTCCTGCATCCTACATTAATAAACCAATGTCCCACATTTTACTAATCATGGGGTAAATTATATTTAATTTTAAAATCTGTTATGTCTAAATTTCTATATAAAATGAAATGTGTCATTCCTAGGCTGATGTTACACTCCAATTACCATACCTGTTTAATTATTAAAAATGCTTGTGGGGTGAGGGGGGGTGAGCTACTGTAGGGCTGTAAGTGGTGGTGAAGTCAAAGCAGAAAGTAAAACTTAAAACAGAAACTTAAAACATCAAAGCCAAATCTCATTCCTTTAACAAATTCATTGCACAGTCATCGGCTAAATTAATGTCCAATAACGTATGGGAGTATGGTTTATATGGATCCAGTGACTTTCTGCTTATTAATGTAATTAGAACTATAATGTGACTATAAGCTTTTTTTCCTCCGAAATAAAGGTATAAAATATAATAAAATATCGTACAGCGAGTCTTTTTGTGTTCACTATAAAACTACACACATCTTGTTTTTATAAAGACTATACTGAAATTACATTTAATTCATTTTGTGGCCAATTTAAAACAGGTTAAACACAATATGCTGCACCTGCTGTCTAAATATATTTAGTTGCACTGTGCCATTTTATGGTATTATGTTGGCTAAAGTGATAAATGTGTGAAAATTCTGGGCCATCACTCATTTGGTATCTGAATGTCCTGCACTGACCCACATACTATTAACACAAAGATGAGTTCATTTGATGGCAGGCTGAAGAAACTAAGTCTTGCTTAATTGTTTTAATGATTTAGTGCAATGAGGAGTTTTCAGTTGGATGCTCATTACTTCCCTTGGCTTGTTTTATGTCAAGGAAATAATTAAATATATGTATTATAATGATTTGCTAAGGATTAATGTGCTATATATGCTTTGTTATTTCATCCATTGAGTGACTGCTCTATCCTGGTTAGTGTCAGGGTGTATCTAGAGCTTATCCTGGAAACACTAGGAACACTGTGCACAAAGCTGGATTACATCTTGGACAAGACGCCAGTCCATCACAGGGCATCATGTATACACACATTCAGGAACTTATTCAAACATAGGTGCAATTTAGAGCTGCCATTATACCTAACTGAATGGTTTTGTGAGGTGAGAGGAAAACAGAGAACCTGCAGAGAGAGGAGAGAGGACATGCAAAGCTCCACACAGACAGTAACTTGAGCTCAGCTTGGCAAGGCTACCTGCTGCGCCACCATGCCACTCTGAAGTCGTACATAATTCAGTCTTGAAATTAGAAGCAAAATTTAAGTTAGGTTTAGCATAACTTTTGATGATTAATGTAAAAAAAATGTATGTAAACCATACGTAATATTTTTTCCTAAATCTAACCGAATACACATTCTATTTTTTTCAGGCTTGACAACGTTTAACGTTCTCTGCTGCTTGTAGCAAAACAATTCCAAGAGAGGTTCACAGATCCGCAGGCCAAGCACAAGCAGATCATGGGCTTCAGTACAAGAAACAACAGCGTTTGGTTGGTATATAGTATATGTCCTGGCAGAACTACTGTATCTACTAGCAATCCGTAATTGTTCTAATGACACATGACTACCCCCTACTGGTCATGTCTTTCCTGTGCATGCAGCATGTGCATGATACCGCATGAAATCGCAGGATCTCTTTTCCGTTGACGTGCATTTTCTGATAGGCATTCTAATTTATATTTCCTTGACACCATATCAAAATTTTCAATTTCATAGCTCCAATAACATGCTCTGTCAGGTTTAGCTGTCAGAATTATACATTATTTTTGTGCTTGTTTACAGGCATCTCAGTATTGTATATGCGCTTACAGCTCATTAACACAGGGCGTAAGACTAGTGTTGTGTCCGAGTCCACCTTTGTCGAGTTCAAGTCAGGACCAAGTCCTTAACCAATCGAGTCCGAGTGCCAAAAGAAGCTTCCAAAAGAAGCCGTGTTGGACTTTAGTCAGAGTACTAAATGGTTGAGTCCGAGTCAAGTCCAGAAAGTAATTAAATTGAAAAAAGATTTGAAATTGCAATTGTAAACTCAACACTGAGCTGTTAAATGAATAATATAACCTTCACAAACCAATGACACCATGCATGTAACAGAAAATTTCACTATTACATCTCGCCGTTGCCTTTTAACATTTTTATTTCATGTCATCGGCACCTCAAGTAGTTTCCTATCAAAGAATGGTTCACAGACAAAAAGGGATAAGGAGGTATATGTAGAACTTTTATTATATTACAAGTGTATGAAAATACAAATTAAGCTGTTTTGTTATTGTATCACACTATATTGTGTCCTGTAGTTCGAGGTGACATTTCAATGATTTGATGCGTCTCCCCTACAGTTATATAGTCTGAGAGAGAAGAGAGAGAGAGAGAGTACAGTTACATTTAGCAACATGTCATAATAACAAACTTCATGGTTTTTTACTGCTTTTAATCTGATTTAACCTCATTTCTGAACACAGCTCTGTTCTTATAACTTTTTTTTTTTTTACAAGAAAAACAAATAGTTATCAGCAGGGATATTATATTTACTACATTAAGAAGTACATTTCATATTTTTACGTGAAATACATGACTGGAATCACCAGATGCTAATGTTTTGGGGTGGGAAATATGTCTACAATCTTATTTCATGATAACAATACATTTTCTCATGTAGGTCTATCAGTAGTATTCAAGTAAGAAATACTACGGAAATTGAATAAAGCAATTAAATGTAAAATAAAATAGACTTCACTGACATATACAGTGATTCTTATTAAATTTATTCAGTCAAACGAGTGAGTGAGTGATTTTCTCTTTGTCTTTTGTTGCTTCATTAACATTAATGACAGACAGCATCATGTTTATTAGACTGCTGTCACTCAAAACCTAATGCACGGATCCAGTAAACTGATGTTTCCCTATAACTGTTTACATTCACTTAAGACATAACCCATTGTGTTTGCACGAATTCTCAGTCAGACCTGCATTTTGACACGTGTGTGTGTGTATTTATTTGACTGTCCAAGTGTGATAAGCCGCTAAAGGGAATTCACTTCGGTGCTCACATAATGAGGCGGCTTTCTGTGCGTGTGTTTCAAGTGTGTCAGGCAGGGAGACATTCATTCATTTCTTGTTATCTTAATTTTATGCTGACATCCTACCCTGCAAAAATTTCCACCAACCCTGCAACCCTGCAACATAATAATAATAATAATAATAATAATAATAATAATAATAATAATTTATAATTTATAATTTATAATTTATAATTTATAATTTATAATTTATAATTTATAATTTATATATATAAATTGTTATTATTATTATTATTATTATTATTATTATTATTATTAATATTTAAGTAGTTTGTTGTCAGTCTCAATGCTAATTGCTAAATGTGCCATTAAAATATGTACTTAATATGTATTTTTATATTCAATTCAACTCATTCTTTATTCTATTACAACTTTAAGCAAATCTACAGGGCATTTGACCTCATCATGTAGGACATGAATAGAGTAGCTCCTTAACAGTTAACCAGCTACTGCAAATAACATTAAATCAAATTACACCTGTGAAACTGTTAAACTCACCTCAACATATCTTTTACAATCATTTAACCCACCATGGGCAATCAAAAAGTCGCTGTTGAAAACTTGCAAACTGAAGAAGAGCTGCATATGAAGGGGTTTTTTTTTTTTTGCATTATTTTGTTAACCCAAGGAAACATTTTTTAGACATGTCTGTGTGTGCTGCATATCAAGGGTTCACTTCATAGGCGATGAAAGTAATACTAAACAGCAGCTGGGTGATTGGGTAAACACACACACAAACAACACTACCAACATTCACACATTCACAAAGGTTCCTTTTACCAGAACACACACTCTTACTACAAAGAGGTTTTATTGTGCAGTTATACATAGAAGAGTTATTGTGGACTGGAATGGAGGTTTAATTAATGCCTCTGCATTATACTATGGAATATTGGGTCTTTGTCATTCTGAGGTGGCTTCTTCTCTGTGATACAAGAAGAAATTTTAGGAATAAAAAGAGGAGGGGTGGAGCTTACAATAACCTGTATGCACACCCCTTAACTAATTTCGTTAATCACCCTTTGCTTGTTCTACAGCACTCAGTACATCTCTGTGTTCTATTTCATTTCAAATTCTCAATTTAATTTAAAATTTTACTTCCATGGAAAAATGGTTGAGATCTATCATATTGCAGTCCACATGTTCTTGATAGGATTTAAATCTGGACTCTGAGTGGGCCATTCCAAACATTTATCTTCTTCTTCAGAAGACATTCCTTTGTTGATTTGGATTCCTGCTTTGGGTCATTATCATGCTGACTCATGTTTATTTTTTTGGACAATCTCCAGTTGCATAACAGAGGCCTGCATGTTTTGGGCAAAAGGCTTCACCATGGGTATGGTGTTTTTTGGGTTATTAGCTGTCTCGTTTTTGCACCAAACATATATTTAAATTTTGTCCAAAAAGTTCTACCTTTGTCTCATCAATTCATATCACATTTTGATGTATGCAGGCTTGGATTCTATAATTTTAATATTCCCACAGCTCCTTTAATGTTGGTGTAGGTCTCTTGGTAGCCTCCCTGATAAGCTTTTTTTGTCTTTTCATCTATTTTGGAGGGAGGTCACGTCCTTCCTGTCATTTTGTAAGCTGTTCAGCAGTCAGATGAAACCAAGCAAATGTCAAGAAAATCCTACATTAACAGGTGTATGATAACTGAGTATGAATTTGATTGTTTAGTTCTGAGCTCAGCAACATGCCTCATTATTAAAGGGTGTAAAGTTTTTCATTCTTATTTTTTTACACCACCAAAACCTGCATTCAGTCGGTCTTCAGGTTCTAATTATTGTTAGTGTAAACCCTTATATATACATAAGCATCATGTCATCTAGTTGTTTAAATGTTTTCTGAAATGGTGACTTTTTTAATACCAGAACAGAATATCTCAGAATATCATATCAGTACTTTTGTGTAATTATAGTGCAGTGTTATTTGACCTTCAGTCTCATTCCCTGCTTAATAAAATATCTACAATTCAAGCATGCTAAAAGATGAGAGGGTACAGTTTTTATTGCAGTTACTCTGGATCTTCTGCATAGTAAAATGGGAATGAATAAAAAGCTTTTTATTATGCTACACACTACATGGCTGATAGAAAGTGTGCGGAAAGTGTGTGGAACAACAACAACAACAACGATAATAATAATAATAATAATGTAAACTTCTGGGGGACATGTAAATATTGTATTTAGCTTCTAAATAAGGGCAGTACTAAATGAAATAAATAAGATCAATAAATAAAATAATAGCAGTTTACACTGATCATCCTGTTCAAAAGTTTACATCCCCTGCTCTTAATGTATCGTGTTGCCTTCTTGAGCATCAGTGAATGTTTGCACCTTATGTAATAGTCGTGCACGAGTCCCTCAGCTGTCCTGAGTTTGAAAAGATGGATGTAGCCGCTGTTGGAAAGGGCTCAAATATGCAGAAGATGCTGGAAAAGTAAATAATGCGCAGGACCTGGAGGATTTTTCTGAAGAACAGTGGGCAGTTTAACTGCTCAGGACAAACAAGGGACTCATGAACAACTCTCACAAAACATAAAAACAGTCGTGGATCATCCAGGTAACGACACACTTGAATCAAGGGTATGTAAACTTTTGAACTCGGTAATTTTTTATAAATTCAACTATTTTCTTGAGGACTCTATGTAAACATCTGTAAATAGCATATTCAGCACAGGACTTAATATAGAATAATATCACACACACACACACACCCACACACACACACACACACTATATATATATATATATATATATATATATATATATATATATATATATATATATATATATATATATATATATATATATATAGTATCAAATATAAAGTAAAGCATAAAATCGTATGTAATTAAACCAAGAATTCACATAATGGGGAAACGAACAGTTAAATGACGCATTTCACAAAATCTAACTTTGCTTTATGTAATATCATTGTCTCAGGGCATAAACAGAATGCTCTGAGATGTCATGATCAAATCAAATTTCATTGGCTTCTGACAGAGAAGGAATGCTTGTGCTGCAGTGAGAACGATGTCATTTGCATTTGACTTGTACCGCAGACTGATGAGTGACTGGGTGACAGGCATTTACCAGACCATATACAGCCCCAATTACATATATCAGCAGCTGTCTGTTTTGGCAGATCCTGAACACCTTGCCTAAAGTGCATATCGTCTTCTTTGGCAAGGTAAGTAAAAATCTGTGTAATGTGAGTTTTATTACTTTCATTATGCAGTAGCCCAGAGGCTAGCTCATTATTTCTAAATTGACAAATTTAAGTAAAGAAGCATACCCAAAGGCTTGTAACGGCTTACTAATTATGTTTTGGGGGGATTGTGTGGAAGGTTTTTGCTCAAGTTTGACTCACACTTATGAGAAGCAAGAATAGTGAAAACAGATGGATAACAGAATTACAGCGGCAATAAAACATTCAATTATAATAGATTCATATTTTTGTGTGTTTGTTTCAATTATTTTAGAATATTCATTCTTGTACAAGTGTGCAACATACAGAAAATAGAAATTTGGGTTCATGCAGTAGAACAATACAGTTATAAAAAACATTAAGCATGTTTTGTGAAGTGAAGTAAAGATAAAGCATGGGCATTATCTAATGTTTAAGCATAATACTGCATTGAGCAATATAACACGCAAATGCTTTTTTGAGATATGTGGTACATTTTAAGTCTTGATTAACTTTATCACTCACATGCATACAATATTTTGGTTATTATTATTATTAGTAGTAGTAGTAGTAGTAGTAGTAGGAGTAGTAGTAGTAGTAGTAGTAGTAGTAATAGTATGTGAGAGGTGAAGCTGGTGTTTGAGAATGATACAAAAGTAAACACTAAGTAACACTTAATGTTCACATCACTAGACACTGAAATAGTGTCTGCTATAATTTATTGTGTTTATTATGTAAACTGTCACATTGCTACCTTACCAACTTCTTCCATCATGCTTCAGATCAGTGAACATGAAGGATACACAATGTATGAATCACCCACAAACAGACAAAAACACACACGTGCGCGCACACAGCAGGTGCGATTCGTTTAAGGTAACCCATCTATCTTCTCATACCAAAGATTTTACATAACATGGAATCAATTTTGTTGAATTTAGAAAAATTGTATTATGACAGCTGACAGCCATGCGAACACAGTTTCTACTGGAAAACATCCATAATTAACTTAGTTACATAAAACATTTTATAAAATTTAAGTATAAAAATGTGGAGAAATTCTGGTAGTGATATCAGAGCCAGAGCAGTGCACACACTGTGTGTGTGTGTGTGTGTGTGTGTGTGTGTGTGTGTGTGTGTGTGTGTGTATTATATATATATATATATATATATATATATATATATATATATATATATATATATATATACAGTATTTCACAAAAGTGAGTACACCACTCACATTTTTGTAAATATTTGATTATATCTTTTCATGTGACAACGCTGAAGAAATTACAATTTGCTACAATGTAAAGTAGTGAGTGAATTTACAGCTTGTAAATTTGCTGTCCCCTCAAAATAATTCAACACACAGCCATTAATGTCTTAACCGCTGACAACAAAAGAGAGTACACCCCTAAGTGAAAATGTCCCAATTGGGCCCAAAGTGTCAATAGTTCGGAGTGGAGTTATTATATATATATATATATATATATATATATATATATATATATATATATATATATATATATATATATATATATAGACATCAGTATTAACACCAGAAATCTGGAAATATAAAGAATTCACAACATTAAAGTCTGTAAATAAAGTTATTTGTAATAAAGTGAAAAAGTATTGAACACACTAAGAAAAAGCAGTTCTCCAAGTCAAGGTAAGACAAGGAACCAGCTGAAATCCGTAAGTAAATATACCCCCTATCTGTACAAATTAATATCAGCTGGGTTAGTAAATTGATGGTCTATAAAAAGACTTTTCATTACTTAGGTGTCACACAAGGTGTCACACAAGAACATGATGGGTAAAAGCAAGACCTTTGCAACCTTACTGTTGCAAAACATATTGATGGAATCAGATGCAGACATATTTCAAAATTTATGAATCCTCCAGTAAGCAGCATTGAGGCCATTATCCACAAGTGGAAGCAACATCACCCTGTCATTAATCGGCCACACACAGGAGCTCCTTGCAAGATTTCTGACCAGGGAGTCAGAAGAATAGTTAGAAGAGTAGCCCAAGAGCCAAGGACCACTAAGAAAGAGCTCCAGAAACACTTGGGGGCAGCAGGTGCCATAGTCACAGAGAAAACTATAGGCAATGCACTCCACTGCTCATGCTCACTCTGCAAGACTCCATTACTAAAGAAAAGGCATGTCAAAGCTCGTATAAAGTTTGCTACAACTCATTTGGACAAGCCTATCAAACACTGGGAGAGTGTAGTCTGGTCAGACAAGAGCAAAATTAAACTTTTTTTGCTGTCAAACTACACACCATGTTTGGAGAAGAAATGGCACTGCACATCACCCTAAAAACACTACATCAACAGTGAAGTTTGGAGGTGAAGCATCATGGTGGGGGCTGTTTTCATCACATGGTACTGGGACCTCATTTAATTGAAGGAATGATGAATAGAGCCCTTTACCGGGAGATTCTTGAGAAGAATCTACTGCCATCTACCAGGATAATGAAGATGAGATGTGGGTGAAGCTTCCAGCAGGACAACGATCCAAAGTATACAGCAAAGGAAACTCTCAATTGGTTTCAGAGAAAAAAAATCAAGGCTTTAGAATGGCCCAGTCAATCACCTGACTCGAATAAAACTGATCAAGATTTAAAGACAATATTTTTAGAAGAACTGGCCAAAATCACATCTGAATACTGCGGAAAATAATTTCTTCATACAAGAAGTGTCTTAAAGCTGTCATTACAAACAAAGTCTTCTCCACTAAGTATTAAATAAATTTCAATTAGAGTGTTCAATATTTTTTCCCTGTGTCATTCCATTTTATTACACATAACTTTATTTATGGAATTTAAATGTTTGGATTTTTTTACATGTGTGGATTTCTTGAGTTAATACTGATGTCTGGTGAAAAATGCATGTGAATAGTCTCATAGGAAATATATTTACTGAAAAAAATGTTATTATTATTAGTAAATAATACTTATTTCCCCCACTAGATATAAAGTGTAACTTACACATAAATTGAAATATTTCTGTCACGGTTCTCCCGGAGTAACAGCGCGAGCTGAGCGCTGTTGCGCACGCGCGAACTTCTTCCGGGGTGACGTCATGTCTTCGCCCCGTCGCATCAGATGTGCCTGCACATCTTTTAGCAGTTGTCAGCTAATGAATGGACAGCTATATATACCGTGAGCCGTGCTTCGATTGATTTGTATAATGACTAATATAACGACTTATACAAAGCGACCTTGTTTTCATGCCTTGTTCTAGCCTTAGTCCTAGTCACAGTCATAGTTCTAGTCATAGTCATAGTCATAGCCAAGTTAGCTTTAGCCTTAACCATAGTCAGTGAGCATAGCTTAGCTTAGGAGTTCTGTTTCTATTGTTTTGCTTTGCACTCGGCACTGTAAATAAAACTCACCGTTTCACTGCGATTGCATTCTGCCTACTTCCTTCCCGTCATGCCACGTGACAATTTCAAGCCTTTTTTTTCTTTTATTTTTTTAATCTTGATGATGTTGGGTTACAGCTCATGTAAATCAAAAATTCAGTATCTCAAAATATTAGATTAAAGAAGGGCTTCCATAACACGTCAGCAGTGTCACAGGCCAATTCCCTCCATGCCATGCCGCATTGATGCAGTAATTCGTGCAAAAGGAGCACTGACAAGGTATTGAGTACATGAATTAACATGCTTTTCAGAAGGTCGACATTTCTGTATTAGAAATTCTTTATTGTAATATTTTGAGATACTAGATTTTTGATTTACATGAGCTGTAACCCAACATCATCAAGATTAAAAAAAGGCTTGAAATATTAAAAATTACTGACAAAGTATTGAGTACATAAATTAACATGCTTTTCAGAAGGTCGACATTTCTGTATTAGAAATTCTTTATTGTAATATTTTGAGATACTAGATTTTTGATTTACATGAGCTGTAACCCAACATCATCAAGATTAAAAAAAAGGCTTGAAATATTAAAAATTATGTTTAATCAGTCTAGACTATATGAAAGTTAAAATTAAATTATGGAAAAAATAGAATTTTCCATGATATTCAAATTTTTTTAGATGCACTTGTATATATCCACTCTAGATACTGTATTTATAAAAGTTGAGGGTAAAATGATTGGAAATTGTAAAAGGCCTAACCTCACAGGCACTATGGCCTTGGGAAATTAAGCTCTTACTGTGTGTTTATCTTTCTCCCAAGGTGTGACATTGAGATGAGGCTATGACACTGTATGGGGTGGGGGATGAGAGAGAGAGAGAGAGAGAGAGAGAGAGAGAGAGAGAGGAGAGAGTAATAATAATGATCATAAAGAGATATATGGTACTAATGAACCTTCAGCCCAGTCCAGAGAGATACACTGCATCCGGAAAGTATTCACAGCGCTTCACTTTTCCCACATTTTGTTATGTAGACAGCCTTATTCCAAAATGGATTAAATTAATTATTTTCCTCAAAATGCTACAAACAATACCCCATCATGACAATGCGAAAGAAGTTTGTTTAAAATCTTTGCACGTTTATTAAAAATAAAAAACAAAAAAGCACATGTACATAAGTATTCACCGCCTTTGCTCCACTTATTCCAATTACAGCCTCATGTCTTTTTGAGTATGATTTTTGAGAAAATAACACATATTTTTGGGCAGTTTCTCCCATTTTTCTTTGCAGGACCTCTCAAGCTCCATCAGGTTGGATGGGGAGCGTCGGTGCACAGCCATTTTCAGATCTCTCCAGAGGGCCACTCAAAGACATTCACAGAGTTGTCCTGTAGCCACTCCTTTGTTATCTTGGCTGTGTGCTTAGTGTCATTGTCCTGTTGGAAGATGAACCTTCGCCCCAGTCTGAGGTCCAGAGCAATCTGAACCTAGATTTCATCCAGGATGTCTCCAGACATGATGCTTGCCATTCAGGCCAAAGAGTTCCTGATTGATGGAGTTCTGCAGAGATGGTTGTTCTTCTGGAAGGTTCTCCTCTTTCCACAGAGACACGCTGGAGCTCTGTCAGAGTGACCATTGGGTTTTTGTTCACCTCCCCAAATAAGGCCCTTCTCCCCCGATCACTCAGTTTGGCTGGGCGGCTAGCTCTAGGAAGAGTCCTGCTGGTTCCAGACTTCTTCCACTTATGGATGATGGAGGCCACTGTGCTCATTGGGACCTTCAATGCTGCAGAAATGTTTCTGTACCCTTCCCCAGATCTGTGCCTTGATACAATCCTGCCTCGAAGGTCTACAGACAATTCCTTGGACTTCATGGCTTGGTTTGTGCACTGACATGCATTGATAACTGTGGGACCTTATATAGACAGGTGTGTGCCTTTCCAAATCGTATCCAATCAAGTGAATTTACCACAGGTGGACTCCAATCAAGTTGTAGAAATATCTCAAGGATCATCAGTGGATCACTGAGCTCAATTTTGAGTGTCATGGCAAAGGCGGTGAATACTTATGTACATGTGCTTTTTTGTTTTTTATTTTTAATAAATTTGCAAAGATTTCAGACAAATTTCTTTCATGTTGTCATTATTGGGTATTGTCTGTAGAATTTTTAAGAAAATAATTAAATTAATCCATTTTGGAATAAGGCTGTAACATAACAAAATGTTGGAAAAGTGAAGCGCTGTGAACACTTTCCAGATGCACTGTATCTCTTTTGTAGTCTCTCTGGCAGTGGCATCTTTGCTGTCCTAAACCTAATGGAAGCTGTATGGTTAGACAGTTTCTAACTAATAACATGCCATCTGAGGTTACAGTTACTGGCTCACATCCTTTCACATTGACCCATAATTCTATGATGAATAACTATCTACAGAATCAGAATAGAATGACCCAGTTAGGTTTATACAAAGCACAACATTTTGTAAAAACATCCATACACACCTATTTCCACAAGCAATGTTGTATAAAATCTTAGAAATGATTTCGGTTCAAGTGAGGGGTAAGACTATTCATATGAAATCTAATTGAATCACTATTGCTTGTATTTAAATAAATAAATAAATTAATTAATTATTATTATAAGATACATTACACAGTGAATGTTTAATATTTGTGAGCTGCACAATTATTTAATCATTTATCATTTTGATTAACAGTTTATTCCAACAGTGTAGTCAAAATGTCTTTCAATGTGTCACGGTTCCCCTTCGAAGCAGGATGCGTTTGCGCGAGGACTTGGACTTTCCAAACCCGGAAGTCCATGCCAAGTATCCCCACCTTGGATTCTATGCAGTTTTTGCAAAGGACTTTCGAGGACATGCCTGATCGGTATCACGGGTTTTTTGGTTATCCGGACTACTTTGTGATGGACTGTCAAGTTTACTTCTCCAGCCTGTGTGACCAGAAACCAACAGAAAAACTGTTTATTCGGTTCATGATGTCCCGATTTTTTGGCCCAGCGCGCACGTGGGCGCAGCGTTTAGCAGCCACGAGACCCCAGGTACTGGAGGACAGTAGGCAGTTCTCAGGACTGCTTTTGCAGGAGTTCGGAGAACCAGGGCGGAATTACAACGTGGATGAGTTGCTACAGGGGGTTAATGTGGCGACTAGTATTGACCTCCCATTCTATGTGCATTATGAGCAGGTTAGGCACCAAGTTGAGATGAGCACACCCCAACCTGCTACCCAAGTCATGTTCAGGTCCAGGGCTCCAGTCCAAGCACCAGTCCAAGCTCCAACCAAAGCTCAAGTACAAGTTTCAGCCAAGCCTCCAGCCACAGTTCAAGTCCAATTTCCAGGTAAATCTCATGTCCCTGCCATGTCTCAGATCCATGTCACTGCCACGTCCTAGGTCCATGTCCCTGCCATGCCTCACGTCTCCGACACCACAGCCATGCCTCATGTTCCCGACACCACAGCCATGCCTCACACTCCCAGCACCACAGCCATGCCTCACGGTCCCGGCACCACAGCCATGCCTCACGGTCCCGGCACCACAGTCATGCCTCACGGTCCCAGCACCACAGCCATGTCCCTTGCTTAAGCCCACGTCCCTGTCACGTTCCAGGTCCCTGTCACAGCCCCTGCTCACGTCCCCGGCCTCAAAGCCCAGTCCCACGTCCCCGACATCGGCGCCATGTCCCTCGCTCAGGCCATGCCTCCAGCTCACGCCATGTCCCAAGTCCAAGCTAGGTCCCAAGTCCAAACCCAAGCTATGTCTCTCGCCCAACCTATGCCTCCTGTCCCTGCCATGTCCCTGAGCCCTGTCCCTGCAATGTCACTGGTCACTCATCGGGCCCACGACCCAGCCAGGGCCCAGACTCAGGTCTCAGCCAAGTCTCAAGTCCAGGTGAAGGCTATCCCAGAAATTTTTTTGGGGGGGGGCAATGAGGGCTCCAGCCTGAGGCCTGTGGGGAGGTCTCAGCAGTGGAGCTCCTGCCAGCCAAGGAGGCTATCCTGCTGTCCAGCCCAGCGGCGGAGGACGCCCACCCCCGACCAGGCCGGCGGGGCTATCCTGCCGCCCCGCACCCGCGCAAAACTGTCCAGCCTCCACGTCTAGCTGAGGACGCCGCTCGGGCTCTCTGTTCAGCTGAGGTCGTCGCTCAGCCTCCACGTCCAACTGAGTATGCCGCTCAGCCTCACTGTTCAGCTGAGGTTGTCGCTCAGCCTCCACGTCCAGCTGAGGACGCCGCTCAGCCTCACTGTTCAGCTGAGGTTGTTGCTCAGCCTCCAAGTCCAGCTGAGGATGTCGCTCATCCTCACTGTTCAGCTGAGGTCGTCGCTCAGCCTCTATGTCCAGCTGAGGACGCCGCTCAGCCTCACTGTTCAGCTGAGGTCGTCGCTCAGCCTCCACGTCCAGCTAGAGACCTTGCCCCGCTTCCTGGCTCTGGATGGGACATTCAGCCCAGCGGCCCGGGGCTGCCAGGGATGTGGGATGTCTCATGGCACTCCGGGAGGAGTGCCTTTGGGGGCGGGGGACTCTGTCACGGTTCCCGTTTGAAGCAGCATGCTCTCGCGCGGTAGCGCGTGCGTGTCTGTTGTGACATTTGGACATGTGCTTTTGTTTTGTTTCTGTCATTGGCTGGGAGGGCATGTGTGTTGTGTTTATGTTCATCATGTCCCCGCCCCATTTCTATCATAGGTTGGATCCCCACGTGCGTCTGAATTGCATTCAGCTGGATGCAGTTTTAAGTTAATTCATGCCAGCTTATATAGGGCGCGTACTACACACGGCACGGTTAATTAAACGTCGTATCACGTTCCATGTTAGTTGTAGTTCACGCTGGGTTATCCGCTCCCACGTTCATGTTTGTTTATGTTCATCAACCATGTTTTTTGTGACCCTTGCCTGTTTGTGGATTACGTTCTGGATCACTGTTTGGATTTGTCTGCCTCTCTTTCCTTAATAAAACCTTTAAACTGCGATTACTTCCGTCCTTTATCCGCTACGTCACGATACGTGATACAATGTCATTTCCTGTAAGACGTTTCATCCTGTTTCACAAGTGGACTGGATTGATTGGTCAAATGACATGACTAAGCAAGTGAAAATTCAGTAAATGTTCCCTACATGTGTGTGACTGGATCAATTAAAAGCTTTATTTAATTGAAAAAAAATTCTAATTTAAATCAACATCTCATAAGCACTGTGTTTGAGATTATACTAGAGGCACTTTTAGTTTAGATGTTCATAAGCTATTTAGAATTGTCCATCTATCCATTTTCTGTACCGCTTATCCTGCACAGTGGTGTGGGGATCCTGGAGACTATCCTAAAGAACTTGGGGCACGAGGGTGGAGGCGCACCCTGGATGAGATGCCAATCCATCACAGGGCACAATCGCAAACACAATCACACACTACAGACAATTTAGAGATGTCAATCTCTAATGCCAGAGGTGGGAATGGCAGAGGTGGAAATCAAAACCTCAACCTTTTTTCTTTACAGGATCAATGACTCATAACTTCAAACTGGAATGTACCTAGTATGCCATAACTAGTCATTTTAAGTTTCCTAGGCTGGTTTACGGGCAAACAAATAAAAATGGAACAATAAATTATCTTTTCATTCAAAGACATTCACTCATCTATAGACATACATGCCCAGTTCTCCTTTCCAATTTAATAACAGTAGTAGTGTTGCAATCCCTCTTCTCAGCAAATGCTGACCTAATTTTAATGCCTAGGTGTGTGATGTTAATGATAGACCTGTCAACGGTGTGTGATGTTAATGATAGTCCTGTACAGTTACTATAGTAACAATTATCCATTTGACAGATGATGAGATATTTATTCCACTTCATGGGTTGACCAACAGAGAGTATAATTTTAGCGAATTAAGAATGGTATTAGATATAACAGGGAGAAAAAGGAGTCCATCATCAATCAATCATATAATTTGTAATTTTTTTTATTTGAATGATTTTTGGTCAGCTTTAAAGCATGATGTTTTTTCCAAGCCAGGATTCATATTACAACCATGTGTTGATATAAGCCAAAACTCAGTGCTAAAGAGTTTAGTTTTTAACCATATTTGTATTTATCTCGTGTGTCGCGTAATGAGGGTCAGGATGGATGAAATTGCAGTAAAGTTTTATTATGAGAGATACAGGCAGACAAATCCAAATTGTGAAACACTAGCATGGTCAAAACAGGCAAAGATTCAAGTGACCAGGCTAACAGGCTAGCGCATGTAAAGCAGAAATCAACATAAAAGGCAAAGCAGAATCAAAATAGACAAAACAATGAAACAGCTTGGTAATATACAGAGACTAACGCAACTGAACATATTACTTCACGAACACCTTGTGAATGAGCAGTCTCTTAAGTAGTGTGGTGTGATAATCAGTGTGATTGAGAACAGGTGTGTGTGATTAGTCCTCAGGCAAAGGTAATGTGTCGGCCATGTTTGTAGTTCATGGTGCATTCTGGGAAATGCTGTAACATGACATTGTGTTGCAAGCCAACAGTGAGGTCACCATTTAAAAAATGTAATAAAATTTCTTTCGTATACAGTAAGTGCATGTTTAAATTTCTAATAAACTGTTAAACAATTGAATTACAGATCCATAATGATACAACAATGCAGGATGTCAGACAAAAATGTACCTCCTGAAGCTCCCAGTAAAATCTCACATTAACTATAAAATACTTTTATTAACCTATAAATCACTGAACGGTCTCACGCCACAATATCTAAGTGACCTTTTGGTTTTATATGATCCACCACGCCTACTTAGATCAAAAGATGCAGGTTTTTTGACGGTACCTCGAATAGTGAAAGTTACAACAGGGGGAAGAGCTTTCGCTTATAGAGGCCCACAGTTATGGAACAATTCAATTCAATTCAATTTTATTTGTATAGCGCTTTTTACAATAGTCATTGTCTCAAAGCAGCTTTACAGAAATAAAAAACAGGTATAAACATCTAAAGAGAGACAAACAGGAAACAGATAAACAGAGACAAACAGGTAGAAAACAAATGGAATTTATCCCAACTGAGCAAGCCACTGAGTGGCGACGGTGGCAAGGAAAAACTCCCTAAGATGTTTTTTGAGGAAGAAACCTTGAGAGGAATCCGACTCAGAAGGGAAACCCATCCTCATCTGGGTAACACAGAATGTGAAGGTAACACAGATAATATGAAAAATGAGAAGTATGGCCTTAGGAGCAGCCGTAGTCCCAGCAGAAGATTTGGGCTCATCCAGAGGCAGAGGGGATCTGGATCTCCAATATCTCCATAATTCTTGGTGGGCTCGCGAAAAGAGAGAGAGAGGGAGAAAAACGATTAGGACTGTGAAGTAGTGAGATAGAATCTAGTCAGGGTAAGCTTGAGTAAACAAATACGTTCGTTTTAAGCCTAGATTTAAACACTGAGACTGTGTCTGAGTCCCGAACACTAATAGGAAGACTGTTCCATAACTGTGGGGCTCTATAAGAGAACGCTCTTCCCCCTGCTGTAGACTTCACTATTCTAGGTAATATCAAATAGCCTGCACCTTTTGATCTGAGTAGGCGTATGAAACCAGAAGGTCGCTTAGATATTGTAGTGCAAGACCGTGTAGTGCTTTATAGGTTATTAGAAGTATTTTAAACTTAATGCGAAATTTTACAGGGAGCCAATGCAGTGTGGATAAGATCGGGGTGATATGGTCTATATATCTTCTAGTTCTAGTAAGGACTCTAGCAGCTGCATTCTGGACTAACTGGAGTTTATTTATATTCCTACTGGAACATCCAGACAGTAAGGCATTACAGTAATCTAATCTAGAGGTGACGAATGCATGAACCAGTATTTCTGCATCATGTAGTGACAGTATGTTTCTTATCTTAGAGATATTTCTGAGATGAAAGAACACTATCCTAGTAATATTATCTACATGAGCATCAAATGATAGACTGGAGTCAATAATCACTCCGAGGTCTTTAACTGCTGTACATGATGAAACAGAAAGACCATCCAGAGTTACTGTGTAGTCAGGAAGATTACTTCTAGCTACACGTGGGCCTAATAAAAGTATTTCTGTTTTATCAGAATTAAGTAAAAGGAAGTTAGTTAACATCCAACGTCTATTGTCATTTACACAATCCTCAACTTTACTAAGCTTCTGTCTGTCCTCTGGCTTCGCTGACACATATAGCTGTGTATCATCAGCATAACAGTGGAAGCTAATTCCATGTTTACAAATAATTTGTCCTAGGGGTAACATATATAAAGTAAAAAGCAGTGGGCCTAAAACAGAACCCTGGGGAACTCCAAAAGTAACCTCAGTACGCATGGAGAAATGACCATTTACATCTACGAACTGATAACGATCGGTCAGATAAGACCTGAGCCAGGAGAGGACTGTTCCCTTAATGCCAACAACATTTTCTAATCTATCAAGGAGAATAGTGTGATCTATGGTATCAAAAGCTGCACTAAGGTCTAGTAACACAAGCAGCGAGACACAACCCTGATCAGAGGTCAGAAGAAGGTCATTTACTACTTTAACTAGTGCTGTCTCTGTGCTGTGATGAGGTCTAAATCCTGACTGATACATTTCATGAATGTTGTTCCTTTCTAAGTATGAGCATAACTGCTTTGCTACTACCTTTTCTAGAATCTTAGAGATGAAGGGGAAATTCGACATTGGTCTATAACTGGATAATTGAGACGGGTCAAGGTCAGGTTTTTTTATCAATGGTTTAATAACTGCTAATTTTAGAGATTTAGGTACATAGCCAATGGTTAGAATTTACTATATTCAAAAGTGACTTAACTACTCCTGGACGAATCTGTTTAAACAAACATGTGGATATGGGATCTAGTATGCAGGTTGATGAATTAGCTGATGAGATTAGTGTAGCTAGGTTGGTCTCTATAAGCGGAGCAAAACACTCTAAACATTGATCCGGTATTGCCACATTGTCATCTAATCTAACAATTGTTATATTACTGACCGGTTGTAATTTAATGGCCTGTATTTCATCTCTAATATTTTCAATTTTATAAATGAAAAATTTCATGAAATCCTCACTGCTATGAAATGATTGAGTGTTTTCCTCTGAAGTGGTTTTATTCCTAGTTAGTTTTGCTACCGTGTTGAAGAGAAATCTGGAATTGTTTTGGTTGTCTCCTATTAAGGTGGAGAAGTATTTCTTTTTAGCATCTGCAAGAGATTTCCTATATTGCAGTAGGCTCTCCTTCCATGCTGTCTGAAATATCTCCAGCTTGGTTTGGCGCCATTTACGTTCTAATTGTCTAGATTTCTGTTTTAAGGATCGCGTTAGATCATTATACCAGGGTGCTAATTTTTTTTGGCTAATTATTTTTCTTTTGAGTGGAGCCACCCTATCTAGTGTGCAACAGAGTGTTGACTCCAAACTTTCAGTTGCCTGATCGAGTTCTACTGATCCAAATCTAATTGATGTCTCTGGTAGGTTATTTATGATTTATGATTTATGAACAGTCTTCCTATTAGTGTTCGGGACTCAGACACAGTCTCAGTGTTTAAGTCTAGGCTTAAAACGTATTTGTTTACTCAAGCCTACCTTGACTAGATTCTATTTTACTACTGGGGCGGCTGTGGCGCAGTTGGTAGAGTGGGTTGGCGGTTCGATTCCCGGCCCGGGTGACTCCACATGCCGAAGTGTCCTTGGGCAAGACATTGAACCCCAAGTTGCTCCCGATGGCAAGCTAGCACCTTGCATGGCAGCTCTGCTACCATTGGTGTGTGAGTGTGTGTGTGAATGGGTGAATGAGACACAGTGTAAAGCGCTTTGGATAAAAGCGCTATATAAGTGCACATTTACCATTTACTTTGCAGATATAATAATCTTTTTTCTCCCTCTGTCCTTTTGCTGAGCCCCACACAAATTTATGGAGATACTAGAGATCCAGATCCTTTCTGCCTCTGGATGGAGCTCAAATCTTCTCTAATTCCAGACTGCTGGGACTACGGCTGCTCCTAAGGCCATACAGACTTCATATAAGTATCTGTTGTTACCCAGATGAGGATGGGATCCCTTCTGAGTCGGGTTCCTCTCAAGGTTTCTTCCTCTTTAAACATCTTAGGGAACCTTTAATATCTGTATTCACACCTTTAATATCTGTATACCATGTTGATATTTCTGTAAAGCTGCTTTGAGACAATGTCTATTGTAAAAAGCGCTATACAAATAAAATTTTATTGAATTGAATTGAGGAACACTACAGACTCTCCATCCAAACTCCTCACGCATCTGTAGGGTTTGTACATTATTCTAAACCAGATGTCCCTGTGAACCTTTTTTTTTTTTTTTTTTTTTTTACTTTTTATTGAATTCTGCACATCCTGTTTTTATCTGTATTTGACACTTTTATTTAATATATTTCTAGTGCTTTTATCAACTTCAACTTTAGACACATAATGTCTTTTGACTTGTAAAAATGAACAAAAAGTGTGTATTCATAAGCATAAACAGATAAAGATATGTTAATGAAAAATGTATTTGGACACAATATTTAACGTTACTAAAAAATAATCTTCAAAGTTAGGAGAGTCCCATGATAGATTCACAATTTCAAAATCCTTCATAAATTTTCAATCAGATTCAAGTCAGGATGTATTGTTGGGCTTTTGGTCTTATTGAAATGCCCATCATCTCTCCAGATTCAGTTTCTTGGTCACAAGCTGAATTATTGCAAAATAATTCTACTTATCTGACAAAAGACTTTTGCTTTGTTTAAATGCTTTCAGAAGTTCATCCCTGTGCTTCTTTTTTTTTAGCAGAGAAGATTTTGGACTGTAGAAATGGAGATGATTGTACTGCAAGTAAGTTCTTATGGTTTCTCTGTTGTTTCTGCTACTTTCAGGTCGTCATGCAAATCTTTTAGAGTGACTGCTGTGTTCTTGCTTACCTTCTTTATCATCAGTCTGAGAGGGCACTGTGATCTTCTGGTCACGTCATCCGGGGATGATTAGTTGTGGTTCAGTGCACTTTCCACCTGCACAATACTGGACCAGTTAAGTGGCAGAGATGTTTAAGGTCTCTGCTGAGGCTCTGTAACTTTTTCCACTAGAATGTTGTTCAATAATATTGTCCTTGAGAACATTAGGAAGCTCTTTCACCTTCAACAGGATTCAAATTCCAATAGCAATGTCATTTATAATGATATTGGGTGCAATTTGCACAAGATTTTTTTTTGCAGCATTTATATCTAGAATTTGATAATTTTTTTAATGTGCTTGACATATATATAGTTTATTTTTATATAGTATATCTTTGTTTATGCGTATGAATACATATTGTTCATGTTTGGTTCATAAGTACATACACCAGCCATAACATTAAAACCACTTGCCTAATATTGTGAACCCATGGTTTCCCAGCAGAACATTGCCCAGAGCATAACACTTCCTACACC
The DNA here is from genome assembly GCA_012411365.1 of Ameiurus melas. Lineage (NCBI taxonomy): Eukaryota > Metazoa > Chordata > Actinopteri > Siluriformes > Ictaluridae > Ameiurus > Ameiurus melas. Next base: position 5,466,051 of record CM022764.1, read on the forward strand.
GGCTTGCCTTCTTCCCATAATGCATCCTTTTATCATCTCTTCCCAGAAAAGCGATGTACATGCACCTGGCCATCCACATGATGTAAAAGACAATGTGATTAATCAGATCAGACCACATTCTTCCATTGCTACTTGGTCCAGTTCTGAGCGCCCACTGTAGGTGTTTTCGGCGGTGGACAGGGGTCAGCATTCTGCAGCTATGCAGCCTTTTTCACAGAAAGCTGAGATGCACTGTGTGTTCTGACATCTTTCTATCACAGCCAGCATTAACCTTTTTAGCAATTTATGCTATAGTAGCTTTCTGTGTGATCGGACCAGATGGGCTAGCATTCGCTCCCCATGTTCATCAGCGAGCCTCGGGCACCCATGATCCTGTCACTTGTTCACTGGTTGTCCTTTCTTGGACCACTTTTTGTAGTCTCATTCACTGCACCATAAAAGATCTACAACTCAAGAATACTCCAAGATGAGAGGGTACAGTTTTTATTGCAGTTACTCTGGATCTTCTGCATAGTAAAAAGGGAAAATATTATTATTATTATTATTATTTTAAAGCTTCTTATTATGCTCAATAATATTATCCTCAAACGGAAGGTGGAGGAGCACAAGGTCTCTAACATCCACCAGCTCCGTGATGTCATCATGGAGGAGTGGAAGAGGACTCCAGGGGCAATCTGTGAAGCTCTGGTGAACTTCATGCCTAAGAGGGTTAAGGCAGCGCTGGAAAATAATGGTGGCCACACAAAATATTGATACTTTGGGCCCAATTTGGACATTTTCACTTAGGGGTGTACTCACTTTTGTTGCCAGTGGTTTAGACATTAATGGCTGTGTGTTGAGTTATTTTGAGGCAACAACAAATTATTAAAAAAAATTAAACATTTTAAAAAATTACACTGTTATACTAGCTGTACACTCACTACTTTACATTGTAGCAAAGTGTCATTTTTTCAGTGTTGTCACATGAAAAGATATAATCAAATATTTACAAAAATGTGAGGGGTGTACTCACATTTGTGATACTGTGATTATATATATATATATATATATCATAGTATCACAAAAGTGAGAAAATTCTATTTTGAGATATGACATTCTGAGCTGTGGAATGGAGTTTGGCATGTACTCCCCCTGCCCTTGTAGGTTGCCTTTGATCTAGATGTAGGTCTGTAGGGCAGTGGTGGCTCAATGGTTATGGCTCTGGGTTGCTAATAAATGTTGGGGGATTCAAACCCCAGTACTGCCAAACTACCATTGTTGGGCCCTTGAGCAAGCTCTTGTGCCTTTAACCCTGCTCCTGGGGTGCTGTATCATGGCTGACCCTGTGACTCCAGCTTCCCAGCAATATAATGTATGTACAGTGGCAAGAAAAAGTATGTGAACCCTTTGGAATTTCATGGAATTTCATAAAATGTGATCTGATCTTCATCTAAGTCAGGGGTATTACACAAATATAAAGTGCCTAAAAGAATAACACCAAAAAAATCTGATCTTTCATGTCTTTATTGAACACCCTCATTCAACATTCAAAATGGCAGTGGAAAAAGTAAGTGAACCCTTAGAATTAATAACTGGTTGACCTCCCTTTGGCAGCAATAACATCAACCAGGTGCTTCCTGTAGCTGTGGATCAGACCTGCACATCATTCAGGAGGAATTTTAGCGCATTCTTCCTGGCAGAACTGCTTTAGCTCTGTCAAATTTTTTGGACGTCTCATGTGTATGGCTTTCGTCAAGTCATTCCATAGCATCTCTATTGGGTTGAGGTCTGGGCTCTGACTTGGCCAATCCAAAAGGTGGATTTTGTTTTTCTGAAACCATTCTGTTGTGGAATTGCTCCGGTGTTTTGGGTCATTGTATCAGCTTCTACATAGTTTCAGCAGATGTACAAACATTCTCAAATTATCCTGAAGAATTGTCTGATATACTTGGGAATTCACCTTCCCCTCAATGATTGCAAGCGGCCAGGCCCTGATGCAGCAAAGCAGGCCCAAATCATCATGTTTCCTCCCCCATACTTTATGGGTGGGATGATGTTTTCATGATGATATGCCCTTTCTACGCCAGATGTAGTGCTGTGTGGTTTTTCCAAATAGTTCAATCTTAGTTTCATCAGTCCACCAAACATTTTGCCAATACCATTGTGGAGTGTCAATGTGCTCTTTTGCAGACTTCAGGCGTGTAGCAATGTTCTTTTTAGTAAGCAGTGGCTTCCTTCATGGTGTCTTTCTGTAGATACCCTGCTTGTTCAATGTTTTCCATATTGTAGACTCATGAACAGAGATGTTAGCCAGTTCCAATGATGCCTTCAAATCTTTTACGGTCATTCGGGGTTGTTTCTTTACCTCATTGATGAGTCTTTGATGTGCTCTTGGTGTCATTTTGACTAGGTGCCCAATTCTTGGTAGAGTAGCAACAGTTCCAAATTGTCTCCATTTGTAGAATGTTTGCCTAACTGTAGACTGGTGAATTTCTAAAGTCTTTGAAATCATGTTGTGACCATTGCCAGCTTTATGTAAATCAACAATTTTTGATCGTAGATCCTCTGAAAGCTCTTTTTGACGAGGCATGGCTCACATAAGCATGTGCTTCTTGTGCAGAGCAAACTCCAAAAGTTTGAGAGGTTATTATGAGTCAAATTAGCTGTAGTCCACACCTCCAAACTCATTATCTTGATGAGACTCCAGGTGTGCAAAAAAAAAAAAAGCTTTTACAAACATTTCAGAAAGTTGGACAGGAAAAGAAAAAGACCTATTTGCCCCACAGATAACTACAGCTGTCTCTGACACCCATAGTGTCACGATATATACGTAATGGAGGTTAGGACGAATGCAAGTGCAGTAAAAGATGTTTATTAGAGAGTGGGAGACAGGCAGACAAATCCAAAATGGTAATCAAAAACATGGTCCAATAACAGGCAAAAGGTCAGGCGATCTACAAACAGGCATGAATAGGGCGAGGCTACAATCTGAATCAAGAAACGAGGTCAGTGAACATGAAACAAAATGAGAAATGAGGAATGACTGCTTGTTAAGGAGATAAACTCAATACTACACAAAGTGCTAAGAGACACAAGGGTTTTTTAAATGACAAACGTAATCATGGGTGAAACACAGGACAGCTGAAAACCACGGTGTCACTCATTCGGGAAACAACCAATGACAAAACAGGGGCGGAGACAGAACAGTGGTGGCTACAACTGTTGAGGCCCTTAACCCTCTCTGCTCCAGGGGTACCGTATCATGGCTGACATTGCTCTCTGACCAACTTCCTAACATGCTGGGGTATGCGAAGAAAAGAATTTCACTGTGCTGTAATGTATATGTGATCAATAAATATTCATCATCATAAAAGCACATGTCCAAAGTAAACAAAGTCAATGTCATTGAAGACCAAAAAGTGTGTGTTCGTTAAGGGCTCGTGCAACAAGCTTGCTTCAGTTTTCCGAGCATGCTGCAACACTGCAGTGCTATCTCGAGAGAAAATTGTGACACATAGTCTCTCCACATGAAGACTGCTTGTAGATGACTTGAGTGCTTCTATAAGAAAGCCAGTTCTACAATCCACTTTTATGCTTCATCTGATAAGGGCTGAAAAGGATGACTGGTCTTCTGAGTTACTCTATCTCAGCTATTGAAACCACAGCCATGTATGCAGCAAAATCATTTTATCATCTACAGCAGTTGTCTCAAACTACCAGCCCACGGGCCACAAATCCAGACAGGCACATACACCTCGTCACATATTTAAAAAGATTATTTTTTTTCTGCAATTTATACAGTTTCTAAGTTTTCTTTTAAAAAATGCAGAACACACAACATTTTTTTTTTTTACTATAGGCTAAAACCTGAAATCGTTGTCACGATTCGTGATGTAGCGGAGAAAGGATGGATGCATTGATAAGAGGAGAGCAAACAGAAAAGAAACAAGAAACATGAAACATAACAAACACAATGAACTTAGCAATGCTATGCTATGCTAAGCTAGGCTAGGCTAAGCTAGGCTATGCTATGCTATACGCTAACTCTATAAACTAAATATTAACTATGGCATGGACTATGACTATGAACATGGACTAGATCTAGATCTAGAGAGTCTTTGTTCCATGCCATGTCCATACATGGCATGGAACAAAGACTCTCTAGATCTATAATCTAGTCTAATCTAACTCTATGTCTGTACGAAGTCTAATTACCCGTGTTATTATACATATCCACATCAGAATCATTAGCCCCGCAACTGCTAACAGCTGCGGGCAATACGGAAACCCACGTGACCTGATGACACATGACAAGACGGGGCGAAGACATGACGTCAACAACAACAAAAGACACGTGGTTATCCACATGTTGGAATGTCACTGTAAACAACAGAGAAGCAGGAGAGCAGAGCAACGTCCTCGGCTGAACAGGGGAGCATAGTGACATCCTCGGTTGAACAGGGGAGCAGAGCGACGTCCTCAACTGATCAGGGGAGCAGAGTGACGTCCTCGGGAGAGCAGGAAAGCAGAGCGACGTCCTCGGTTGAACAGGGGAGTAGAGCGATGTCCTCGGGAGAGCAGAAAAGTAGAGTGACGTCCTCGGCTGAACAGGGGAGCAGAGCGACGTCTTTGGCTGAACAGGGGAGTAGAGCGATGTCTTCGGCTGAATAGGAGAGCAGAGGGACGTCCTCAGCAGGGCATGGAAATAGAGCACAGTTCTCTGTGAGGCAGGCAAACGAAATAGCATCCTCTGCAAAGCAATTAAACAGAGCAGCGTACTCAGCGGTTCAGGAAGGCTGAGCGACGTCCTCAGCTGAACATGGAGGCTGAGCGACAACCTCAGCTGAACATGGAGGCTGAACGATGTCCACAGCTGAGCATGAAGTCTTGGGCATGGGCAGAACTGGTCGGCTGTATCGGTAGACTTGGACGTGGGCAGATCTTGGACGCCCGTGTCAGTGAACTTGGACGTGGACTGAACTGGGCTGTCTGTCTCAGTAGACTCTGGAGTGAACTGAACTTGGTGGTGTGTATCGGCAGGCTTGGACGTGATGTCAGGAACCCGAGACATGACCTGGACTGCCAAGACTGGAGATTTGACCTGGGCTGCCGAGACTGGAAGCTTAACTTGGACAGCAGGAACTTGAGACTGGACTTGCATAGCAGGAACTTGAACTTGAGACTTGGATGGAACTTGGACCTGAGACTTGGCTGGAACTTGGACCTGAGATGTGACTTGGACTTGAACCTGAGACGTGGCTTGGACTTGAGACGTGGCTGGGGCTTGAGACATGACTGGGGCTTGAGATGTGGCTGGGACTTGAGATTTGGCTTGAACTTGGGACTTGGCCTGGACCTGTACTTGAGACTTGGCCTGAACTTGGACTTGAGACCTGGCCGGGACGTGGACTTGAGACTTGGCCTGGACGTGGACTTGAGACTTGGCCTGGACTTGGCATGGACTTGGATATGGGCGGAACTCGCTTCACTGGATGAGCGGTGATTGCCCTGTCTATCTCCTCATAATAGATGTTCAATGGCGGGTCCGGCTGGGGCTGTCCATTAACTCTCCACCCCAGTAAGTCAAGTCCACGAAGTTGTCCGGGTTGCAAGAACTTATCCATGAAAAGTTCTGCAAACAGCATGACATCATGGAGGGCTGGCGACCCAGCACTCACCAGCTGCTCCGCCCCCCAGTCACGCGCCCGACCGCAATATTTGGACACTAAGAACCCGATCCATTGAATTTTAAAAGGCTTAGGATTTGCCAGGCTGCAAAAATACACCTGGCAGCTCATCAGAAATTCCAGCGGGTAGCTCCCCAATCCCGTTGTCTCTAGCGAAAGCTCGACGTCATACCTCTGGGGAAACTGCACGGATGAACAATGCGTCCAGTAATCCGAGCATGCCCTGATACAGTATGGTCTTCTTACTTCTCCGGTTTCCGTAGCGTGCCTTCCCACACGTTCTCATGCTGCATCCATGGTACGGCGGGTAATTCTTTCATGATTCGTGATGTAGTGGGTTCGAATTCGGAGTTCGATGGAGTAAGACGTGAAGTTTGAGTCTCCTGCTGATTTCGATCAAAAATTGTAATTAATTACCACTTTCTTTTGTAATATAATATTTTTATATATAATTTATATATAAAATATTATATAAAGTATATTTTGACTTATTCTACTTCGTTTCCTTATTTGTACTTTTAACTCGGTGGTTCGTTAAAGATGTCGGGGAAAAACTCGAAAACCGGTGGTAGCATTCAGACAAAATTGAGGTCCCCCTCTCACCATGCACCTGCGCCCGCGCCTCCTTCTCCTCAGGAATCCGTAGCCGCGCTCCCTTCCCCCAGTGAACCCGCAGTCACATCCGCGTCCCCGCGGGGCGGCTCTGACCGAGTGGTGGCTCTGACCTCGCCGCTTGAGGTCAAGCTTGAGTTGCTGGCTGATTTTAGGAATGAGTTCCGGGAGCACCAGAAGAATCTTCAGAAGACTCTCAGTGATGCGCTATCTACTATCCAGCTCGACCTGCAGGCCATGAAAACACAGCAGGCTAGCGATAAAGTCACTACCGATGCCACCATATCCACACTTCAAGGTACTGTTGGGGAAATGGGGCACACTCTCTCCGGTTACACCGATGATAAAGTTCACATGAAGACTACTATTGAGTCTCTCACTGCGACCGTGACTCAATTAGAGAATAATGTGAGGATCTGGAGTCGAGGTCAAAGACTACCATCGAGTCTCTCACTGCAACCGTGACTCAATTAGAGAATAAATGTGAGGATTTGGAGTCGAGGTCACGGCGCAATAACGTTAGGATAGTCGGAGTTCCAGAGGGCCCTGACACCTGTACAACCGCTGCAGTAGCGGCCTTGTTAAAGGAGGCGTTTGGTCTGGAGAAGGAGCCGGTTCTGGACCGGTCCAACCAGACCCTTCAGCCGAAGTCTGGTGAACGACCACGAGCTATTGTGTGCAGATTCCATTACTACAGTGACTGTATTGATATTTTACGCCGTGCGAGAGAGCGCCAGCAGATTAAAGTGAGGGATCTGACCATCTCCGTTTTCCCTGACTACACAGTCAAGACGGCCCGGGCCCGGGTCGCGTTTAATGAGGTTCGGCGTCAACTTCGTGATATTGAGGGAGCTCGCTATGGAATACTTCATCCAGCTCGGCTTCGCATTACATATAACGGTGTCCAGAAGGACTTTATTTCAGCGGGGGAAGCAGCAGAATACGTTAAACTCTTAAAACCGGGGTGAACCGCATCACCTACACAGTGTAGTGTTCGTTATTTATTTATTTATTTGTTTATTTAGTATTTATTTTATTTATTATTCTTTTATTATTATTATTATTATTATTATTATTTACATTTATTTTTATTTATTTATTAATTTATTTTCTTTGATAATATTCTTTATTCTAATTTGCACTCGGCCATCCAGATCTATAGAATTCGAATTCTTATTGTGGATATTGTGCATTACTTCGTTCAGAATTTGTTTATTTATTTATTTATTTACTTACTTACTTATTTATATTTATTTTTCATCATCTTGTTATTCTCTTCTTGTATTTTATTTTAATGTGCTACACTGTGTAATATTATTAGGTATAAGTCTTTAAAAGGTATGGAAATTATATTTGTTGAAATGCGCAGACTATTTATTAGATTAGATTAAAAGCAGGGGACTTTTTTCTTACTGGAATTTTTTTTTCTTTTTAGTAATTTTTTTTAGCTTACTCTAGGTCCACTTTGTGGACAACCCTAGGGGTGATACACTGCTGTCTCCTTTGTTTTATGGAGACTTTGGGTGTGTGTTACTTATTGGGTGTGTCACATTATTATTATTATTATTATTATTATTATTATTATTTCTCAATGAAATATTTGGGGAAGGGAGGGGAGAAAAGGTAAATGAATCTCATGAAAATGAATTACATGTAAATGAATCACATGCATGAATATGAATCACATGAAAATGTATCATATGTAAATGAATCACATGTAAATGAATCACATACATGAATATGAATTACATGAAAATGAATCATATGTAAATGAATCACATGAAAATGAATCACATGCATGAATATGAATCACATGAAAATGATTCGTGAAGTAGCGGAGAAAGGATGGATGCAATCACAGTGTGGACGAGACCTTTTATTGATAAGAAGAGAGCAAACAGAAAAGAAACAAGAAACATGAAACATAAACACAATGAACTTAGCTATGCTATGCTAAGCTAGGCTAGGCTATGCTATGCTATACGCTAACTCTATAAACTAAACATTAACTATGGCATGGACTATGACCATGAACATGGACATGGACATGGCATGGCATGGAACAAAGACTCTCTAGATCTATAATCTAGTCTAATCTAACTCTATGTCTATACGAAGTCTAATTACCCAAGTTGTGTGTAGCATGGAACCCGGTATATATCCACACCGGTATCATTAGCCCAATATGGAAATACAGGCAATACGGAAACCCACGTGACCTGCTGACTCATGACAAGACGGAGCGGGCACATGACGTCAACAACAACAAAAGACACGTGGTTATCCACGTGTCGGAATGCCACTGTAAACAACAGAGAGGCAGGTGCTCGCGCACCCACTGGTGCTCACATATTCCACAGCGTGCCGCACAAAGGGGGACTCATGACAATCAGGCAAAAACCAACAATAACTTTTAATCTAGCCTACGTAAGGGCTCACAGCCCGGTTACGCATGGTTACATCTGCATCCAATTGCAGATATCTCCTTCACAACCTGGAGCACAGGTAAGAGAGGTGGATAAACGGTTAATTTCTGTGGAGTTTAATGCACCCACAACTTGCCTGATCTGCACGGGAAAAGTAGCAGGGTTTATGGAATATAATCTCATGAGTCATTACTCCACAAAACATGCAGAGCAGTATGAGAAGTACAAGGAAGAGGAGAGGAAGAGACAATGCTTCTACTTCGAAGAACTTTGTCAACGCAGCAGAATTATTTTCAGAAACACTGAAAAAAGAATATGATGCAGCAGTCGAGGCTAGCTATGTAGTAAATGAGCTTATTGTGAAAGCAGGGAAGCCATTTACAAAGGGATAGTTTCTGAAAGACTACATGCTGCAGATTACCAATATTCTCTTTCCGAAAAAAAGCAGCTGTATTCATTAATTGCATAAGATCAATAGGCTTACAGCATCATCAGTTTTGTGCATTTTCATGTTTGTTTTTTTAAGTAAATTATAACCGCAAGTGGTAATATGGGTATTTTACAGAGATGTGCTGTCTGAGCAGGAGCAGTGTCCTGAAAAGGTTCTTTGAGTAAAGATAGGTAGTTAAGGAATTCATACAGAAGAGCAAGCTGCATGTTCCTGAGCTTGATGATCCAAATGGGTGATGGACCTAGCATTTTTCACACATATGTAAAAGCATTTTCCATAAAACTGAGATTATGGGAAGCAAAGCTCACTGAGAAAAACATCATCCATTGCCGAACATGCAAGTTTGTTATATGAGAGGGTGCTATATTCAGCAGCGATGAGTATGTTGCTGCCATTGAAATCTTACAACAGGACTTTTTGACCAGCGATTTTCTGACTTGAGATTTTTTTAGATCCCTTCTCCTTTGATGTGAACAGCACTCCAACTGTGCTTCAAATGGACCTTATAGACCTGCACTGCTTCCCAGCACTGTCCAAACTGTTCAATCTGATCGTGTGTCTCTTTACAAGTATATATTTTTGAGTGAAACTATTCTCAAATATGAACTTCAATAAGTCAAACTACTGATCCAAAATGACTGAAGTCCATCTCCAGACCATTCTCAGAGTATCCACTGTCAATTCCATTAAAACCAATATGGCAACATGGCTAATTTATATAATTATAAGCACTGCCAAGCTTCTGCACTGAGCAAGCACTGAAAAAAAGATTTTTGGTTTTGTTAAAGAGTTAAAATTCATAGTTGATCAAACACTTTTTTCCTGCAATTGTTTATTTAGAGATAACCACCTAAAGTAGTAATTAGTAGTAGTAATTTGAGTTCAAGAGCCCTGATCTAGAGAATAACTCAGACTGTTTTCTGGGGTTCTTGTTATGCTAGATGGCCATCATGGGGCCTGGTTGATTATGGCCAGCAAGGTGTTTAGACTCAAATGTTTGAGTTCTGTTCAACTAATTGTTTTTTTTTAAATGTAGTGTTTTTGCACAATGAAATATTATATACTATTATATAATAGTAGAAACAACAGAAAAAAATTCTTCTTCATTTTTTCTTATGTGGGAGCTAAGTGGTTAACACGTTTGCCTCGGGCCTCTAGGGTTGGGGGTTTGAATCCTGCCTCCGCTCTTCGTGTATGGAGTTTGCATTTTCTCCCTGTGTTTCGGGTTTCCTCCAGGTACTCCGGTTTTCTCCCCAAGTCCAGACATGTGTTGTAGGCTGATTGGTATTTCCTAATGTAATTGTCCTTTGTGTGTAAATGGGTGTCTGAGTGTGTGCGCAAATGTGCCCTGCAACGGATTGGCAAAAATATGGAAAGTGACTAATCAGAATCAATACTTTATGAAGTGATTAATGGAGTTAGTGATGCTGAAACTATACTAGCCTTCTTCTGTTCTTCTTTCTTTTTGGCTATTAACAACAAAGGCCTACATTTATTTGGGCCCCCCTGATGTTGATAGGACCCTAGAAAGCTGCTTATTTTACTTATAGATAGAGCAGGCTCTGATTAAATACTAGTAGGCCTATCTGAGACAGAAGTGGTCACAAGTCTGAAACATCACACTCACCATGAGGTGTTCTGTCTCTGTGTCTTGCGGCAGTACCAGAATTCCCATCTACCACCTCTTATTCTCAGTCAGGAGAAGTAGATGGACTTTGTGCATGGTTAATGGATTCCAGCTGAGGAGATCAATGAGTTGCTAGAGCCAGAGAAAAAGGGGGGAAACTGCAAGCCCAGCACCCATGCACTGTCTGAGAAGGGAAAGAGGCTAAAATGGGGGTGGTTACTGGGACTTGTATCAAACAGAGCACAAATCTCATTTAAATGAAGAGCGTGTTCTCAAATTCATTCATTGGAGCACAGCACTTTGTCATGACATTTGTCTTTGCCATCCATCATCGCTCTCTGGATGACAGATGACATGTCTGCTAAAGTGTCAGATATATATCTCTAGTAACCAATTCCCTGAATAGGGTGTTAGGGGATATATCTCTAAAAATGGATATCTCTGCATCTTGGACCACCATCAATTTATACATTGCCACCAGTGATCTCAAGTCATTAGAGTTTATCTCATAACCTTCAAATATGGCCTGTGATGAAACTTCTCTGAGATTGTATCTATGGAAAACCTCAATTCCTCTTCAGTGAGTTTATGACCAAGTATGAAGGCATTCTTACTTATAGTATACCAACACACTACATCTTTATGAGATGTCACAGTTTGTGGCTTTCAAATGTCATTTTAAATCCATTCACTTCTTTATGACTTAATAATTAGTTAATTATCAGCTCACTGACACACGGGGAGATAAAAAGAGACATTTGACCCCATAAATACAAAACATGATGTTTTGTACTATTAGTTTGGATCATTAGCCACATATAAACTGTGTGATGTAAAATGTGTGCTATAATACTGCTATGCCTGCTGAGAATAAATGATGAATGGGTTCTATGCACCATGGCTACAGGCATAAACCAAGTTTGAATTTTATTTATTCACAACAGTTGTCCTGAAAAAAAGGAGGAGGAATGAGAAGCCAATTAATGTTAGCAGAGGAAACTGAGAGGACCAAGACCCCCAGGCTGAACACGAACCTCTGTCAAAACACACTAAATTATAAAACCATTCATTATGTTGGTGCACTGAATGGTCATTGATTCAGCAGATGTACACTATATGGCCAAAGGTTTGTGGACACCTGACCATCACACCCATATGTGGTTGATGAACATCTCATTCCAGATTTATTTCCCAATGTGTTTGCTGTTATAATAACCTCCACTCTTCTGTGAAGGCTTTCAACTAAATTTGTGTGGTTGTGGGGATTTGTGTTCATTCTACAAGCCACAAGATGTAATTAGTGAGATCAGGCAATGATGTAGAGTGAGGAGGCATGGGGTGTAATCGGTGTTCCAGTTCATCCCAAAGTTGTTCAAAGGGGTTGTGGACAGGGATCTGTGCAGGACACACCAAATTTGTCAAACCCTGACTGCATGGAGCTCACTTAGTGCAGAATATGTTTAGGCCTGTTAGTTCCCATGAAGGGAAATTGTAATATTATAGCTTTCAAAGAAATCAATTGTGTGCTTCCAATGTTGTTGTTACAATTTGAGGAAGCCCCACATATGGGTGTGATGGTCAGGTGTCCACAAACCTTTGGGCATGTAGTGTATAATTATTTGAACGATAAATCCATAAATCCAAGTTAATCAAAATGTTTTGTTTTTGATCAGAAGAAGAAGAAGAAGAAGGACAATTGTATTTATATACAGTGGCACCTCACATACAAAATGACAATTATATAAAACAGTCAAATGATGAATGGTAAAGGATAGAGCATGTAATTCAAGAAATACTTAATGAGAACATTAGAAAATTAATAAATATCTGATTAAAAACTAAATTAGAACTAAAAATATAAGAATACAGAAGGGGAGAGGGAAGGATGACAGGCTGTAATTCAAACAATGTAAGTCTCAGCAGATTCGGAGACCCTCACCCTTGTTTCCTTAAAGGACTGTCTCCTAAACGAACACACACCGCTTCATTTAAAAGGATTTTCCCTTCATTTTAATCGGATCCGAAGTACAGTGCATTCCACTACTATTTTATGAGCAAAGAAGGTTGTGGAAAAAGTGTCTTCATTGTTAAACCTTTTGATCATTTGTTCAAAAGATTCACAAAAATACACTGCTCTCATGGATATCAAACAACTATATATATTTTATTAAATGTTTGTTAAATATAAGTGTGCAACAATTATTGGCACCCTTTTAGTGAATATTTTGTGCTTCCTCCCTTTGCCATGATAACAGCTCTGAGTCTTCTCCTATAATGCCTGATGAGGTTGGAGAATGCATGGCAAGTGATCTGAAACCATTCCTCTATACAGAATCTCTCCAAGTCCTGCACATTTTGGGTTTCACGCTGGTGGACTCTCCTCTTCAGTTCACCTCATAGTTTTTCTATGGGTATTCAAGTCAGGGGACTGGGATGTTCATGGCAGGACCTTGATTTTGTGGTCAGTAAACCAGTTTTGTGTTTATTTTGATGTATGTTTTAGATCATTATCCTGTAACTAATAACCTGCTACTTGAGTAGTCTGCTCATTGGATACTTTATTACTCTTACTCAAGTAACTATTAACATTCTTACTTTTACTGTTACTTGATCATTTATTTTTAAAAAGTATTTTACTTGTACTTAGTTTTGGCTACTCTACTCACCTCTTTTCAGTACTTCTTTTTTTTAAACCGAAGAATTTCAGGATGACTTCAAGGAAGTAAAATCTGCTGTGTAATGTAGCCGGTTGTATTATGTATTAGAATTGCATTCACAACAATGAAGGAAATGCCTGATAGCAGTTAACATTTGATAATCGTTTTGATTTCTCTGCTCCACAAGAACCGTTCTTTAAGAAACCTGTTTTTCTGTGAATTGAGATACAAAAAGCAGAAAAGGGTACAGCCTCAGGGAGGATTATGTGGTGTGAGTTATTATTTTATTGTATTTTATTGATAAATATTTTATTGTTGTCTTACCTATTTGTCCCCACCAGCCTTAATGAGTATTTAGAAAGCATTATTTACCAACCCTCTACAGCAAAGCTGTTTCCACATGATCTTTTAGGTTGCAGCAACCAAGTAGATAATTTCGCATGCAGCTATATGCTCAGTCAATATGGACAGTATAAGTGATGATTGGAAATGAAACATTTGGTATTACATATTGATCACTGTGCTTAGATCTCATTTATATTTTGCTTAAACAAATTCTATATCATTTTTCCAGGTTGTTATGTGCATATTATAGTAAACAAAACTGAAATCTGTTTTAAAAAATGTATGAACGTAGATTATATAATGTAATTTCTCCAAAACTAATGGTAATACAAGAAAAAGTACTAGAACCATAATTTAATTTCAGTGAGGAAAATGGCAGCTGGCACGGAAAGAGTACGTTCAATGTTTTTAAAATGCATCTGGTTTTTGATACAAACACTCTGTAGTATGTATTGGTACAGGTACAGGTTTGGATTTTACTAAAAGCAACAGACACCAGACAGATTCAAACATTCAAACACTAGGTGAGACAGAGTAAGGTCAAAACAAGATAAATGGGCATACAATGTGCAATATCAACCCAGAACAAAATCTGGAATGAGACTCTGCCAAGAATCATTGTAATTACAGGTTATTTAAGGGGTGTGTAAGATTGAAAACAGTTGTACATTATTTTAAGACTGGTGATTGGAAACAGGATAGGTGTGCTGTGGATCTTGTGACTGGCTGTCAGTTGATATGGCAGATGATCTTTTGATATGTTGTAGGTTGTGCTTCATCGATGTACTCTTCCATGTACTCTGACAGCTTTTAACAGATTCAAAGAGGCAATGGTTATAATGTGGAAGGAAATACATTTGTCATGGCAGTGAGATGACCAGGTTGTTGTTTCTTCTTCATACCAGGAGATTATTGGATTGTGTAGTGTAGTTATGACAACACTCGTACAATGGGGTTGGTGGGAACTTCTGTGATGAGAAGGGAGCTCATTTCACTATACGTGACTGTTCTGTGACTAGGTCGGATGACCTTAATGCAACCTACTGCCTCTCCAGAGTGAAAACAAAGAAACATCTTCGGTTGTGACTTTCTTGAGATGTTTTTGTGGCAGATCTCTATGGGTTCTGGAGTGGTAATTGTTTCCTTTTCTATAATAACTGACTCTTGTGTGGGCCAGGTTTTCTTCTGTCCATGAGGAGCTTGTAAAGATAAATAGTCAGTGCAATGAGTGAGTTTAGTAACAAGTTCCTATCAGTTCTGTGACTACTGTATATCTTCCATCAATCCTTGGAAAATGGGGTGATCAAAGCTGACATATTCTAGCCAATTCCTGAACTTAAGCTGCTGTGCAAAGGCCTTGTTTCAGAGATAACTCAGTCTAGAGCGTTACCAATTTTAATAGACTGTGCTGTTATATCTTTGTCAAAGGTAACTTGGTACAAGATCACAGAAGCATAAATACCAACAGTATTATGAGTTTTTTAGTGACAAAATAGAAACATTATTTATTTGTAAATATAATGTTTTTTTTATTTAAAGTCAGACACTTTGATAACTAACTAGATTGAGAACAATATAACTATATTAGTAGAGCCAGTTACTCATTTACAACAAAACAGACTTAATCTTAGATTCATTTTTATCTTAATGAATTTCATCCTCAAAATCATCAACTGGACTAGGGCTGCAAGTAACAATTATTTTCATAATTGATTAGTTGTCCAATCATTTTCAATTAATCGGATGGGGGACAGACTTCCAGAACCATTTTTCATTTATTTAAAATGAATTTATGTATTTATACATTAGTATGTATGCATTACTTTTTATGGATGCACTGAATTCTACAGACCTATCAATCCCTGGTTGATTGGTAGAACCTGTCATTCCCCAGGGATTGGTATAAATACCATTGGTAGAAATACGAGGTTCAATTACATTTTATTGTAGGTGTGACATTCATTTGATTCTCTGAATGATCTTTTTTTGTTTATTTTATCCATCAATGTAACACTTGAACTTGTCTACCACTCATAGGTTTTTTCAAATTATCCTTTCATTTGTAAATATATTGAAAATAAATCCATCAATGAATGATTGCCAGCTCAGCTAACTTGATATTAGTGAACGCAGAAATTGATTCATTTTAAAACATCTCATTTGATCTGTCACTAGGTCTGCAGAAACATTGCACTAGGTGGTAGAGTACATAGTGTAAGTGTACAGTACTTTATTTGGGTCACAGCTTTAGTATTTACTCGCCGAAGCATGCTTTCGGAACAGAAGTAACATAATGAGTAAATGTACTGTTATCTTATGTACTAGTTGTACTGTTATCTTCAATTACCTTCACATTCCTTTAAAATATATGGCCAGAAATAATAGAACCTCTATGAAGAATAATCAGCTCTCAGGGTGTTGGGTTTGTTTTCGGTGTTTGTACTTTTTAATTTTGTTTTCCTTTGTTAGTATAAAAAGAAAAAAACTGTGAATTATTGTTGCTGTGTCTCAGTCGGTTTGTTTTTCTTCTCAATAAAATATTTTTGGGGAAAAAAGATTAATCAGCTCTCCCTTAATTATGGCTATGAACCTAAATCCTTTATACTAGCAGTTATCAAATCTCTGGTAAAAACCTTGACACTTGTCAACCTTGACACTTGTCAGCTGTCAAGCGGCCAATATCAAACCTCCATATTATATTTAAGATGGTAGAAAAAGTTGTGGTACACCTGTAATGCTTATACATTCACAGAAATAGGAATTCATTAAATCTTTCAGTCAGTGCTTTGGGCTCATCACAGTATTGAGAGAGCACTGGTTAAAGTGGTAAATGGTAAATTACTGGCGAGTTCTGATCAGGATTGTCTCCTTGCTTGTGTTGCTTGACCATAATGCAGCTTTTTATGCCATAAACTATATCACGATATTCTTTCAGAAAGATGAGAAATTGTTTGAGATTGGGAAAGACTATTTTCTGGCACAGATCTTATTTGACTTATTTGACATACTTATCAGTCTGTAGATGTAAATATGTAAATGTAAATGATAATTACTTCTCTAAGTGTGCAAAAGTGAGGTTTGGTGTTCCACAAGGGTCTCTCCTAGGCCCACTGCACTTTTACCGATATATGCTACCTCTGGGTGACAAGAAGTATGTCTACTGGGATCACATGCAGCGAGAAGTAAGCTTTCTAATTATGTAGTAACTCTGGGTGGTCTTTCAGTTAAATCATGTGCAGTGTGGAAAGGCAATGGCTCATGTAGATAATATAACTAGGATGGACTTTTTTGGCTGAGATGGACTGGCACCCTGTCCATTGTGTACCCCGCCTTGTGCCCTATGCTTCAAGGGGGTAGGCTCCAGGTTCCCCGCGACCCTGAAAAGGTGTAAGCGGTAGAGTTATAGATATAGATATAGATGGACTTTTTTGGGTCATAAATTTTGCTAAGATATTAAATATGCAGACAACATAATGCAGAAAAACTCGTTCATTATTTTGTTACATTTAGGTTGGACTATACTGTAATGCCTTGGTGTCTGGATGTTTCTGTAGGTGCGTAAACAAGCTCCAGTTAGTCCAGTATGCAGCAACCAGAGTCTTTTCTGTAACCAGAACATCACACCTATGTTATCCACATTTCATTTGCTCCCACTAAAATTTAGCATTGATAATAAAATATTACTAATGAATTATAAAGCACTGAATGGTCTCATGGCACAGTATCTTAGCAAACTTTTGGCCTTTTATGTTCTTTTAGGCTCTTTGTTGGGTCCTTGAATAGTGAAGGCTACAGCAGGTGGCAGAGCTTTTCTTACAAAAGCCCCACTGTTATGGAACAAGGACTGAGACACAGTCTCAGGCTTTAAGTCTAGATTGAAAACCCATTTGTTTAGTCAAGCATTTTTTTATTAGCTTTTCACCTCTGCAAAGGCACAATGTCATGGGCATAGTGAGTAGTACTAGACTACAGTATATTTAATGTATATTATTATATATGTTATATAGATAGTTGAATGCTGTTGCCCCCCACTCATTCACACATTCACTTTCTGGGTCTCCCTTTTAAGCCCCTTTTCCACTGCATGGTACGGCTTGACTTGACGCGGCTCACTTTACTTTTCTGAGCTTGCTTTTTCACTGCAGTTTAGTGCCACCTCAACCTGAATGCCATCATCCACTCGCCTTCACGCATGAATAATGTTAAGACTATCGAAGCCCTGTACAAATACATTTTCGAATATATTCCAAATGCCTTTCCTGCTCACTGTACATGGACCCTATAAATGATGTAAAATAACACCGTTCTAGAATCTACATAGTGCTCGATATGACTAAGTTAGATTCAGCCACAACAGGAGTGACTTTGATCACCTGTTTGGAAATCTGTAACACGTGAGATGTAAAAATCTAAAACAGAAACCTTTGTTGTAATTTTATCTGTAATTTTCACATAATGAAGGCTGAGATGGAAGCAAATGCAGGTATGGTAGTTTAATCAAACAATACGAAGTACAAAGGATCAGGCAGAAAACAAAGTCCAAGGCAGACTAGGGTTAAATGATCAAACAACCAGAACAGAGAATCAAGGTCAAGAGTATAAACAAAGTCCATGATCAGAAAAGCAAACATGATAAGGCGTGGAAATACAACAGAGACTAATCAACTGAGCGTAATACTTCACAAAGTCATAGTGTTCAAAAGGTCTCTTATTTACAGTGGCAAGAAAAATTATGTAAACCCTTTGGATTTTCATGGTTTTCTGAATAAATTTGTCATAAAATGTGATCTGATCTTCATCTAAGTCAGGGGTATTGACAAATACAATGTGCCTAAAAAAAAAATCTGATTTTTCATGTCTTTATTGAACACCCTCATTCAACATTTAAAATGACAGTGGAAAAATTAAGTGAACCCGTAGAATAAATAACTGGTTGACCCCCCCCTGGCAGCAATAACCTCAACCCGGCGCTTCATGCAGTTGTGGATCAATTTTAGCCCATTCTTCTTGGCAGAACTGCTTTAGCTCTATCATATTCTTTGAACGTCTCATGTGTATGGCTTTCATCAAGTCATTCCATAGCATCCATTCTGTTTCTCTAGCATCTCTAGCACCGGAGCAAGTCCACAACAGAATGGCATTCTCTAGCATCCAGAAGCCATTCTGTTGTGGACTTGCTCCGGTGTTTTGGGTCATTGTCCTGTTGCATCACCTAACTTCTACACAGTTTCAGCAGATATACAGACATTCTCACATTATCCTGAAGAATTGTCTGATATGCTTGGGAATTCATCTTCCCCTCAATGATTGTAAGCTGGCCAGGCCCTGATGCAGCAAAGGAGGCCCAATCATGTTTCCTCCACCATGCCCTTTCTACGCCAGATGTAGTGCTGTGTGGTTTTTTCAAATAGTTCAATCTTAGTTTCATCAGTCCACAAAATATTTTGCCAATGCCACTGTGGAGTGTCAATGTGCTCTTTAGCAAACTTCAGGCATGTTCCAATGATGTTTTCAAATCTTTGGCTGTCATTCAGGGTTGTTTCTTTACCACATTTATGAGTCTTCAATGTGCTCTTGGTGTCATTTTGACTGGGTGCCCAATTCTTGGTAGAGTAGCAACAGTCCCAAAGTGTCTCCATTTGTAGAAGCTCAATAAAGACATGAGATCAGAATTTTTTTTGTGTTATTCTTTTAGACAAATTATATTTGTCAATACCCCTGAGATCACATTTTATGACAAATTTATTCAGAAAACCATGAAATTCCAAAGGGTTCACATACTTTTTCTTGCCACTGTAGCGTGGTTGTGAATGCTGTGGATTGGATGCCGGTGTGTGTGATTAAAGTGAATGTGAGTGTTCTGGGAATTGCAGTCCATGGTGGCCATGTTTGTAGGCCGCCGTGCAGGATGGGAAGTGTAGTCACTGGTTTGTTGTGACTCAATTTCAATAAATAGAATATTATCACACATTTATGGCATATGATACATTTATTCAGGCAAAATACAGAACCACTTGTTAAGGAGAACTCTCTACTCCCTCAGTGCATGGCTCACATTTAGCATCAGCTCGGCTCGCATGGAACCTTGGTGATGGTACTAAAAAAAGTACCAGGTACCAGATATCCAAGCACTATCCACAGTGGAAATCCCCCAAAAAGCGAGCAGAGTCGAGTCGAGCCGTACCATGTGGTGGAAAGTACCATTAGTTACATTTACATTTATTCACTTGGCAGACGCTTTTATCGAAAGCAACTTACAAATAAGCAAAGCGATATATCAAGCACGGAACAATACAAGTAGTGCTATTATACAAGATCCATTAATTGAATACCAGAGGAAGCAAAGTGTACAGAGTAGAGGTGTAAGTGCATTGTCTGTGGGGTTTTTTTTGTTTGTTTGTTTTGTTTTTTTAGGAGTTGGTTAGGTGTTCACGGAAAAGGTGGGTCTTTAGCTGTTTTTTGAAGATAGTGAGAGACTCTGCAGTCCGGATTGAGATCGGAAGAGCATTCCACCACTGGGGAACAGTATGCGTGAAGGTTCTGGAAAGGGACCTTACGCCTCGCTGAGTGGGAACTACTAAACGTCGGTCGCTAGTCGATCGCAGATTGCGAGAGGGAATGTATGCCTTCAGGAGAGAGTTGAGGTAGGAGGGTGCTGTTCCTGACAAGGTCTTGTAGGTGAGCATCAAGGCCTTGAACTTGATGCGGGCAGCTACAGGAAGCCAGTGGAGGGAGATGAAGAGGGGTGTGACATGAGTAGTCTTGGGCTGGTTGAAGACAAGGCGCGCTGCAGCATTCTGAATCATTTGAAGGGGTTTGATGGAGCTGGCTGGTAGGCCTGAAAGCAGTGAGTTGCAGTAGTCCAGTTTAGAGATGACAAGATCCTGGACTAGTATCTGTGTAGCCTGTTTGGTGAGGAATGGTCGGATTTTCTTGATGTTGTACAGGATGAACCTACAGGACCTTGCAGTTGCTGAGATGTGGTCTGTAAAGGTCAAGCCCTCATCAAGAATCACCCCAAGGTTCCTGGCCGTCTTGGTTGGCATGAGTGTAAGTGACAGTGTAGTTACACTGTCATAGCTTCTTTCTAGTCCCTAAAAGTCCCTGCTTGCATTCTGCTCACAATGTACATGCTCTTACACCACTACAGGAAAACAGCCCCTACCCCAACGCTCAATTCTCTCACAACCCATTTTTCTCTTTCCCTCCCTCTGTCTGTCTGTGTAACACATCTTACTCCTGCTACCTTATGAGATGCTAGTACCTGACCCTAATACTTTCTGCACTCTGGACCAGCTTTGCACATCCTGATTCTCTACTTCTCTATGTTTGGAGCTTCCTTCACCTGAGAATCATTCACTGCTGGCGAAGATGGCCCCACATGAGGACCCTAAATATTGCCATGAGATCACCGCAGGAAAATCAAAGCCCAACCATGACTCAGATATTTGAGGCTCACAATACGTAGACATATTTATGATTTAGTAACAGATACTAAATTCATTTGATTGTGTTTTGTGATTTCTGAGCACTAATTGCCTTTTGCATTTATATGACATCATATGACACTTATTTGGTTCATCTACAATCTGCTGCTGTAACCTCCACTCACTTTCATCAGCCTTGAGCCCCTTAAAATGGTGCAACTTGACTGTTCGATCCACAAAATATGTATGATTTCTAAAACGTGAGAGCATTTTATTGCATATTTATTAATTTGGAAATTTGCAATTATGGATTGTTCAAATTAATTGCAGCATTTGTGTGTTAATTTGGAGGCATTAAACATGGTCTTGTTATCTATGTTTCAGTTGATCATGTTTATTTAGTCCCATCTGTGAAAAACAGTTATTGGATTATTGGACTGAAACTAAGACTAAAACCAAAATGTAAAAAAAATAAAAATAAATAAAATTAAAAAAAAAAAAAACCCTAATTAATCCTTTTTTTAAAATAAACATAGGGATGCAAGGATACATTTTTTTTTTCCACAATGAGTACACATTTTCTGGTACTCAATAATACCGATACTAATAAATGATTGTGTGCGTTTTCATTTCTGCCAGTGTCTTTGTTTTGAAAGAGAGATCATGTTTAATGTTTAGTGATTAGTAATTAATAGGATAAGTATAGTTTGAGAGCAACCTGAATCCCCACTGACCACCATGCTCCTCTCAGAAATGTTTATCTACCGTAATTCTCAGACTATTGAGCGCATCTGAACAGAAGGCCCGCTAATTTTAAAAAGAAAAACAATTTTGTACATGTATAGGCCGCACTTGTCTATAAGCCGCAGGTGTCCACGTTTTAACTGTCACGATTCGTGACGTAAACGAAACAGGACAGATGCAAATGCAGTTAGGACGAGACCTTTTATTGAAACAGAGGAGAGAAGACTCGAGATACAAGAAACAAAACATGACCAACTCAATGAACTAAGCTAACTAAACCAACTAACCTAAAAATTAACTATGACATGAAACAAAGACTCTATATCTATACTCTATAAACCACTTCTACATCTATATTCTAACTAAGTCTATACAACTCTGAGCTATACTATCCGCTACTAGGCTATAAGCTATGCTACAAGCTAATAGGCTATAAGCTAACTAGCCTTGACATGAACTCAGACATGAACAAAGACTCTAACCATATTCGCTATCTAATTCTAACTCTATATCTAATTACCCGCGTTGTGTGTGTCATGGCTCCCGGTATATAAACACAACAGCCAAACTGCTAACAGCTGCAGGCAATACCAATACACACGTGACTCGACAACACATGACAAGACGGGGCAGAGACATGACGTCAACCAATATGCATTTCTGCGTGTGTTTTCCATGATTAGGGGGTGTGCATGAAGCGCAAAACAACTGATCTGAAGAATGTAGTGTGAGCTCGTTAGATTTAATTCGAACAGTTTCATTGGTCCACTGTGACCTGTTGGGTAATTTCATTGGTCCGATGTGACGAGGCTAAATGTTTTGGCGGCATGAAACTCGTTAGCCCATAAAAATCCATAAATTAGCCGCATCAATGTTTAAGCCGCAGTGTTCAAAGCGTGTGAAAAGAGTAGCGGCTTATAGTCCGGAAATTACAGTAACTCTCCTGTGTATTAATTACAACTGTCATAGAGAGAGTGTGCAAATACAATGGGTTGGATATAAAGCAAACTGAAAAACCAAGGAAAAAAGTCTGACTTGCACCAGAGCTCTTGCCATGATTAAGTCTGATTTGTATGTAGTGATCTGCCTAAAAATGTGACATGAGACAGTGGAACAATGAAAAACCACTAGGTTTGTGCTTTATTTAGTTTCTCCATGTTGGGGTAAAATGAGCTGCTATGCTGCTACAGGTTGCAAAACATTATATTTAGCTCTGTTTATGTTTCCCTGGTTTTAATAGTGCCAATGAAAACACACACTTAGATGCATTTAGATAATAGTTGTGTTTATTACATTAGTGAGTTGATTTTAAGTAAATTCTGTTACCTGGCTAAATTAGCTACTTTGGATGGAGCAGGGTGGACTTGGAGAAATGTGGCTTTTGTTGAAAACAACTGAATTTTGCGGTAATTTACTGACAACAGAGTTGACAAAATAAAATACTGTAAAAATAAATAAATTAGTTAAAATAAATTTTAACTACAATGCAATTATATAATGCACACAAAAATACAATGCAATTATATAATGCACATATTCAACATTTGCTCATTTGGCTGAAGCTTTAAATCATCTAGTCAAAGACCTTCCACTCAGCTATATCCTGCATCAACCAAATTAGCAAATGTGGACTGTGTTATCTAATACTATGCAAGATATAACAGTACTTTACTGTAAATATGCTTTTTTAATGTAAATCTTACAGTACTTTATTATCAAACCTGTGGCCTGTAAATTGCTCTAAGATTTACAGTAAATTTGGTACTGTGTATGTTTTTTTTTTTTTCCATTTCATCGTAGTCCCTCATTAGCAGTGATTTATAGCGACCTATCGTCAAGAACATAACTGAGCTGTTATTTTCACTCACCTAGCATTCTCTGTATTGTTGGCTTCTGCTGTGTGCAGCTAGCAAGGAACTCCTCATGTTGAATCTTATGTTTGAAATATTTTATGTTGCTTTGGGAACATAAATCATGGGAAATATGTGCTGATTGCTGTCATTTTATGTTATTTGTTCATTAGGGCAACAACACATCAGTTTCGGTTATTAGTATAGGGGCTCTGTTTCCAGTACATGTCGATACCTGATACCAGTATGCATCCCTAGTGAAAAATAAATAAAAATCACATTATAAAATAACATAAACTACACTGGAAAAAAAAATTCTAAAAACTCTGATAAAAGTAAAACAGATAAACTGATAAAAGTTAGTTAATATATAAAGTGTTAAATATATATCAAATAAATAAATACAGATACATAAATAAAACAAAATAAATATATTTCAATATAATTAAATTCATTAATCTTTAATATTCATTTTTGAGTAATCATTGCTTTTTTCATCTTGTTAAAAAGTCTTTTTAGCATTGGCAGCTTGTGGAATTGAAATTCAACACCTAGGATCCATTATATAAAAGGGTTTGTAATTTCCTAAAATTAAGTTGCTGTTGTACACATTGACCTCATAGTTATTGTTTTTGTTATAATCCAATGTGCTGCATCAAAATAAAAATAAAAAATGTGTTACTGTCCAGTTGTTTATGAACTGCACTGGGCAAATAACCAGTAGCAGAATAGTGATACTGACTGATAACTACAACAGATGGAGGGACAAACTGTAGAACCATAATTTACAAGCAACATGGCAGACTGATAAGGAAGATAACAGCACAGAGAAACACACAATAGCAGCCGAGCACTCACAAGAATGTACACAGGGAGGGGTTGGACATGAAGACATTCATATAATATAACTTCTTAATAAAAGGTAGATCATTATAAATTGATTATCAATTGCAATGGATTATTGTCAAAAAATAATCTATATTTTTAAATGGATATGTAAATATTCTAGCAAGGTGATTTCCTTGTAAAATAGTGCTCCTTTATCATCATCATTCATATAATTAACGCTAGGCCTACATCAGATTCTTAGCAACGTTGGACACATAGTGCTTGGAGGATATTGCATTTTGAATAGAAATTGTATCATATCATAGCAGATTCAGCCATATCATCAAATAACAAATTGTAGCCTTGTGAACCAAAATTGTGTCATATCATAGCAGATTGCCTGAAGATGAGGTTTACACTTCTAGCAACTACTGTTTAAGTGAGAAATTTTTCTGTGCCACACAATACTTTGTATGGTTATCCTGCAAGCGTTATCCTGATGGAATATTCAGAAATCATTAGAGAACAGTGTTCACATTATCTGCCATATAGTCCACCATAATATGCGGCTATTACACAACCATGCAGAATAATTACCAGTCTTAATAACTCTGGCAACATGACTTCCAACATCATTATATACCAACTGCCATGTTTCACAGCTGGCAATGAACATTCTGGATTTAAGGCATCATTTGGATTTCTGAAAACCTAAAGAGGTAAAAGAAAACTCTTAATGCTATTTTCCCCCCTTGTTGCTCCAGCCAGTATTCCAGCAGAGGCATATTGTTGGTACTGTGATTTGAACTCATGACCTTTTAATCAGAAGTCCAAGGTTTTAACCACTGAGCTAGCACTACCCTACAAAGATTTATTTTTTAGCTTTACATACAAGTGATTTCCAAAATCTCTGGCCAGTCAAATTTGAAGCTCAAAATATATAGATGTTTTCTTTTTTTTATTTAGAGATGCTGCTTTAAATCTTTCATCATTTTTGCCCAGAGTTTTGTAGTGTTTATTGACGTCTGAGCACTATCCTGATTGCCTGTTGCCATACAGCATTTATTTTGTTCATCCTCTATATGCTGCTGGCACCCACACTCAATTCCATTAGTCCTGAGAATCTAAAAAAAAATATATATATATATCTTAAATAGAAAACCTGATAAGTCAACTCACAACATACAAGGTTCACACACCCCTAAAATTGCAGGCTTTTGTAATCATAGCAGATTTTCTTTCCCACCTTTAATGTGATACAGCAACCAACACATTTAAGAGAAAAACAAACATTTCAGCTAGGAAAAAGAAAAGCAGAAAGCTTACCGTAATCGGGTTGCACATGTGTGCACAGCACTTAACTAATACTTTATCAAAGCACATTTTGCTTGTAATATAACACTCAGTCTCAGTGCTTTGGATTGTTTTGTTGTGCTGGAAGGTGAAATTGTTCTTCATCAGAATCATGCAGCTTTTGTGCCAAAATGGATGTTGAATAGGTGTTTGCAGCAATCCAATATTCCCTCTCTCTTACCTATAGCTGCAGTCCCACAGCATGATGCTACCACCAGCATGCTTCACTGTGGTTATAGTGTTTGTTGGGTGATAAGCTGTCTTGTTTTTGCACCAGACATATTTTTTAGAATTATGCCCAAAAAGTTCAACCTAAGTCTTATCAGACCCTAACACATTTTGCACATAGCTTGGGGTGATTTAAGTGGGATTGGATGGTTTTTTTGTTTGTTAAATATTTTTTTTTAAATAGCTTCTGTCTAGCCACGTATGCCATAGCCCCTCTCCTGATCGATATCTTTCAAGAAGCTTGTACATGTTTTTAAGCTTTCTATGGACCATGGCTTCAGCAGTCAGACGAAACAAAGAAGATGCCAAATCCTTCACGGACAGCTGATCTTTATTTTAATCAGAATCACTTCACCTATGACAGGTGTATGATTGTGCTTGGGTAATTCTGAGCACAGTCACAAATGGTGTACATACTTATACAGCCTGGTTATTGTACTTTTTTTCTTTTTTTCTCTAAAAATGTTTCTGTTTCTTTTTCACTTGAATTCTATTGGTTGCTGTGTCAGATAAAAGGTGGAAAGATCTGAAAAGATTGATCCTGGTCTATTATTATTTTTAAATCACAGAAACCTGAAAAATAAATGTGTGTGTAAATTTCTATATCTTTATATGTATTATTTCTAAGAAGCTATAGTGTTTTTTATTCGATTTTTATTAATTATTATTATTATTATATTAAATCATAAGAACAGCACTGACCACTAACACCAACTAACACTAACACCTTCATCTGTCTTCATGTCCTTGCGTGTGTAAATTTTTTTATACATTTGCAGGAATTGTACTAATCATTGCAGCACCTTTGAACTCTAATTAGAGCTATTAGACCTGGCCGTGTTACCTGTGTTTGAGTTGTGTCATGTAAATGTAGTCACATCAGTGAAAGCCATTTGAGAGCGAAGTGAATTTCTATGGCAGCAGAGTGGATAAAGATGACGCTTTTTCCATTGATGTAACCCACACAGCAACTCACCCAAATACATTCAAAATCACATTGCTCGTAATACAGGTCATTTCAGTGCATGTACCAAGGCTAAACTGGATTAGTAAATCACTCAAGCTAGTGAGTATCCTGAACTGATTTGATTGTATTGTGCATTATCTGCTCAAAATGCAGATCGCACTTAGAGTTTTAGATTAGAGGATATTTTATTTATGGAAGCATTAAAAAAATTCTACCCTTCAGATAATATTTTACATTTTGCACTCTTTCTTTTTTGTCTTTATGTTGCTGTCAGCTGTATGTGTAGTATAGATATGTTTGTTGTCCTTTGTACCGATTGCAAATCATGTTCAGGGATTAATTTTTTATTCAGTGACCAAATATACAATTGCACAGCAGCAAAATTTATCTTTGCGTTAGTCATCTGTAGAATAGGTAATGAAAAAACCTGTCATGTCTTCTCCCCTCATTTCCTGAAGTGCACTCAAATGGAACATAAAACACACACACACACACACACACACACATCTTCGCTGTGGTGAGTAATTTTCCTGTTTGCCCATTGCTTGCATTGCTAACATTCCTCTGTGACACATTGGGTCTGCTTAAATAACCGTAGTATGAAGCCGATGTACTGCAACAGTTCTCATTTAGCAGATTTTTGTTTGTGGGGTGGCTGTGCGAGTCATCATTATAATGCTGGGTGAGAATGGTGCTCTCTCTCCTTCTGTTCAGTCATCGTACTGATAGGCTCGGTACAGTCATAGTGCTGACGTCTCTCAGGGTAAAAAAAAAAAAATCAATTCCCAGCCATGCTTAAAATAATCATCTTTTTTACCAGCTTGATTTGACTAATATGAGAAGGCTATATACAAATGATCTGTATAGTGTAAGATGTTTCATTTGTGAAATAATAATAAGAGAAGGGGAGAAGAAGAAGAAGAAGAGGAAGAAGAAGAGGAAGAGGAATTAAATCTGCCAGCAGAATTTTCAGGGGCCAAGCATCCAGAATCAATGAGGAGCACATTCACAGACATAGTACAATTGTTACATAAGCAATTACAGAAAAGTTGAGCCATAACTCATCTCAATTCAACTCGCTTTTATTTTCACTACAACGATTCACAGTGAAATGAAATGTGAAAAGCTTAGGTGCAAGTTCCAGGCATTGCAGGTGTACATGTGGCACAGTAAGTACACTTAACATGGTAATAGAGTACAGATAGTTACAGGCTATACAATTACAGAATAAGATAAACAACAACGTAAGAATAATGTTCTGCATATACAAATGTACAACAGCACTGTACATATTACACAAAATACAATACAGACAGAAGCAAGTGATATTGTATACGGGGTATACAGACCATGATGTGGAATGTGGTATGTACTGGCGTTGGTATAAGTATGCATAGATTGATTATTATAGTAATAATATATATAGGGGGGGGGGGCGGTAAGTATTGGACATGCCAATATTTGTTTCAGTAAATATATTTCCTATGAGGTTATTCACATTCAATTTTCACCAGACATCAGTATTAACTCTAACTGAAATTTATTTAATACTTAGTGGAAAAGCCTTTGTAATGACAGCTTCAAGACGCTTCCTGTATGAAGAAATTAATTGGCTGCAGTATTCAGATGTGATTTTGGTCCGTTCTTCTAAACATATTGTCTTTAAATCTTGTTTAATTGGATTCGAGTCAGGTGATTGACTTGGCCATTCTAACACCTTGATTTTTTTCCTCTGAAACCAATTGAGAGTTTCCTTTGCTGTATGCTTTGGATTGTTGTCCTGCTGGAAGTCCACCCACGTCTCACCTTCATCATCCTGGTAGATGGCAGCAGATTCTTCTCAAGAATATCCCAGTAAATGGTTCCATGCATTGTTCCTTCAATTATATGAAGTCTGCCAGTACCATGTGATAAAAAACAGCCCCACACCATGATGCTTCACCTCCAAACTTCACTGTTGGTGTAGTGTTTTTAGGGTGATGTGCAGTGCCATTTCTTCTCCAAGCATGGTGTGTAGTATGACAGCCAAAAAGTAAAATTTTGCTCTCGTCTGACCAGACTACACTCTCCCAGTATTTCATAGGCTTGTCCAAATGAGTTGTAGCAAACTATAAACAAGCTTTGACATGCCTTTTCTTTAGTAATGGAGTCTTGCAGAGTGAGCATGAGCAATAGAGTGCATTGCCTATTGTTTTCTCTGTGACGATGACACCTGCTGCCTCCAAGTGTTTCTGGAGCTCTTTCCGATTGGTCCTTGGCTCTTGGGCTACTCTTCTGAATATTCTTCTGACTCCCTGGTCAGATATCCTGTGAGGAGCTCCTGTTCGTGGCTGGTTTTTGATGGAGTGATGTTGCTTCCACTTGTGGTCGATGGGCCCAATGGTGCTTACTGGAAGATTCAGAAGTTTTGAAATATGTCTGTATCTGATTCCATCAATGTTTTGCAACAATAAGTTTGCGAAGGTCTTGGGAGAGCTCTTTGCTTTTACCCATCATGAGATGTTTCTTGTGTGACACTTTGGTAACAAAAAGCCTTTTTATAGACCATCAATTTACTAACCCAGCTGATATTAATTTGCACATATAGGGGATATAATTACGGATTTCAGCTGGTTTCTTGCCTTACCATGCCTTGGAGAACTGCTTTTTCTTAGCGTGTTCAATACTTATAATTCATGTGTCCTTCCACGTTATTACACTTAACTTTATTTATGGACTTTAATATTGTGAATTCTTTATATTTCTAGACTTCTTGAGTTAATACTGATGTCTGGTGAAAATTTCATATAAATAGCCTCATTGGAAATATTTTTACTGAAAAATATGTTGAAGTGTTCGATACTTATTTCCCTCACTATATATATATATATATATATATATATATATATATATATATATATATATATATATATATATATATATATATATATACACACACACACACAGTGAGGAAAAAAAAAAAAAGTATTTGATCCCCTGCTGATTTTGTACGTTTGCCCACTGACATAGAAATGATCAGTCTATAATATTAATGGTAGATTTATTTGAACAGTGAGAGACAGAATAACAAAAAAAGAAATCCAGAAAAACGCACATCAAAAATGTTATACATTGATTTGCATTTTAATGAGGGAAATAAGTATTCGACCCCTCTGCAAAACATGACTTAGTACTTGGTGGCAAAACCCTTGTTGGCAATCACAGAGATCAGACTTTTCTTGTGGCCACCAGGTTTGCTCACATCTCAGGAGGGATTTTGTCCCACTCCTCTTTGCAGATCAAGTCATTGAGGTTTTGAGCATGATGTTTGGCAATTCGAACCTTCAGCTCCCTCCACAGATTCCCATTTTCTATGGGATTAAGGTTTAGAGACTGGCTAGGCCACTCAAGGACCTTAATGTGCTTCTTCTTGAGCCACTCCTTTGTTGCCATGTCCATGTGTTTTGGGTCATTGTCATGACCCATCCACAACCTATTTGCAATGCCCTGGCTGAGGGAAGGAGGTTCTCACCCAAGATTTGATGGTACATGGCCCCGTCCATTGTCCCTTTGATGCGGTGAAGTTGTCCTGGCCCCTTAGCAGAAAAACACCCCCAAAGCATAATGTTTCCACCTCCATGTTTGAAGGTGGGGATGGCGTTCTTGGGAGAGCTCCATTTTGGTCTCATCTGACCACAACACTTTCACCCAGTTGTCCGCTGAATCATTCAGATGTTCATTGGCAAACTACAGATGGGCATGTATATGTGCTTTCTTGAGCAGGGGGACCTTGCAGGTGCTGCAGGATTTCAGTCCTTCACGGCGTAGTGTGTTACCAATTGTTTTCTTGGTGACAGTGGTCCCAGCTGCCTTGAGATCATTGACATGATCCTCCCGTGTAGTTCTGGGGTGATTCCTCACTGTTCTCATGATCATTGCAACTCCACGAGGTGAGATCTTGCATGGAGCCCCAGGCCGAGGGAGATTGACAGTTCTTTTGTGTTTCATCCATTTGCGAATAATCGCACCAACTGTTGTCACCTTCTCACCAAGCTGCTTGGCAATGGTCTTGTAGCCCATTCCAGATTTGTGTAGGTCTATAATCTTGTACCTGACATCCTTGGAGAGCTCTTTGGTCTTGGCCATGTTGGAGAGTTTGGAATCTGATTGATTGATTGCGTCTATGGACAGGTGTCTTTTATACAGGTAACAAGCTGAGATTAGGAGCACTCCCTTTAAGAGTGTGCTCCTAATCTCAGCTTGTTACCTGTATAAAAGACACCTGGGAGCAAGAAATCTTTCTGATTATGGGGGGTCAAAATGCAAATCAATTTCTGACATGCGTTTTTCTGGATTTTCTTGTTGTTATTCTGTCTCTCACTGTTCAGATAAACCTACCATTAAAATTATAAACTGATCATTTCTTTTTCAGTGGGCAAACATACAAAATCGGCAGGGGATCAATATTTTTTTTCCCCTCACTGTATATATGTATTATTTAGAATTCACAGAATAATAAGTTGCAGCATTGTATTATCATCCATTGTTTCCTGTAAAAAATCACGTCATTCCTCTCATTCACTATGATGCAGGGTGACAGTCCACCAAGGAATTAAGATCACAGCC
Source organism: Ameiurus melas (assembly GCA_012411365.1). Lineage (NCBI taxonomy): Eukaryota > Metazoa > Chordata > Actinopteri > Siluriformes > Ictaluridae > Ameiurus > Ameiurus melas. Next base: position 5,497,837 of record CM022764.1, read on the forward strand.
TAAATGCCATCACAGTACACCTTAGCTAAAGGAGGAAAAGACGAGGGATGACATTAAAACAACATCAAGCCTCTATGAGGGGATGTATGAGCAGCATATACAAATAAACAAAGCAGAAAATCATGTTGCGTATAGCAGTTCAATGAGCATATTATGAGGAGATTTTTTTTCCTCTGCCCTTTAAGTTTTATCAATGATTCCAAGCACAGACTGAAACACTGCAAACATATCACATACACAGGGGGAGCATGGATAATGTGGATTAACCTGATTTTAAATGATCTCATATATATATATATATATATATATATATATATATATATATATATATATATATATATATATATATATATATATATATCATCAAAACAATAAGTACACCCCATGGAAATGGCCTTTCTGACATATTTGAACAAGCAACCATTTGATCCAGACTTTGAAAGAGTGGCTATTAATGAAGGTTCAAATGACACATAAAATTGACATTTTGTCAAAATTTTCACTATTTAAATGAACAAAAAACATATCAGTCACATGGAAAAAGTAAGTACACCCCTACATATATCACACATGCAAGTCCATAAAATTAGAATCAGGTGTTCAAGATTAGATGGCAGTGAATGGAACCTGCTTCGGGAGTGCAGGTGAAACCTGTCTTATTTATCCCCTCATATTTATCCCCTCATATCTAGTATTCCCTTTGTTACTGAGATGTGTGGGGTCATCATGCCAAGATCTAAAGAGTTCTGTAAGGCCTTCAGAAAAAAAGTTGTGGTTGATTATGAGTCTGGCAAGGGATTTAAAAAGATCTCCAAATTATTTTAAATACATCATTACACCATAAGGAAAATCATTCACAAATGGCGCAGATTTCAAATGACTGCCAAGCCCAAGACCATCTGATGCAAAAAGTAGTCTCACAGAAGCCCAAATTTTCATCAAAGGATCTAAGTAAGTCTTGCAACTGTTGGTGTCAAAGTGCATGCTTCTACAATCAGAAAGAGATTACACAAATTTAACCTTCATGGAAGACGTGCCAGGAAAAAGCCTTTGCAAGACTACAGTTTGCCACTTTGCCATAAAAGCAAAGGCTAGACCTTTTGGAATGTGCTCTGAACAGACGAATCAGTAACAGCAAACATATTTGGTGCAGACATCTTAGGGAGTTTTTCCTTGCCACCGTTGCCACTCAGTGGCTTGCTCAGTTGGGATAAATACACACCTTTAATATCTGTATACCATGTTTATATTTCTGTAAAGCTGCTGTGAGACAATGTCTGTTGTAAAAAGCGCTATACAAATAAAATTGAATTGAATTGAATTGAATATGGTTTGGGGTTGCTTTGCTGCCTCAGGGACCGGACAACTTGCATCTATTTATTTAACCATGAATCTGCATCATATCAAAGAGTGCTTGAAGACAGCGTGAGGTCATCTGTCCAAACGTTGAAGTTGAACTGAAAGTGGACCTTTCAACAGGATAATGATCTTAAGCACACAAGCAAATCCACCAAGGAATGGCTCAAAAGGAAGAAATGGAAGGTTATGGAATGTTCTATTCAAGGCCCAGATTTGAATCCCATTAAAATGTTGTGTAGGGATTTAAATCAGGTAGGACATACATGCAAGAAAAGCCTCAAACATCTTGTAACTAAAAGAATATTGTATGAAACAGTGGTCAAAAATTCCAGCAAACCTGGTGGACAATTATGCAAAATGCCTACAAGAACTGGTTTCTACTAAATGGGGCAATACTAGCTTCTGTGGCCAAGGGTGTACTTACTTTTTATACAGAAGTATATCACATCTAGTGCTATTTCTGTTGAATAAATGATTGAAAAGGCTTGTTTTTCTTTGTGGTTTTGTTCAAGTACATCAACTTTATTAATAGGCTAAGATGATCAAATGTTTGCTTGTCCAAATAGGTCAAAAAAGCCAACAATTTCCATGAGGTGTACTTATTTTTTCATGTGACTGTATATGTTTTATATAACAACATGGCTTGGTTTGAACATTGAATTGTATATGGAGAGGGAATATAATTGTTAAACATTTTTAAAATGGTAATGATTCACAAGATATTGTTCAGTCAGCACCTAGACTATGTTCCAGTTAGACTGTAATCAAAAACTGTAATGTTTAGTGTCACGAGTGGAGGTTGAGGCAGAAGCAGTCGCAGATTTTTAAACATTTAATATAAACAAACAGACTACTAAACAAACACTAAGACAACTTGGCAAGAGACTATGGCAAGAAACAAACACACCGACATGAAAGACAGGAGTCTCAGACGACGAAAGACAAGGAGAGAGTGCAGACAAAGACTATATATACACATGAGTGCTCATTAACAAAAACGTGAATCAGGTGCAGTTGTGGTGCATGTGGTCATGCGGTGTAGTGCAGTGGCTGATAGGAAATGGAGTCCAGATTTCCCAGATACGTGACAGAACCCTCCCCCAAGGGCGCTACTCCTGGAGCGCCCAAACCAACACGGCCCCCCCACCGGCGGCCCCGGGCCCCTGGGCAAAAGGTCCTCAACAAAGCCAGTAGACCGAGCGGCTCCCACAACGGCACAGGGAGGCCAAAGAAGTCCTTGGCAGGGCATGGAAGCGGGGCGACCTCCTTCCTGGGGCAGAAGAGGAACGCGAGGTCCCCCACGAGGCTCAAAGGGGGAGCGAGGGTCTCCACGAGGCTCCAGGGGGGGTGCGAGGTTCTCCGCGAGGCACACGGGGGGAGCGAGGTTCTCCGCGAGGCACACGGGGGGAGCGAGGCTCTCCGCGAGGCCAGGGAGAGGAGCGAGGTTCTCCACGAGGCTTAAGGGAGGAACGACGCTCTCCGAGGAGCATGAGGGGGGAACGGCGTCCTCCGTGGAGCAGGAAGGGGGAGCGACACACTGAGCGCAGCGAAGGAAAGGAGCGACGTCTTCAGTGGAGCATGGAGGCAGAGTGACGTCCTCAGCGAGGCAGGATGGCAGAGAGACGACCGCAGCCGAGCAGGAAGGCCGAGCGACGACCTCAGCCGAGCAGGAAGGCCGAGCGACGTCCACAGCCGAGCAGGAAGGCCGAGCGGCGTCCACAGCTGAACGGGACGGCTGCGTGACGACCTCAGCTGAACGGGAAGGCAGAGTGACATCCAGAAGAGGGGAGGGAGGGTGGGATTCAGTCTCACCTCCGAGCATATGCTCCAACCCGTGTAACTTGGCATATTCTACAACAAACGCCGGGTGTGGTATGGTGCAAGCATTGTACCGCGATGGTATTCCGAGTATGCGGCTACTCTGAGCCATCAGTACCCTCGACCTTCTTCCCTGCTCCGTGATCATGAGATACCACTCCGCATAGTTGTTGTACCAGGCGTCCATCGGGGAAAAAAAAATCTGCTGCTTCTAATTCATGGTCTTTCGTTCTGTCACGAGTAGAGGTTGAGGCAGAAGCAGTCGCAGATTTTTAAACATTTAATATAAACAAACAGACTACTAAACAAACACTAAGACAACTTGGCAAGAGACTATGGCAAGAAACAAACACACCGACATGAAAGACAGGAGGCTCAGACGACAAAAGACAAGGAGAGAGTGCAGACAAAGACTATATATACACATGAGTGCTCATTAACAGAAACGTGAATCAGGTGCAGTTGTGGTGCATGTGGTCATGTGGTGCAGTGCAGTGGCTGATGGGAAATGGAGTCCAGATTTCCCAGATACGTGACATTTAGGGGTTCAGTGATTCATTGTATAATAATATTATATTTCTGCTTTTGTCCTTAATTTTTGTTTCTCAAACATGACCCAGCATTAAATGAACAGAAATTACCCTTCGGCCAATGAGTCACATACATGTATGTACTCAGTTCGAAATGTAGCCGAATTTTGTCAAGTTTTGAGGTTTCACTACCCTGGGAAGACGTTATGAGTTACTTTCTATTTTTGTTTGGCTGTGGAAGAGTGAATACAACACCATTGAAAACCAACAGTGTCGCAGTATGTGTCTTCTATGGTATATATTATATATTCATCAGGACAATCCAAAAAAAAATTTTTTTCAAGCGCATACTAAAATGTTGTAATAGTATACTGAGCAAATATTAACCTGTGAGAGGTACTACAGCTGAGCACCTCACCCAGATCACCTATGCCTCAAAGCAAGAGCTAAATTTGTGCTTAAAAGTTGTTCAGATGTGACTGGCACATCCCTAGCTACAAGGCATGTGTGTGCAGCAGTGGCTCTCTCCACTCCACTGTACTTTTGGGGGCTAAAGCAGTAGTGCTGTGATAACCGCATGGTGCAGCTGAGCTGAAGTGGCTGCCAAGTTCTTAAAAAAAAATGCTAGGCAGTCAGAAGAGCTGAGGCTTTGGCACCTCTCCTGTACACCTGAGCTCAGTGGCACAGCTGCTAATTACTGCAGGGTGCCACATGGGTGCATAGAGCCCTCTTATCCCTCTCCCACTTTTAATCAGCAATCAAACCCTCCAAATGCCTCTCCTCTTTCAGCTGTCCAGACCAATTTGCTGGATGTGGACATTATCTCTGATTGCAATAGAAGTATGGGTATGCTATATTTGTTCCTTTTATGTTTACCTGGCACAGAAGGCTGCTAGATATTTGGTCAACCTGAACAGCTGGGAATTTTTTCCCCCCTCTCCTTAGCTTTTTCATCGTCCTTGCACCCTCACAGACACCTCAATAACACAGCCATCTTACCGAGGGCTTGCCAAGTCAAATGGTGACGTTATCGTTTGCACCAATAGAGCTGAGCTAAGCATTCTGGAAAAAATTATGCCCTCTCCACAGTATTTTATGACCTGCAGTGCAGTAGTCGTAGGGTCATTCAGCCCACGGCTTGTCTGGTTCTTTTGGGGGGTTGTACACTCTATTTTCTACCCTACAGTCCCTGCTTCAGGCCAACCAGGAGAGATTACATTCAGTTCAATCATCCTTAGCCCAGCAGTTGTCCTTTTTTACCATCTGTTATCATATCTCCTCTCTCCCGTCTGCCTGGGCTGAGAGGGAGGGAGGAGCGGCTCTCAGATCTGCGCTCTGACTCAGGCAATAACATGTTATATATGACCAGGAATGGAGACAGATGTCTGTGAAAGATCATTCCCTGGGTAAGATCTGATTTGTGGGGAGTTTTTCTGAGTCACTTTTTCAATTCCTGAGGAGCTACTGTAATATCTAGTTGTAAAAATTCAAGGCAACTAGATTTGTTTTATTATCTTGAAGATTTTTCATGATACCAAGATTATAATACAAGTCTGAATTGCCTTGACTTACTACTATGCTGTAAAAAATGACATCTCTGTCATGACAATCCTTTAAGAGCAAATTCTAGATGAAGGTGACTATATATATATATATATATATACTTCTCATTTTCATATTATCTCTGTTACTTTCACATTATCTGTGTTACTTTCACATTATCTGTGTTGCCCAGATGAGGATGGGTTTCCCTTCTGAGTTGGGTTCCTCTCAAGGTTTCTTCCTCAAAAACATCTTAGGGAGTTTTTCCTTGCCACCGTCGCCACTCAGTGGCTTGCTCAGTTGGGATAAATTCCATTTGTTTTATACCTGTTTGTTTCTGTTTATCTGTTCCTTTTTGTCTATGTTTATCTGTTTCTGACTGTTTATACCTGTTTTTTATGTCTGTAAAGCTGCTTTGAGACAATGACTATTGTAAAAAGCGCTATACAAATAAAATTGAATTGAATTGAATTGAATATATGTGACCAATAAAGACTCAAAGACTCATTATCATTAAACATATTATTATTATTAACAATCTCAAATGATGAGTAGCATATAAGAAAAAAAAAGTAGCTTCCCCAACACTGGCTCACAGTTTCAACATTTACTGAGGCCTTTATCCAAAAGGGACTTACAATTGAGACAGTGAACAACTGGCAGTGCAGGTGTTTGATCTCACAACCTTCCATTCAGTAGCCCAAACCTTTAACCACTGAACCCCTACTTCACTTTGCTGACCAGTTTCCTGATTGATATTCTTCGATCATTTAGAGTATAATGTGTGATTGAACAAAGCAAGACAACATCTTCCTGGTTAAGCTTTATTTAATTTCCATCCTCTCAGCATGTGATAAGCAGATTCAGCTGCAATTCATCAACGTAACCTACTTTTCCCAGGGCGTTGTTTAGCCGGTAATGACTGACTACAGTCAACAACTGAATAAATATCTATAAATATCTACTGAATAAATATCAAATGTCTAAAGCTATTTTTTATAACAAAAAAAACACCTGAATATTAAGAATATGCATTAACAGTGATCGAAAAAACATTGTGTTGACATCTTCACAATTAGCTGCATGTAATGTCAATAAGACAAAATTTGGGCATTTTGTGTGTGTGTGTGTCTGTGTGCTTTCTGGGATCACTTTGGACAGATGAGCCCTGCTCGAGTTCATAAGTCTTACATATCTATTATTAATCAGGTAGCAGAGACAGGCAGCAAAACAAAGGCCCATCCTCTGGGTGCTGTGCTCAGTTGATACACACACACACACACACACACACACACACACACACACACACACACACACACACACTGCAAAGAGAGACGTCCAGCTCTTGTGTCAGTCTGTGTGCTCACTTTGAGTACTGCTCCCAGTGACAGTAGAGAAACCCCATCTAAGCACTTTGATCACTCAAGAGTCTGAAACCATTTGCTGAGACTGAACTCATGGTATGTTTTTGCTGTCAGGGGAAAGAGTCCTCGTATCATGACAAGGAGTAGGCTCTGTCTCCCAAGCATGGGTAAGTCATGAGCTGTGAGAGGCTATGAGATCAGATATCTGCAGACCTTTATTTGAAACATTATATCAATTTATAAATAGCTCTGCTCCCTGCTGTGATAATCCTATAGCTATACATCTCTCTCTCTCTCTCTCTCTCTCTCTCTCTCTCTCTCTCTCTCTCTCTCTCTCTCGAGCATTTTCTGGGGATGTGTGTACTTGTACAATCCAGTACATTTTCCTACCTGGAGTGTGTGCTGTAGTATACAATAAGCCTATGTAATACAGGCAGCTCATCACTCACCAAACGCCTGTGTGAATATCTGCACTCTGGGAGAAAAAAGCAAGCAGTCATTGCTTTCACATCTTCTTTTTGTTTATGTGAAAATTTTCCCATAATGTCTGCATAATGTTGGTTGAGATTTATGGAGATTAAAGAATATTTAAGTACTGGAGTTCAGTCTTTCTTTATATTTTCACTACTTCATATTTTAAATATAAGGAGACCTTGATAATTCAGAATTCTGTAAAAATCCATAAGAAATTCTGGAAAAGGTAATTGTAGCTATTAAATTCGTGACACCTTGACCGGTGCATAATCACCATAATCACCATAATCATGTGCTGCTGTTAGAATCTGCCACTGAAATTGTTACAAATAAATAAATAAAATAAACTGTTTGACATTTAATATTTTAATTATACACCTCCAGCTGAATGCCTGTTTATGATTCATTATATAATAAATAAACAGTCGAATTAATAATCAGATTACAAAGAACACTGTCTTACTGAACTCACTGAACTTTTAGAATATCCATGGCACTGAAAAGGAAATGAAAATCTGTAATGAGAGAAAAAACGTAATGAAAACGCGAAAGTTGTTTTGATACAGCATTAAAAAAGTTAATGCGAATTTGTCAACCAAACAAATATGCAGAGAATTTCCACTAAAGGTGAGAAAGGTTAATATCAGGCCTCAGTGTGGCTTTCAGAGCACAAGGGTTTAATAATTAATGCTCTTTCACTGAGACATTCTGATGTCTGCAGCAGAATATTAAAGAGTAATACTTCCTCCCTAACCACTAAATCAGGAGCTCGCATTCTCTTATACTGTATGTATCTGTCTCATCCTTTTATTTCTTCCTTTTATTTACTCAATTTATAGGAAGTGTCTGCAATAGGTGAAAGATAGAGGAAGAGAGAAGGTGAGAGATACCACTATCCTGATTTGCATGTGTGTTCTCTAATTATAGGTTGTGTAAATCTAGATTGAGTACTCAGGTTCTGTAACTCTCAGCTAAAATCCCCAACCATAATTCATAGGAATTTCAAATATGGCAGCTTTCTTCATTTAATGCTAACGATTATTCTTCATAATTGTTGCAGTGTTGCACTTAAAAAATATAGAGAGTGGACTTTAGAGCTAATTAGTCCCATATTTCCCATTGTACTGTATGAAAAAAGAGCATCAAGTCTCCTACCATCTTATGAACATTTGTTAAATGATCAATGATGCATAAGAAGTTGAAAACGCAGCTTCCCCATTTCTGAAAACGTTGGGACGGTATGGAAAAAGCAATAAAAACCAACAAAACGAGTCATTTGAAAATTCAGTTCACCAGGTACTATATTGAAAACACATTATTAGATGTTGTAATGAGTCTTTATTGGTCACAGCAGAGTGAAATTCTTTTTTTTTGGCATAACCCAGCATGCTAGGAGGTTGGGGTCAGAGTGCAGGGTCAGCCATGATATGGTACCCCTGGAGCAGAGAGGGCTAAGGGTCTTGCTCAGTGGCAGCTTGGCAGCACGGGGGCTTGAACCCCTGACCTTACGTTTTTCATAATTGAGGTTGTACTTTATGCAGGTAGGATGGAATAGGCTCTGTAAAGCACTATAGAGATATTTTGAAAGATTTAGGAAGTAGAAGCTGAAAATATAACGCAATTGTTCCCCAAGGCTACATAGTTGAGAAGTGGTGACAGACTTCAGCTCTGGTGTGCAACACCCTGCAGAATTTAGCATTCTGCTTCATATAACATCTGATTAGCACTTTTCAGCTAATTACCAAGATCTTTGAGGGGTAAAGGAGGTGTGGAGGACTGGAGGCCAACACCCATGTATAAGACTATTATCATTTATGAAATCAAAAACAAGGTCTTCTACTGATATTAATATGCTAGGTTTATGCAGGGCAGTGCTGAAATGTATTACTAATCTAATAGTCCAAATCTCATAGAAGGGGTTCCTCCTTCCATACCCTTTGCAGCCTGCTTCTCTTCTGTTCTATGTCTGTGCAAATCTATCAGAGCAAGTATTCGTACTTGCTCAACAGCAGCAGCGTAGCAGATCTGGTCTAGATTATCTATCTATCTATCTATCTATCTATCTATCTAGCTAGCTAGCTAGCTAGCCCTATTTACCCCTCTATTTACACTCCATTCCGATCTATAAAAGCTCACTCTCACACTCAGTGAGTTCTCATGGCTGAAATGAGTATTTCAGATTTTTGAATGAATTGCATCAATAGTATGTCTTCCATTAGAATATATTAATACTAAATATCAACCCGACAGAAATGTTTATCTCACTGTTTATCGATATTTCATTCATGACAGCCAACAGTAGCAGCAATGAAGGCATAACGAGTGAGGCATATTGAGTAACATTTAACCCTGGCATGATATAAAGGTTTATGCTAATCATAAATAATGAAATATATACTACAGAAACTGGTGTGTATGTTGGGAAGAAGGACTCGGGAGACAGGCGGCGTTTTTATGGAGCTTCGTGCTTCCTTTTATTTATTATTTTATTTATTATAATTTTTATGCCAATGCTTTTCAATGATTTTCCATTCTCACAAATGCACAAAGTAAAACAAAGCACACATTAAAAAAAAAAACATGCTGTGATCACACACAAGTGAGAATCATCATCATCGCTTGACCACACCACATATAACACACAGAAATTTTCATGTAGTACAAGGCTTAGTGTGTTTACAGTGTTTACTCAAGTGGATTTTTTTCTTTTTTTAATTATTTCAAGTTTTCATGTCTAGGATCACATGTTTTTGATTAATGAACGCTTGACAGGAAGTAACATGTTAAACTGCCTAAATCTGTCATCTTCATTCAATGAAAATTATAGACAACAAATAAACCATATTGAAGAAATATACACGTCATTTACTGGTATAAAAAGCACTGTAATGGAACAAAGCATGTGGGACTCACTGTCTTAATCACAGGAGACTTAATATACTCGTGTGCAGTAATACAATTTTCGATTTTCACATTCAGTCAACATGAAAGTTAGAACCAATGTAGCAAGAAAAGTGTTCTTCCATTCTCTCTCTCTATCTCTCTATCTATCTATCTATCTATCTATCTATCTATCTATTATCTATCTATCTATCTATCTATCTATCTATCTCTTTTTCCCTCTTGTTCTCTCTTTCTTTTCTTTTCTACCTATCTATGCTAAAGGGATGGCCTCTAGATCACTCAGCCACCCAGACTGAGCCATGTCCTTCAGTTTCACACATGTGTACATCTGGGGCTCCAGAAGACTTATACACAAATGCACTACCTAGTGTTTGGGCCTCAGGTCTAATTAGACCAGGAAAGGAGAAACTTTATACTGCTCTCCCTGCTCTAGGAAAAATCTTCCCTTTCTTTTCAACGTTCCAGTTTGGTTCAAGTGATAAAAACATTGTCCAGTTAGGTAATCTGCTGGTAGTGCTAAGGAAGTTCCAAATTTCTTCCCTCTTTTATATCTGCAAATAATTACCCAATTACTTGACTCAAAATGGTGTCTATTACTTGTCTTAGATAAAACATGGTTGAATTCATACTCTGTGATTTATAGGATTTTGCGATCGCGAGACGCATCATGTGACGTGATTCGATTCATGTGCGTGAAACATGAGTACAGTTAAAAGGTTAAAACATTTTATTTATTGCAATTCACCAATTCAAGTACTATTCTAACACAAAAGCACAACATTTTTTTTAAAAAAAGCAGCAGCAAAATGAGATAATGAGTATTTTATTAATCAGATATACATATGCACAGTGAAATTCTTTTCTTCGCATACCCCAGCATGTCAGGCAGTTGGGGTCAGACATGATACAGCAACCCTAGAGCAGAGAGGGTTAAGGGCCTTGCTCAAGAGCCCAACAGTGGTAGCTTTGCAGTGATGGGCCCTGAACCCCCAACCTTATGATCATGTATCATGTATGTCATGTATCAGGGAAGGGAACTCTGGATAGCAAAGGTTACGTGCATTCAGTCTCGGGTTGCACAGCTGAGATTGTTCTATAATGTGAGTGACTTGTTCTATAATCTGAGAAACTTTTTTACACAACTTTCAACCATTAAAATGTATGACGTATGTTTAGCAAATAAATTAAACATTGTAAATGAACATTATTGTTATGGACCGAAGTTGGAGGCAGATGCAGGTGCAGATCAGACTCTTTATTCAACATAAATGCAAAACTCAAAGTAAACGCGGTCCTCAATGTCTAACGGGAAACATGAAACATGGCATGACAATATCATTCTTAGACATCAAGGCAAATCCTATGACCGCTACAACTAATAATAACGAGTACAGTTCTCCGTAACCACGGCACTTAAATAGAGAACAAAATCATACTTAAACTACAAACACCTGTGATAGATCAAGGTGGTTAAGCTAGTGCTCAACCCGGAAGTGAGTGAACCAAAACAATGTCATGTGGCTAGTCCGAAGACGAGCCACAGTGCCATCTGCTGGACATAATATGACAATTATAGTCTGTTGCCCTATCTCTGGATTTGTATTAATAGCATCTAGACCACTACACTTAAATATAAACCGTTGACTTTATGCCAGAAAAATAGACTGAAAATATAGAAGCAGGTAGTGTGGGGTTTTTGTTTTGTTTGAGAGATGGAAAACATGAAATCAAATGCTTACAGCTCATTGAACGGAATCCACCCACACGAATCGGGACTGGACTAAGAGAGACAAAGCTAAAGAGTTGCAGCCAAGCAAGTTGTGTGTTCATGTCATGACCTAGTTGTGTGTTAATGTCATGTCATAGTTAAGTGTTCATGCCATGCCTTAGTTAGATGAGTGTTTCTTACCATAGTTTAAGGAGTGTTTATGACTTGGTTAAGGAATGTTCTTGTCTTAATTTAAAGAACATTCATGCCTTAGTTCAATTAGCGTTTCCGTTCTATGGCCTCTGTTGAACTATCAAATAAAGACTTCCCTCCTGTGCTTACTTTCTGTCCAAGTATCGTTCTGTAACAGTTCATAATTTTATGCTTTAAAAAAAAAATTGGACCTTGATATAACGCGTGTCTCAGATGAAAATGCTGTCCTCTTCATGCAGAAACAAAATGTGGAAAATAAAGAGCTTAAGTCTGCTCAAGTCTGTAGTTACATTTGAGTTCTAAAATCCTGATTTGTGTCCTACATCCACCTTTGAATCTTTGTGCACATGTGTGTAATGTTCAGATAAGCAGAACCAAGTTTTCTGCAATACTCTTAGTGACTCTAGAATTAATATTTCCAGTGAGTAAATGATCAGTGGTTCAGCTAAATATTATTCATGTACTGTACAGAACATGAAATGTATTGGAGCTGAATAACGCGAGTCACACTGACTCACTATTTGTTTACCATGTCGGCACCCCATAAATTACTACAGATACACACTTCTACAGAGCATTTCAATTAATGTGTTTAAGATGTAATCTGTGGAAGGCTGCACCGTGTTAATTACAAGATTTACATAAGGTGATTAAGACGGCAGTCACACAGGAGATGTCCTTAGGAGCCGGCTGATGGGACTGAGCTCCCCACACTGCATTTCGGTCACCCATGATTAAATAAAAACTTATGGGAAAATAAATAGTTTTGGATCTAGAATGAGTGGGCAGACACAAATTAACACACGACACCTTAAGTCATTCAACTAATGCAAGTTTTTGTTTTTTTGTTTTTTGATGGGGGATGGGGTGCTATAGTAACATATGATCTATTTAGAGTCTTAGTTCTTTGTTTACTACAGTCCCAAATATAAAGCTCTAAATGATGTTTGTCAATTTGTGTGCATAGTCAGGGGACCTGCTGCAAACTAATAATATGGAATATTTCGGTGTGGTGTTTCCTGAAATCTACACCGAGTCTGGATCTTAGAGAATCTCCTGGAAGAATAAACCAAGACTTTTCATTTGCATATGAGTGATTGCACATCAAGTGTAATGCAGATATGTACAGATATATAAATGGCAAAAAAGATTGTAGAAACAAGTGTACATCAGGTCTTCTCTTTGAATGTTGTTAGTTTCAGCAGTGCTGTCACGCTACCTGCTGGAGCGCAGACGCGCAGGGCAGCGATTGCAGGAGTGACGTGAGATGACACAGCAGCAGACAGATGAATATCAGGGAACAATCCAACTGGGATAAAGTGAGGAATTGTAACCATAGATAACAGGCAGGAAAGTCCAAATACCAGGAAAAACTAGAATAAAATTAAGGTTTGGTAATACCACTAAATCACAAGAACTAAGCGTTTACTTCGTGAGGGCGCAACGCTTAACAAGGCCTTTTATAACTTCGTCAGACGCATGGGTGTTGGTGATACTCAGGTGAAATTGCTGTTAGTGTATTGAGTGTTTATTTGGATTACTGTGTCTATTTTATCAAAAGTACTTACTATTCACTTGCAATTTTTCATATGACACTTTTTTAAAATCTATTAGATTTAAGATTCTATTAGATTATACTTTCTATTAGATTTTTCAGTTGCATAAATACAGAGTCCACTGGTCAAGCTGATTAAAGCTCTATTTGTATTTGAATAGTTTATTAGTTTTTAATTAGATCCATCCATCCATTTTCTGTACCACCTATCCTACACATGGGCTGCCAACCCATCGCAGGGCAGAATCATACACACACACACACACAAATATTCACACACTACAGAAAATTTAGTGATTTCAATCAGCCTACAATGCATGTGTTTGGACTGTAGAGGTAACCGGAGTGCCTGGAGGAAACCCCTGAAGCACGGGGAGAACAAGCAAACTCCAAGCACACAGGGCGGAGGTGGGAACTGAACGCAACCATGGAGGTGTGAGGAAAACGTGCTAATTAGTTTAATATATGGATTATAGATTAGTTTATTAAATGCATATTAATAAATAAACCTCCTCAATGATAAAACTCATATACTGACAGCAAGACAATGACCACAGGAGGATTGCATTTCTAATAAGGCATGGCTGGGAAGTGTAGTCCGTGTCCAGCATGTCCATAAGTGGTGCCATGATCTGAGTATTGCGGCCGTGAGTTTGCTGTGGCGTAACAAGTGCAAGCAATATATCTTGTATAAAAAAAACATTCAGCAGTGACATTGTTTAGTCATAATTGTTAAGAAACGTCAACAAAATATAGCTTTTTTGTCTTTAAATTGCTACAACATACAGCTTAAATAAATGAAACAAAATTCACAGCTTTCCAGTTCACTCAAGTTGAAATGTGGTTCCAAACATGGTTTTGAGCCTCACTCTGCCATACACATAGACAAACAGCTCCCAGCTCACTGCACTAAAAGAGAGAGAGAAAGAAAACGTGGCTACATAATGTTCAACCCTTATCCCTCTCACTTATCCCAAAATCCCTCCTCCTGATGCAAAACTGCACTAAACCAAGGGGTATGTATCTTTAAAACTTGTCCTGTATTCATTTTAGCTCCGGTTTACTTCCACCTCTCAATAACATGCTGGCAGGTGTACTGGCCACACTAAATTTCTCCTTTGTGTGAGTGAGTGTGTGATTGTGTTTGTGAGTGGTGCCCTGCAATGGACCAGCATCACATCTGGTGTACTGTATTTCTGTCTCAAGACCAGTATTCCCGAGATAGACTCCAGAACCATCATGACCACAATAAAGTGGTTACTGAAGCTGCATGAATTCATTCATTCATTCCTTAATGCTCTTGATATGACACTCAGATTTACAAAATTATACTGCATTTGCTAAATTAATTCTCACTGACACCACAAGGGAGTTCAATTTCAATTCAATTTTATTTGTATAGCGCTTTTAACAATTGACGTTTTCTCAAAGCAGCTTTATAGAAACATTTAAACACAGGATACGGATTTTAAGTGTGTGAATTTATTCCTATTGAGCGAGCCAGTGGTGACAGTGGTGAGGAAAAACTCCCTGAGATGATTTGAGGAAGAAACCTTGATAGGAACCCATCCTCATCTGGGTAACAACAGATAGTGTGAAAGTAAAAGAAAGTTCATAATGGTTTTTATATCAAGTCTGTTTGATGAACTAATCCCCTGTTCAATAAAGGAGACCTGAGTGCAAAACTGCATGTGGTAAATGCAGTCCTGAAGCCATAACAACAACCATAGTCCCAGTAACCACAGTGAGAATGTCAATGAGGAATTGAGGTCCAAAACCATTTCCATGGTACTTCAAGCAGCACCATCCTCAGCAATCTCCAGGCTGCACTGCTTGGGGTCATCCTCAGTAGCCTCCAGTTGATGAGAACTCCATCCAGTGGTAGGGCATTAGGATGGATCGGGCAGGTCCAGAGAGCAGAAAGGGTCAGGATCACTGGCATCTCCATAAAATCATGTTTGATTCGACAGAAGGGGAGGATGAGAGGGAGGTAAAGAGAGAGAGAGAGATTGTTGGGTATGCTTACTATACTGTAATGGATAAGACTGTGTACTTTGCATAAAAGAAAGTCTATTCATGGTAAGCTTGAGTAAACAAATGTTTTCAGTCTGGACCTAAACAGTGAAACTGTGTTGCAACAGTCTTGATTCTCCAGCAGCCCTACAGCAATATAAATATGTCTTCAGCCTTTTCAATTTGAACCCGAGCATAACATAAGTGATGAGGCTAATATAGAAGACATTACTCAAAATGTACATCAAAATGAAGACGATCAGAGAGGGAGCAGGCGAGATTGTGGAAAAATCCATGGTGTCTGTGTAGTAACTGCAACCAACCAAACCTATGCTAACTGAGAGCGTTTGTTGATCAAGGTAGGTATATGGATTAAACTAGCATTTTATGATGAAACGTATTTTAATATCAATAATTTTAGAGATTATCAACCATCTCCATCATATTCTTTATCCTGTTAAAATTTCCACGACCTGCCAGCACACTGTCACCATGTTATGAACAAATCTGTGTTATCTACACAGCTACTGTGTGTACCAAGGCACTCATATCTTTGGAAAGCTAAGATTCTTGTGATTCGATTGATATAAACTGTTTTGAGATACAATCACAAGAGTCCTACAATCGTCATTGTCAGACCACCTACAAACAATTACGAAACAGAGGAAACTCACCTCATATGAAGTCTCATAGTAATCCACTGATCCATAACATCCTTACAGAAACAGTCTTATTACACTGGCAAAGGTCCAAAAAATCCAATTATGTAAAAATATTTAGTCCACCTTTCAAGAGACCAATACCATGCATGTACTCCAAATGATTCAAGAACAGCTTTAATTGTACTTTGGGTACACCTTGGCTAGGCAATTACAGGAGATTTACGTTATGAGAATATACAGAAAAAACACACTAACAAGATGCATATAGTTTTGTTTATATTTACAGATGTCCCCTGTATCACAGCATATAAGAACTAGAACATTACAGCCAAAAGCATCACAGTGAATGTAACATTCTTTTCCTGCTGCCGGGGCTAGTAGCTAATTATTTGGAGTGCTCGAGTGCAACCATTTTATGTCACCAACTCAGAGTGCACTGCGCATGTCGCATAATGGCGGCCTCAGTAGGTTGAAATATGTGTTAAATATTAAGGATTTTTATATTAATTAACATATTTAATGTGTTTCTAACAACATATTTTAGTAGGACAGGGCCATTAAGGCCTACAAGTCTTCATAGTCTGGGTTCCTTTTTAACAAGTTTGCGTTCATCTTAAAGATAATTGTATGAAAATAAAAGTATAATATGGAGCTATAATTTCATGGCTAGTTATGTAGATTGTTCTATGGCCTCTACTGTATAATTAAATTTTAGATAATAACAAATTATTTTTATCCACCCATCCATTTTCTGTACCAATCATCCTACACCAGGGGCAATGGTGGCTTGGCGGTTAAGGCTCTTGGTTACTGATTGGAACGTCGGTGGTTCAAGCCCGAGCACTGCCAAGCTGCTCCTGTTGGGCCCTTAACCCTCTCTGCTACAGCTGTATCATGGCTGACCCCAACTTCCTGATATGCTGGGGTATGCAAAGAAACAAATTTCCCTGTGCATATGTATATGTGATCAATAAAGACTCATTATCATTATCATTACACAGGGTCACAGGGAGCCTGGAACATATCACGGGAACTCAGGACACGAAGTGGAGAACATCCTTGATAGGGTACCAACCCATTCACACACTATGGAAAATTTGGAAATTTTGGGGAGAATATGCAAACTCCACACACACATGGCAGAGGATTAAAGATGGCAGAGGGCAGAGGCAATATTTGAACCTCCAAGGCTAATGTGCTAACCACACTAATCCCCCCTTATTATTATTATTGTTATTATTGTTATTATTATTATTATTATTGTTGTTGTTGTTGTTGTTGTTGTTGTTGTGGTGGTGGTATTTTGTTGTTGATGTTATTTAGTTATCATTTGTGATATAATTTTTTTGTTGGTGGATCTGTTGGTGGTGCTGTTGGTGTTACGTTTTTAAAAAAATTGTTGGTGATAGTGGCCAGACTAACAAACATTCATATAAACACAATGCACTTTTTGCCACTAATGGTAAGATGAAAGGTTATGCAATAAAGTCATTTGCATCATCATCATCATCATTATAACATGTACATTATTTTGTTAGCTGATGTTCCATTATATTTATATGCATGAACAAAATGCATATTTTCATTTTCAGATGGCTTTTCCATCTGCGGTTTAACATCTACTATTTTCAGTGCTGTGCAGCTCCACTTATGTTCAAGTTGTTTGCTGTTTCTCAGGCTCAGGGATCTAGACTTAATGATCTGTGGTGGTGTGTATTATAAACTCATTCCTGCTCTCGGAGGTGGTAAGCATATTGGCTCTGGGGTTTACCCACACGTGACTGACAGTTCAGCTTTAAGAGAAATTTCAGTGTGAACAGCAGGGGAGGATCCCAAAGGTACTATTTTTGGCATGAATCTATAATGAGTCATTGGTACCTAATGCCTAAGCCAGCATTTATAAGCCACCATTAATAGATTTATTGAAAATGATGCACATTAATTAGTCCATCAGTTTTATTTGTACTGTTTTAAATCCAGTTCCAGGCATGTGATGTAAAGGCAGAATTACAATCCAAATCCTTATGAGACATCCTAATTGATGAGTGTACCTCTTTCACTCAGCAAGTCGTGAGCCAAGTATAAGAACAAAAAATAAATAAAATAAAATAAAATATAAAATTTAAGTTAGGAATAACACACAACAGTTTTGGGGGATGATAATACTCTGCTTTGTATTGTATCACACCACGCCAGTGTAGATTATTTTTGTATAACCGGATAGTTTAGAGTGTATTCTTCTGCAACAATTACAATGTTTAATTTATTACACACATGTGGTACATTTCAACGGCTTAATGTTTTGTAAAAGTTATCTGTTATCACTCACATTATAGGACTCATTTTTCTGTAAAAAAAAAAAAACATAAACACCTCTGTCCTGAAGACTTTCCTGTTCTGGAAAACGACTGTTACAAAGTGCTGACACCTGAGATTCCTCCCATAAATTAAACTTCTCTTAGCAATAGGGCAACAACACTTTTTTTATCTATTTATTATTAGTCTTAGATTATGTGGCACATCTTCCAAGCAAATCCTTGTGTACGAGTTGTTACTATAGAAACAACGTACTTCGCCGAGGGCATTGATATAAACCTTACATTTGCATAACAGACAGAACTACTGTCCGAGCCGTGCTGATAAACAGAAATAATGCACACCACCTGATCAGATTTCAGAATTCAACTGTGCTATAATATAAAATATTGTTTTATGATTATAAATATTATAATAAAATATTAATTGTCACTGAGCAAGGACACATTAATGGAAGGTCTTGGATATATAAGAATAGCCTTAGTGCTGATGCCTTGTCTGTATTTATCTCCACGAGGAGTTCATTTAACCTTGCCCTTCATTTTCTGGTACCAACAGTGTTTTAATGGAAGTGGGTACTGGCTCATTCAAGCATTTAATTACTTGCATTCCCCTAGTCATCAAAATAAAACATTACTGCCTCTAGCATTGATAAATAAGTGAGTGAAGAGATAAGCTGGCACAAAGTTTGCAGAATCCAGCTATTGCTTGGCAGAGTTATCAAGGTTAACCTGTATACCTATTGTGTCTGATTTTATTAGCAAGTATAACTAGATTATTTATTTCTAACATCACTCATTTTAACCACAGTCAAAATGTAAGTCCAGCTGGATGCATCTGTAAATGTATTGTACTGTATGTCTGTATTGAGCTATTTATCTATAATGATCATTTTGTGAAATATAACTGTAAGTAATTGCATTCTTTTCCATTTTAAAAGAATGGTCCTGTTAAGACATATGGTAGAGCACATGTGGTTAAGTAAGGAACACAAAGTCTTAAAAAGCTCAGGCATGACTGAAAAACCAAATGACAAAAAAATAAATCAAAGTGCAAATGACAAAAAGAATATTTATTTTAACTTTAACTTAATTCAGTTAAGACCTTTCAGCAGTCAACACTTTTCAATCCTGCATTATGACCAGGTTAACACACTGCTAGAGTTGAAAGGTTTAAAGATGATTGCAATTAGCTTTGTGGCCGAACATGTGGCTCTGAATGTGTGTGTTTCTTTGCAAACCCTTGGAGATGCACAGCAGGCTTATTGGAGACCATTGCCTTCACTCCTCTCTAATCACCAGGACCTCTTAACACCTCTTACTGTAGGTACCAGGCTAAAAGTATCTATGCAAGATTCTTTAATTACCATAGCCTTTCATTAAGGTAAGGCTAAGTTTCATATCATGCATATAATCTGCTTGTCCAAGAGCTGCTTTAATTATCACCAGTGCCTGCAACTCTGGAGCGCATATCACTCTACTTTTTAATTAAGAACTCAGAAAGGAGCTACATAATTACACATGCACCAAAGCAGCCCAATGGCTTACTCATCATTTATTTCACAGAAAGACAGAGAACGTTAGAAAATGGAAGGAATGGAAGGAAAATGCACTTGCCTCTCAAATCTTCAGTACTGCCCCTGTCTAAAAGGCAATCGACGAGAAAAAAAAAAACAGCAATGTTTGCCATCTTTAATGATGAAAGGTTGTTGCTTACAAAATCCCCAAAGTCACTCTGATGTGGGCAGGAGAAATTGATGCAGCTAAACTCGCCATGTTTTCATCAGGGAAATAAAGCAGCCAGTCTGCGGATTAAACAGCACAGATTAGACTCCACATCAACAAGCGTCACAAGGATAATTATGGTGAAATTTCCCTCATAGAGGTCAACAAAAACACACTAATGATGATGTTGGAGAGGAAACATGCGTCTCAGATACAAAGGAGATCTTAAAGCTTAAAGGAGGTCACTGCAACACGGGATAAGCATGTTAGCGATGCACCCAAGGCCGTTAATTAAAGAACATGTTGCCACTATTATTGTAATAATTTAAATCTTTAATTTCGATAGTGAATTCTGTGTTGGTACTGAAGCCTGAGAGTCAAAGAAGAGCCAAGAGGGATATTGGTTTCAATTTATTGATCTCTGACTGGGTCTTAAGCACAAGATCCTGAGCGCTTCTTTCATTTCTACACTCTAAAAGCTGGGTCATAGAGCTAATGTAAAATTATTTATGCAAGTGCAAAATAAAACTGTGACCTCCAAATTGCTGTTAGTGTATTGAGTGTTTATTTGCATTACTGTGTCTATTTTATCAAAAGTACTTACTATTCACTTGCGATTTTTCATATGACACTTTTTTAAAATCTATTAGATTATACTTTCTATTAGATTTTTCAGTTGGATAAATACACTAGTCAAGCTGATTAAAGCTCTATTTGTGTTTGAATAGTTTATTAGTTTTTAATTAGATCCATCCATCCATTTTCTGTACCACCTATCCTACACAGGGTCACGGGGAGCCTGGAGTGTTTCCCAGGGAACTCTGGACACAAGGCAGGGGACACCCTGGATGGGCTGCCAACCCATCGCAGGGCAGAATCATACACACACACACACACACACACACACACACTACAGAAAATTTAGTGATCCCAATCAGCCTACAATGCATTTGTTTGGACTGTAGGGGTAACCGGATTACCTGGAGGAAACCCCTGAAGCACGGGGAGAACAAGCAAACTCCAAGCACACAGGGCGGAGGTGGGAACTGAACGCAACCATGGAGGTGTGAGGAAAACGTGCTAAATAGTTTAATATATGGATTATAGATTCGTTTATTAAATGCATATTAATAAATAAACGTCCTCAATGATAAAACTCATATACTGACAGCAAGATAATGACCACAGGAGGATCGCATTTCTAATAAGTTGTATTTTCTACTAACCCAGATGTTTGCATTACACAGTCATATGATCACACTCCACGCTCCAGAACATGCCGTCCAAACGGTCAAAGAGGCGCACTGTCACAGATCGTGATGGAGCGGATAAAGGACGGATGCACTCACAGTTTAGAACAGTAGACTTATTTAAAGAGAGACAGGCAGACAAATCCAAAAACGTGATCCAGAACGTAATCCACAAACAGGCGGAGGTCAGGTGAATGGCAAACCGGCATACACCGGGCAAAGCAGAGATCAAGGTGGTGGTACAGAAAACGGGGTCGAGATGCACAAACATGAAACGAGACGATGAGCGAGGGACTGGTAGCGGTGAAACCAGTAACTAAACTAACTAACCTAAACATGAACTAAGACTATGACTAGAAAACATCAAGCTAAGAACTAACTCGAACGTGTTAAGCTTCTCTAATCTAATAAACCGCGTTGTGTGCTGGGAGGCACGCAGTATATATGCCGGAATGAATCAGCCTCTAAACTGCTAGCAGCTGAGGGCAGTACCGACACACGTGGAATCCCAGCCAATGACAGAACAGGGAGGAGACATGACAAACATAAACAAAACACATGTGTCCAAATGTCACTACTGTCAACAACAGAAAAGCATGTGCTCACGCATTTGTGCTTTAGAGCACGCTGCCTCAAGGGGGAATCGTGACACTCGAGTAAAGAAGAGATGCTGGGTCTTATTTCACTTTGGGCTGAACCAAAGTTCCAGCAACAATCTGAAAATACTAGAAAACAATAATCGCAAAGTATATGAGAGGCATCCATTTTTCATTACACGCATTCAGTAAGTATTTAATATCTGGGGGAGGGTCACTGATTCACAAGCTACTAAACTGAATACGGCTAGTAGCAGCAGTCAAACACCTTTTTTTCCAACAGGAAGTGATGTCTTTAAAGAAAATCAGGGTCATGTGTATCTGGATGAAAATAAAATTATGACTGATAATTTTCCCAAAGGAGACCTGAGAAAAACATGGACATGGTCGATCCAGATGGAAATAAAGTCACAAAAGGAGCACCTGTAAAATAAGAAATTACCCCAGGACCCAATGTAAAGTTAATCCCATCTAGATACAGCACAGGACCAAGAAATAATTATCAACCACTGCTGCAATTAGTTGAAATGAGAAGAAAAACAGACTTAGCTTTTTGACCTGCAGAAAAAAATGAAAAAAAAAAAAACATAAAAAACAGAAAGTTGTGGAAATGCTTAATGTCACAAGAAGTACAAGGTTTAACGCCAATGTAACAATCAAAGAGCTATAGAGTGTCATGTACATCAGAGAAGGAACTCTGAACTACAGTTCCCAGCAGCCAATGCAACTCACTGCATCACAGTCACATGACCACCTGTACCTGAATCACATTCATGTTAACGAGCACTTACGTGTATATAGCCACAGTTTGCACTGCACTCCTTGTCTTACATTTGTCTTTCTTTGCTGTTGTCTCTACTGCTGTGTTTATGGTCTTTGTTCACTGTTATTCTTTACCTTAGTGTTTTGCCACAAGTTCTATAGCTTGTTTTGTGTTTTATTTGTTCTTAAATTAAATCTAATCTGCACTTGCATCTGGCTACGCCTCAAATTCATGACAGAGAAAATGGGAATGTAAGCTTAGAAAAAATGGGAATGTAAGCATGGAATAAGGGACGAAAAAATACAGAAAGAGGATTTGGTATGAAGAGAGAAGAAGACATCTCAGGGGAGTGGAAGGCAAAAGGAAATGCTCATTTATGCTGCACTCAGCCAACTATCATAGCATGTAGACTTTTCAACAGACTGATCATTTCTTTGTCAGTGGGCAAATGTACAAAATCAGCAGGGGATCAAATACTCCATGTTTGACGGTGGGGATGGTGTTCTTGGGGTCATAGGTAGCATTCCTCCTCCACCAAACACGGCGAGTTGAGTTGATGCCAAAAAGCTCCATTTTGGTCTCATCTGACCACAACACTTTCACCCAGTTGTCCTCTGAATCATTCAGATGTTCATTGGCAGTCTTCAGACGGGCATGTATATGTGCTTTCTTGAGCAGAGGGACCTAGCGGGCGCTGCAGGATTTCAGTCCTTCACGGCGTAGTGTGTTACCAATTGTTTTCTTGGTGACTATGGTCCCAGCTGCCTTGAGAACATTGACAAGATCCACCCGTGTAGTTCTGGGCTGATTCCTAACTGTTCTCATGATCATTGCAACTCCACGAGGTGAGATCTTGCATGGAGCCCCAGGCTGAGGGAGATTGACAGTTTTTTGTGTTTCTTCCATTTGCGAATAATCACACCAACTGTTGTCACCTTGTCACCAAGCTGCTTGGCAATGGTCTTGAAGTCCATTCTAGACTTGTGTTGGTCTACAATCTTGTCCCTGACATCCTTGGAGAGCTCTTTGGTCTTGGACATGGTGGAGAGTTTGGAATCTGATTGATTGATTGCTTCTGTGGACAGGTGTCTTTTATACAAGTAACAAGCTGAGATTAGAAGCACTCCCTTTAAGAGTGTGCTCCTAATCTCAGCTCGTTACCTGTATAAAAGACACCTGGGAGCCAGAAATCTTTCTGATTGAGAGGGGGTCAAATACTTATTTCCCCTCATTAAAATGCAAATGAATTTATAACATTTTTGACGTGTTTTTCTGGATTTTTTGTTGTTATTCTGTGTCTCACTGTTCAAATAAACCTACCATTAAAATTATAGACTGATCATTTCTTTGTCAGTGGGCAAACTTACAAAATCAGCAGGGGATCAAATACTTCTTTCCCCCACTGTATAGACAATGGGAACATGTTATAATAAGTATGATATGACTCCACTCTGTTCAAGGTCAAAAGCAAAGCCTTCACACATCCCAGCCGTGGCCACAAATGGCTGGAGATCAATTCCGCTCTATGTCTGCTGCAGCTAGGTGGGCTTTACAGCATGATGCTCCACACACTCCACACTCATGCTTGCTTTGCTAATCCAGGATAGCTTGAGTCAGCAAGAAAAGTAACACGGCTTGCATAATTTGCCTCAGGGAAACAGCAGAGATCGAATAGTGTCAAAAAAGCTTTTTATTCTTATAGACACAACATAAATCTTTGTGCACCATGGCACAAATAACTCGATCAGTTTGATGTTTGGTTTGGAGTTGATTTACAAGAGTAAATATCATGTATTTACTTTAAATTGGTTTAGCAAAAACCTCTGCTTTGTACACTACTCAGCATTGGATATTATTTGAATTAAATAAAAATGTAATTTCAAATATCCAGTAATAATGTATCCCAACATTTAGCATTATGCACAATACAGCAGCACTTTACGTGAAGGGCACCTGACGTTAAGCTTTCATAACCAGGTGTGTGGTTGTGCTCATTATTAACCAGTCACATTTAAACTTGTTCAAATGTACACGTGTCGCAAAATTTTGTCAAAGTATGTGGCAAAATGTCTTATGGTCTGATTCGACCAAGGTAGTTTTTTGGCATAATTCTAAAATGCAAGTCTGTTGCAAAAACAAGACAGCTTATCATCCTAAGAACACTATACCCACAGTAAAGCATGGTCGTGGCAGCATCATCTTCAGCTGGGACTGGGGCGCTAGTGAAGATTGAGGGAATCATGGATATCTCCAAATAATCTATTTTGGTACAAAACCACATCATATCACCTCATGTGAGTGGAGCTTCCATGTTCTCCCTGTGCTCGGGGTTTCCTCCAGGTACTCCAGTTTCCTCCCACAGTTTGAAGACATGCATTGTAGGCTGAATGGCATTCACAAATTGTCCATAGTGTGTGAGCATGTGCGCAATTGTGCCCTGCGATGGGTTGGCACCCGAGACCAGGGTGTCCCCCACCTTGTGCTCCAAAGTTCTCTGGATATGGTTCCACGTTCCCCCACGACCCTGTTTGGGGAACGTGGGGGCAGTATGGATGGATAAATAGTACAAAACCTGCAGACCTTTGCTAGACAGCTGAAAATATCCCTTCCATCCTGATGAAATAATATCCCATCAACCCTGGCTCCCAAGTCAGATTTCTCGTTATGGATTCAGTGTCTGGTCGGGATTATAGAAGATCTGCAGCAGATCAAAATGTTGTCACATTAAACAAGCACTCATAGCTGGAGCTATGGTCTGTGAGAGCGTTGTTGTTTTTCCCCCACAAAGAATCAGACATCACAATTTGAAATCCCTGTGATGCTTAGTGAACATCTAATGTAATATCAGTCTGGTGTTTCAACAGTCACAACAGTAGCCACTGAAATCTGTATTTGCCATGGATGCTAGCACTCTATGAATAAAGAAAAGCGTTGTTTGTAAAGGAACATAGGCACTTTTTGTTTAGGTCCATGGGCCTCTATCCATGCCCCCCAACCAGGTTTCCACAGGGGAGGAGTTTCAAGGTTAATATTCATCAGGAAGTACTGCAGTGGGAGACCACCGGAAAGAGGGTCAAAAAAAGGATAAACAGCATAATGCATCTTCACCCTGCAGCAGTCAATGATGCTTCCAGCTTGTAGATCTCAGCACCGTGTAACCTCCATTACCACATTTACATCCTATAAATAAGATTAATTAGATATTCTGTGCTGGGTAGGTATTGTAAGATGACCTAAAATGTTTTTTTTCTTATATTTATACCATTATACATTATTTAGAAAAACAAGATATCATACTCTCAGATACATAGTACAACATAAAAGTACTCAGCACTGGTCTTGGCTTTAGCTCTGTCTTATTGTCATTCTAATCTCAGCTCTCTGCTAATAATAAGAGGAATATTTCATTTCAGTATTTCATTACTTTATCTCCTTGTCCATTCGCATTAGATAGTGAAGAAATTGAGTAGTGCAGGATTTTTTTTCTATTAGTGAGCCGAGGTGCATGAGATCTTCCCTTATAGGCTGCTTGGTGAGTTCTGCATGGTGACTGTTCAGTGTTTATATTTTTCAGTGCTGACAGCAGCTCTACGTATAAAAAATAATAAGATCAGGTTTCTTGCTTCATAAAAGAATTATCACTAGAGAAAGTTTTTTTTATAGTAATGAAGTTCTTGCTGTGGGTGCCTTGCATGACTGCACACATTCACCGAAGCACACCTAACATGCCTCATATAAAATACAGAGCCAGAGGATTCACATCTGCTCCTCTGCTATAGATATACACAGCCTTCACATTCATACTCTACTCTTCCCACTCTGTTCTCTCTCCACACCTTAGAGCTATGTTTCTGCCTTCCCTAATATGATTTCCCATTATATTACCAATAGCAAACATATCAGTTGCTGTAATCCAGAACATTACACTATAACTGTACCTCATTTACCCGTGTTTGGAGTCAGGTGACTGTTTTTATTAAGGCATCAAACTGAGTTCTGTTGTTCAATAGAGTGAGCAGTTTCACAGCAAGTGCACACAGTCTGTTGTTTCCGCTGAGCTAGTCAAGCTCGGATCACAAAGAGCCCTCCCAGTATGTCAGTGGGGTGCGGCAGAATGAACAACATCCCTGCATTTCTTCCTCAGGTCAGTAATCTGTCAGAAGAGAAGACAAGACATGAGAAGATAAGAGAAGACAAGATACACAAACAAATGACTGTACAAGCATCACTAGTGTTTTTCCCTGTAAGTAAACAACATTTTACCTCAATAATAACCCTTTGGTCATTTTCTCAACTAGTCTGTTTTGGGAGGAAGTGGAGAAAAGGTGATCAAAAGGTGATCTGTCAGACAGCCTCCCTAGGGACTCAAATTCATTCGCTTAAACTCTTGGTGCTTCTAAAAATGACCTGTTTCTTTAGTTTAATCCATGAGGTTTTCCAAGGCTTCCAATAACAAGACCACATTAATTGATTTCCTCCAACCATCGTCTTCACCCCTTCCTGCTGCTGCATGTCTTTGCCCACATGTGACAGAAAATCCAGGATAAATCATTAAAGGAAAAAGATCAGAGGAGAGGAAATGTGTAAAGTGCATGACAGCTAGACATGAGAATCACGATACCACAGTGTGCAAAGAGTCAGTATTACTGATGGTCCTTTCCAATATTTCCCTCTACCCTGTTAGACCAATGTTGTTAAATCAACAAATCTGAAATAAACAAAAGAGGGTGGCAATGAGTAAATATTTGTCAAGGCAAAGCATGCCATCTGGAAGGCTGTTGCGACTAGCTGGGAGAAAAGGCAGAGAGAAAAAAGACAGAGCAAGAACAGTTGTGAGTCAGGTGATATTTCACAACAGAGTGAGAGGTTGCAAATATCAGTTATTCCTGGTGAGAAGTTGAGCTGATTCAGAGATCTACTGCATATAAGAAACTGCAGCTGCCAAACGCTGTGCCTCCTCCTCAGAGAGGAGCTACAGCAATTTATTATTTATATTCACTGCTTGCAGAAATGTGAGAGTTCACATTTCTGTAAGCACCATATTTCATGCTTATAGATTATGCTTATAGACACAGTAATTCTCTAAGGAAAACTCAGCTTAGTCCACTGACCAGAAGTCCATTTATGCCTATTAGAAGAGCTAGGATTACACTGGCCATGGAAACATTTCACACACTTCACAGAACCATGTTGGTCCATTATGAGATCTTGTTAATGTAGGTTACAGCTTATGCTGCATTCACAGTGCCTTGTAAGTGGTCATTTGCAAGATGTAATAACGTCATTTTCACCTCGGGACATTCGAAAAATACTGGAAGTAGAAAAACATGGATGCCTCTGTGGAAGCTTGTGTGTTATTTGCTCTCTCCAAGCAAATAAAGCTCATCAAAAGCCACTTTATGTGCACTTTTACAGTTACAGGCCTGAGTGCCTATTGGTACTGTTCTACTATAGTGACCTTTAAACATTCATGCAACTGAAATTGCAGCACAGCAACAACAGCAGACAATAGTTAGTAGCTTAGTAACAAGCCAGACAATGTTAGTGATAACTCTTGATCAATTGTTGATGATTACCTTCTCCAAACAGTAATTAGTATGGTCAGTGTTACAGATTTAAGCACGTACTACGTCTGTATATTAACTTATCCAATACTAAAGTCAATATTGCTATAAACCCATTTAAAAATAGAGAAGGGGGACTTTACACTGTTCACAGGAGCCATGTTGATTTGACATCACTCCGTAAACAGGGAAAGAACTGGTACTTGAGAAGACTAACCCAAGTTGACGATTTGAAATTTGAAAGGAGGGGAATAACAAGTTGCAACCCACCTCAAACACAGCTTAAGGAACAGTAGGCAGGCTACACACCAAAAAAACTAACATTTATATTTGATATTATATTTTTTTTTAAATGCAATCTATTACACAAGGTGAAAAAGCAAATAAATAAATTGGTCCATTCATCTTATAAAAAATCTGAGATTAAGCAAACTCTGATTTAGAGCATTAGACAATGTTGTTATTGATCCTAAAGGATGTATAATTAATTAATAAAATTCTAAAGGATAATAATGAATGTGACTTCAATTACAAAGTAACAACATAGTTTACATAGGTATTCACATAGTAGTGGATTTATTTCCTAAGGTTACAACATTAAACATTTGTTTCTGTGGTGCGTTTTAAGGTCATAAAATCATATAAATTACATAAATCAATACGCCCCCAACCCCCACCCTCATGAGGCCAAGACTAACTATAAATATCGGCTGTTCTGCTGTCCATGTTAGCACTACTTAACATTCTTCTGGTGTTGCAGGCTTAAACTCAGTGCAGACAAATGATTTATCCTCACCTTCCACCTGCAGTATAAAAACAGCTCGGAAAGTAGCACAAGATGGAAGTGCGTCATCTAAACAACAGATCTTCAGCATCAGCTTATTAGTTTTCCAACATTTTGAGTCTAATTGAGTAATAAAATGCTGGTTGTTTTAGAGTCTAATCAATGGAGGCCAAATATTTATGCAGCATGTCAGCTGTGGCTTTTATTCAGCAGATATTGACATGGATGCTCATTGTCCTTCAACTCAGTTTGCCTCTCAGCTCTGTGAGTGAAGGCCAGGCATCACAGTGAATGTTAAGCAATCCATATGGTTTTCTCACATATTAATTACTGGACATTTTGAGGTCATTAATTCAATGTTGCACCAAGTGGTAGCAGCCTATGAATGCACAGATGACAAAAGGCTAGAGAGAAAGAGAGAAAGAGAGAGAGAGAGAGAGAGAGAGATGTGTGTGTGCTTATGATTGCTTAAACATCTATACACACCAAAACACAGGTGAAACAAAATAAAAGGACCATATAAAGAAAAGTTTTTTTTATATAAACATAAATACACATTAAAAGGAGTGTAATATGTTGGCATGTTCATCTATGTTGAATAAAATAAAAATTTTATTTTAGTACCATGTTTTCCGAATATTACAGCTCTAGGAAATTTTGGGTCAAGTTAATGCTTTCTTGGTTACTACATTTTTTTTTATATGTAGTACTGTTGGCGCTAATTTCCTTGAACATCATTTCCCATCATCCCTTATACACTACAACAAACCACATGACCCCCTTTCACATGCCTTCTCGATTTCTCTCACCTGTTGTGTATTTGCTGTTGATTAGTGTCCCCATATAAGTTCTCATGCTACATCCCAATTCACCTATTTGTACTATGCACTAAAAGTATGTACTCTATTTATGAAGAAAATGTGTAGCAAAAGTGTATTCAAGCACTGGGACACATCATGTAACGGAAGAGAAGGTTGTTGCCTAGTTACACCCGCTGTCGCTGTAAACAAACTTCTTGTTGCATTTCAGCTTTTCTTTGTTCATTATGCCTCATATAATTTATACTATATAATGGAATTTACAATTGCCTTGATTTATTTGTCCACATTTCATTTACACCCCTCTAAAATGAAAACTGTCAAAAAGCTTCTCCTCCCTTGTGCAAGGCAATGTTAGCTGAAAAATCTACAGGAAATAGTACACCATCCAGTTACCTCAGTGGCATTTCAACATACTAGGTTTTGGGACATACTAATTCTAATCTAAGTAATCTTATCTAATTCACACTGTAGGGTACACTCGGATACTCGCATAGTAAACGAGTTGGGACACAGCATAAATTTTCAGTGTTTACTTGCTAAGCTTCTGTTGTGTATCCTGTTGTGTGTTTGGTGCCATGTTTTGGAGTCCTTGTCAGGAACAGCACCCTCCTACCTCAACTCTCCTGAACGCCTACCTTCCCTCACGCAATCTGCAATTGATTGGTGACCGACATTTAGTAGTTCCCACTCAGTGTGGCGCAAGGTCCCTTTCCAGAACCATCACGCTAACTGTTCCTCAGTGCTGGAATGAACTTCCAATCACAATCCGGACTGCAGAATTTCTGACCATCTTCAAAAAACAGATAAAGACCCACCTCTTCCGTGAACACCTAACCAACTAAAAAAAAATGGCATTTACACCTCTACTCTGTGCACTTTGCTTCTTCTGGAACTCAATTTATGGATCCTGTATGGTAGCACTACTTGTATTGTTCTCCGCTTGATCTTGATATATATATTGCTTATATTTTTCTCATTTGTAAGTCGCTTTGGATAAAAGCGTCTGCTAAGTGAATAAATGTAAATGTAAATGTTTTGTTAGCATTTGTTTTGAGGTTTTGTTTGTATTTTATTTAGCAAAAAGGCTGCATTTGTAGCCATCTTCACTTTCTGACATTGTGAAGCACACAATTATTACATCTAATGATTTTGCAAATGCATTTATAACCTTTTAAAATGCAAACTGAACATTTACATTCATAAAAACTTTCTCTGTTTGATGGGAAATAAATATTGTTAGAAAAACACTGTTTGAAGGTTACATCCATAAAAACTTTTCTGTGTTCTGAGAATGATTTTATGTAAAGGTTATATTCTCTCATTTCAGGAGGCTAAGTAACTCAATATAGCTGTTACATAAATAATGTTTATTGCTTAATTATAATTCTTTGCATTTGATAAGTGTGAAACCTGTGATGCACTATATGTATGTGGACACCTGAACACATCACACGCATACAGTATGTGTTTCTTTCCCAAACTGTTGCCACAAAGGTAGAAGCACACAATTGTTTAGAATGTCTTGGTATGCTGTAGCATTACTATTTTTGGGTTGGATGGAATGGAATGACGTCCTCCTTCTCTGAAATCAGTGCCAGACCAGGCTAAATGACCACAAATCCCACACAGCTACACTCCAAAATCTAATGGAAAGCCTTCCCAGAAAAAGGGAGATTAAATCTGGAATGAGATGCTCAACAAGCACATGAGTGTGATGGTTAGGTGTCCACATAGTTTTGGCTATGTATTGTGTTTCCCTTGATGCTCTATGAGGCCTGTAATAAAATTCAGAAAATGTAATGCTCTATGAGATTCAGGGTAATTGACTGATTTGGTGAAAAAAGTCTGATCACTGTCTGGTGATTATCCTGCTTCAAAGACAAGTACCATTGCAATAACTGGAGTAAAATGGTGTGGATATATGTGTCGTTCAAATCCAAAAACCATCAAACTGTCAGGCAGAAAGTTACTGACAAGGCTCAATAATGTATGCACTTGCAAATGGCAAGTTTACTTAGCTGAGTTGGACCCAGCTGTGAGGGGATAATGAGCTGGATGATGCTGGGGATCAGAAGGCCGGAGAAGTGACAGTTGTCCGCTGAGCTTCCAGGCATTGGTATAGTTATGAGCAGTTACAATGTCTGGGGTATCTCAGAAAACAAGCTACTGTTGTCAGCTCACCAGTGTGTTTTTCCTTCTAGAGTCCCAAACAGTGGATATTGAGACATTTAACATCCAGCTTTGTCTTTGATTGGTTTACTCTGGGTTATTCAGATTTTACAGCATGATGATGGTCCGCATTACTGCAAATTTTCATTTCTTGGGTCCTGACACTTCTGAAATTAACTCACTTGAAAACGTCGGGGTTACGCATGTAACCCTGTTCCCTGAGAAGGGAACGAGACGTTGCATTTAGCAGTATGGGAATGCCTTGCGCGTGACCGGTATCTGAAGCTTGTGTAAAATCATGCCTCTACTTATAGGCCTGCCATGATCAGGTGACGTCAAACGCGGCCCGCATGATATATATATGGCACCTGTGAACCACGCCGCCAGCCTCTATTATCTGAAGCGAAGACGCAATTCACAGGCCAGCCCCGGATGACAGCGCTTATGCAACGTCCTGTTCCCCTTCAGGGAACAGGGTTACACGCAACCCCGACGTTCTCCTTTCAAAGGGAACTTCGACGTTGCATTTACCAGTATGGGAACGGGAATACCCACCGCGGCATACCGGAAATGCGGCCTGTTCAAAAATACCCAAACCCAAGGGTCAGTGCAGGACACTCATACCTGGGGAGGGATGAATATCCAGGCTGTCATAACAGAATGATTGTGTGAGGCATAGACCACCCCGCACACACATCCTGCAAGGAACCCCTTTGGACAAAGCCTTCGACAATCCCAGTAGAGATGCACTGCTTTGACACAGCATCACTTTTCCTGTCGCCGCCAAAGCAGACTAGTAGCTGCTCTGACTTACGCCACTGGCCGGAGCGGTGGACGTAAGTACAGAGAGCGCTTACTGGACACAGCAGGTGCATCCTCTCTTGTTCTGGTCAGAGGACAGAGGAGGGAAGAAAGCCTGCAACACCACAGGGTGGGCAGCCAATGTAGGCACTTTAGGAATATAATCTGGCCTAGGATACAGGAAGGACTTGGCTTATCAAGGGGTAAAGTCAAGGCAGGAGGGGCAACAGGGAGAGCTTGTAGACCTCCCACTCGCTTGAGAGATGTCAGAGCCTGTAAAAGAGCTACCTTTAGAGTCAGAAGCTTCTCAGAGGCTGACTCTAAGGGCTCAAATGGGGTCCCTGACAGACCTTCCAAGACCACAGCAAGGTCCCAGGAAGGTATGCATGGCCTGCAGATGGGCCTCACCACACCACACATGAACCTCGAAGTTAGCGGATGTTGCCTCACAGAGGCGCCATCGACAGGGGCAGGGCTGGCCGAAACGGCGGCCACGTAACCCCGATAGTAGAAGGAGCCAACCTGCTGAGAAACGTTCTTGTCAGAACTCCAGGACTGTAGCGATTGCGCAGTTCACTGGGTATAGCTGACGTTCCTCACACCACCAGACAAAATGGTGCCACTTGAGCGCATACAATTTCCTTGTAGATGGGATCCACTCTAGGGGCTCGAAGGGGCAGTTGACAGACCTTCCAGGACCACAGAATGTCCCAGGAAGGTATGCACAGCCTGCAGATAGGCCTCAGCCATCTGACACCACGCATGAACCTTGCAGTTAGAGGATGCTGCCCCACAGAGGCTCCTGCAACAGGGGCGTGGCTGGCCGAAATGGCGGCCACATAACCCTGATTGTAGAAGGAGCCCACCCCGCTGAGAAATGTTATTGTAGAAACATGGTCACTACCACCTCAGTCGTGTGACCAGAATCTATTAGCTGGTGCCCCTCAGGGGCCAGACCCACAGCTTCCTTAGTTCTTGCCAAGAATGATAAATCAACCCTGCGGCTTTGAGGCGGTAGGTCCCTAAGGACTCAAATGGGGCACCTGACAGACCTTCCAGGACCACAGGAGGTCCCAGGAAGGTATGCGCGGCCTGCAGATGGGCTGCAGCCGTCTGACACCACGTACGAACCTTAAAGTTAGAAGATGTTGCCCCAGGGAGGCTCCATCAACAGGGGCGTGGCTGGCCGAAATGGCGGCCACATAACCCTGATTGTAGGAGGAGCCCAGCCCGCTGAGAAACGTTCTGTAAGAACTCCAGGACTGTAGCAATTGCGCAGTTCACTGGGTCTAGGTGACGTCCCTCAGGCCACAAGACAAAAAGCTGACACTTGAGTGCATACGCTTTCCTTGTGGATGGTGCTCTAGCTTTTAACATGGTTTCAACAATCTCAGTTGTGAGACCCCAATCTATGAGCTGGTGCCCCTCAAGGACCAGACCCACAGTTGCCGGGTTCTGGCCGAGCATGATAAATCAGCCCTTCGGCCTGAGACAGTAGATCCGCTCTAGGAGCTCGAATGGGGCAGCCGACAGACCTTCCAGGGCCATAGAAGGTCCCGGGAAGGTGGCGGGGCCTGCGCCAGATGGGCCTCAGCCATCTGAGACAACGCATGAACCTCAAAGTTAGAGGCGTTGACAAATCCCCCCCGGCCTCATTCAAGCCCCCCCCCCCCCCCATAATCCCTCGTGACAGGAATCTCCCAAGGAGTGCCATCTCGCAGCGATATTATCTCTCAGAACCATGTTCGAGCTGCCAAAAAGGTGCTATTAGCAGGCTATCTTGGCGAACTCTCGCTAGAGCTAGTGGGAGCAGTGATGGGGGCAGCATACAGATGTGACCTCAGCCACATGTGTGGATTCCACCCTAGGCTCCCAAGATACAGCTTTATCCAGCTCAGTGTTGATAGGATTGACACTGCGCCTGTTGGGGATAGAAACGCCCTCATCGTAGTAGAATCCTATAACCCCTAGAAAAGTTGTCCACTGCACTGGAGAAAACCAACTTTCCTAAGATTCAACCTGAGCCCCCAGTTCTTCACGTGGGCGAGAACAACATCTCAATGTTGAACCGCCAGCTCCCTGGATCGTGCTAGAATTAACCAGTCGTCCAGGTAGCTTGGTACACAGATGCCCTGGAGTCCCAATGGAGCCAGAGTGACATCCATGCACTTTGCGAAGCGAGGGGATAAAGCTAGCAATAATCCTATGCGGAAACATGCACCTTTTAGACCTATCGCCACAAACCAGTTCTCCAACTGGATCTGTGGCACGATACGTTTGAACATCAGCCTCTGAACCCGTATATCTGAAGAGTACGGTTCAGATGATGCAGATCTAAAATTGGCTGCATATTCCCACTTTTTCGCGGAACAGGAAATAAAGGCTGTAAACCTCTCTCCCTGAGGGAACGGGGTACATGTTTCAGGACCCCCTTGTCCAAAAGGGAGCTTACTTCCTGCGCTAACGTCGGGCTCTGGTCTGTGCTGACTTCTGTGGTGAGCACACCTGTGAACGGGGGGTCGAGCTATAACTGGACCCGGTAACCCTTTCTATGGTAGACAGAACCCACGGAGACCCATTTGGCCGTAGCTTGCACGCTGCCCAATGGTCTTCTAGTGACGTTAGCTATTCCACATTCTATTGGAGAGAAGCATCAGATTTCCGTTGCCCTGTGACAGTGACCAGGGAACACGAAAACTTGGGGACCACTTTGGCTAGGGGAGGCCCTACAGTAGCACTGGGGGCTACCTGCCCTAACAACCTCATGTCCCCGGATACATCCCTCCACAGCCCCTCAGGACCGCTCATCTTTTGCCTGCTTGGCCTTTATGACCATCCTCAGATCAGGCCCAACAGCAGACCGCGACTGTGGCTGCCCGGTTCCCCTGGCTGTCTGCGGGGGTTGGCGGGCTGCCATACTCGTCTTCTGGGTTTCCCCCATACTAGTGCTGGCCCAGGCTCTACTCGTGGACACCCGGATGAGCTTGAGACAACTTTTTTGCCATAAGTTGAGCTCACTCAGCAGGTCTGCTTGTTGGCAACACTTCCATTGTCTGCAGTGACCCACAAGCAAGACTACTACTGCATAGACTTGCCCATCTTGGATGCAAGCCAGCCCCTGTAATTACCTGCCATCGGTGGAGAGAGGTAGCTAGGAAGCGCCTACTCCACCTCGGGCATAGCTAAGTAGCCATGCTATTCATTTCCACAATGGCCAAATAATCCAACATCGTGGAGTTATGACTATGGCTTAAGCATGGTTTTCTCAGAAGTGAGATTTTGTCATAACTTCTGGAAGACAGGGGAGTTTCTGCAGTGTGAAGTATTTAATTTCACTGGGTAATCACTTCAAGCAGCTCTTTATACGCTGCTCTCAGTTTTCAACACATCCTTCTAACTCCTCGGAGTTAGAGAGGGGGCGTTATTACCCCTTTGGCTTTCCATAGCAGGAGGAGGAGTCGCGACGCGAACTCCAAAATCCAGCGGAGAGCTGAACCCGGAAGACAGAGAGAGAGATAAAGCAGCGCTCGTCTCCGGCTCCTCTTCCGGATTTAAAAAAATCCCCCGAACCTGAGACGGTTGGCTGCCTCGGCAGCGGCCGGCCCAGATCCGCGAGGCTTTGAGACTCGACTCACTCGGCTTCAGTTTTTTTTGAGAAAAGCGCGAGTCGAGCTGCTTAATGTAGCGTTACCATGCGCAGCCTCTCGAGGTTGCCATCGCATACTACACCACTAACACTTCACCAAGAAAGTGTGCACTTTTCCCCGTGATGAAACGGGAGCACGTTACACACGTCTTTAACTCTTTCTCACTCATTACTTACCTCTCCTTTTCTTTAAAAAGGGATAGAAAAGTTAAGAGATTTTGAGAAAATATCGAGTAGAAATGAAGCGTTTTTGTCACACAAACAACAGACATGCAGTCTCGCTGAAGATAATAAGGCTGGCGGCGTGGTTCACAGGTGCCATATATATCATGCGACGCGCTTAATTGCCACGTCACCTGATCATGGCAGGCCTATAAGTAGAGGCATGATTTTACACAAGCTTCAGATACCGGTCACGCGCAAGGCGTTCCCATACTGCTAAATGCAACGTCGAAGTTCCCTTTGAAAGGGAATTAGCTATGTACTCTGCAAAACCTTTAGGAACATGCAAAGAAATGCAGTAAACAGCAAACAGTAAGTCAATATTTGCTGTGACAAAAATTTTTAATAAAAAATAGTATTCTCCTGTACAATTACTGCAAATTTATAAGGAAATGAGCTGAAAGTTTTATTGAACATTTTGCAAAACCAGCCACAGTGCTTCTGGAGAGTTTGACTGTCACACTCACTTCTTATTCTTGCAGTAAAACCCAACAGCCTTCATTGTGGGTTTTTTTTTTTTTTTTGTCTGAGAAGTCTTATGTAATATGCTGCTTTCATTCCGAACATACAAACATTTTTCTGTAACATTTTTTGTGCTGGAAAACTAATGTTTGGGAATCTAAAATGATTTTAGATTAATTACCAATGAACCTAATTATTTACAAAATGTTCCTCCATCTGTTTTTTTTTTTTAGAAACACTTACATTTCCAGGCTTTTGTTGCCGCCGTCCCAACTTTATTGAGATGTGTTGTGGCCATCAAATTCAAAATTAAACCTTGTTTTTTTTTTTTTTCTTAAAATGGTACATTTAACTCAGTTTAAATTGGATATGTTTTCTATGTCCTGTTGTGAATAACATGTGGGGTTTATGAAATTGGCAAATCATTGCATTCTGTTTTTATTTACATGTATTTACGGTTTACACAGCATCCCAACTTTTTTGGAATTGGGGTTGTATATATAAGCTGTGATTTATTTTTTAATAAAAAAAATGTTGATGTCTTTAAAATGAATTTTAACCTCATGGTTTTTGTTTTTCATTAGTATGAGCACACGGTGGCTTAGTGGTTAGCACTTTCGCCTCACACCTCCAGGGTCCGGGGTTCCATTCCTGCCGGGGCCATGTGTGTGCAGAGTTTGCATGTTCTTCCCGTGCTGCGGGTGTTTCCTCCGGGTACTCTGGTTTCCTCCCCCAGTCCAAAGACATTCATGGTAGGCTGATTGGTGTCTAAAGTGTCCGTAGTGTATGAATGGGTGTGCGAGTGTGTGTTATTGTGCCCTGCGATGGGCTGGCACCCTGTCCAGGGTGTACCCTGGCTTGTGCTTGATGATTCCTGGGATAGGCTCCAGGTTCCTTGAAGAAGGAGTTAGCAGTAGAAGATGGATGCATGGATGAACCCAAAGCCACACAGGTATCATTGTGTGTATATTCTATACTGCATTCTGTGTATTCTATATAGAAATAATTATTATTATATAATTAATTAAACAAAAATAAAATTATGTATGACATGTATGTATGATAGAGACTCTGAAAATGTTTTCTTTGTCTCTGCATTATCAACACACACACACACACACACACACACACACACACAGAGAGAGAGAGAGACTGAGAGACGGAGAGAGAGATGAGACAGAGAGAGAGACGGAGAGAGAGAGAGAGAGATAGAGAGCGAGAGAGACTTTTTGACTTTTAACAATCCTTTATTTATCAAATGTCATACTATACACATTAAAGTCAAAGGTGATATATAAATAGATAAATATTTGAAGGAGCTTTTAAAAAGAACCAGAGAGAGAGAGAGAGAGAGAGAGTCAGAGAAAGAGAGAGAGAGAGATGGAGATAAAGATGGAGAGAGAGAGATAGATAGAGAGATGGAGAAAGAGAGAGGGAGAGAGAGAGAGAGAGAGACAGACAGAGGGGGTGGTGGCTGCAGACATCCAGTTTGTAATTACCCTGCCTGGAAAATGGTATCTCAAATTGAATTACGCTAGAATATCCACAATGGGTTTGTGTTCATGGGATCTAGTCGCTTGGCCGACACTTAGATACATGAATAGGAATATACGCAGGATGCCAAGCTCAGCAAACTAAGCAAGGAACATGTAATCACTGTAATGCTGCTGTAATCCTGAATTACTTAAAGATTCTTAGCACCTTTGATAGTGCATTTAGGACTTTCTAATTAACATATCATTTGAATGATGTGTGTCAGAGCAGAGAAAACTCAGTTTATAGCGCAGCAATATTCCAGAATTGGGAAATGTTCTCCAGAGTAACATAAACCAATGCAATGACTACTTGTAGAAAAAGAAAGTGTGAGAGAGAGAAAGGGAGTGTGTGTGTGTGTGTGTGTGTGTGTGTGTGTGTGTGTGTGTGTGTGTGTGTGTGTGTGTGTGTGTGTGTGTGTGTGTGTGTTTGTGTTTGTGTGTGTGTGTGTGTGTGTGTGTGTACACATTAGCAAGTGTGTTTCTTTATCTTCACACTGGTTGAGGTTTGATTAAGTTACAGCTGCATAATAAATAGTATCAATTCCAGCTGAGGCATTAAATTAGCTGTAATTAGGCTATTGATTGGCTGTTCTGATCTACTTAATTGATTTTATTGTTCATTAATTTAAAAGCAAATCTTCTTTAGGATTAGAAGGATGAGCTGCCATGCTGGAAAGGCGGTCATTCTTCTTCACGTAGCTGATATGCAAAATACTCTAATCACACTGCAACTATTTACTGGATTCAAGCTCCTTTTTGCAAGGCTTTCTAAACAGCAACAACTTCGACTCAGACTCTGATTAGAAGTTGTCTTTAGTAATCATGTGCTTCTTATTAGCTTAGTTTAACTAAACTCTTTTGGAAGTTTCTTACTAAAAATGAAAGATTTGTGTAGTAAGTAGGAATGCTTCAATTAAGCAGTATTACATGAGCAAGTGTGTGGTTATAATGAATATAGTTGTAGGCAGCTCACAAAGCTGAAGCTAATCGTAGATGTGCTGATATTCAGTGTAATGATATTGCTTTAATACAACAATCCCATCCATCCCTTTTCCGTACTATTTATTCTAAACAGTAATGCAGGGAGCCTGAATCCTATTCAAGGGAACTCAGGGCACAAGGCAGAGGACACCATGGACAGGGTACCAACCCATTGTAAAGCACAATTACACAAACACTACGGAAATGCCAATCAGCCAACAACACATGTCTTCCGACCGCGGTTGGAAACTGGAGTGCTCCCCGAAGCACAGGGAGAACATACAAACTCTGCGCACAGGACACAGGGCGGAGGTGGGATTCAAACCCACAACCCTGGAGGTGTGTGGCAAATGTGCTAACCACTAAACTAAAGTGCCCCTTACAACAGTTATATAAACAAGAAATTAAATGACATTGAGTAAGTGACATTTCTGGTAAGTGACATTTCCAATATTGTCAAATGTTCTGTTTATTTTTCTCCACTTGTGGAAAAAAAAGCCTGAAGAAGCCACACTCATTTTATCGCACATCAGCTAGCTGGATAATTAGCTCACGTTAATTTCTACATTCTGGTTTAAGGTGCTTCCAGTGAATTGGCTCAAAAGCTATATTCCTGAAAATGTTATTGTCTGCTTATGATGTTGCTAAAACTACTCGAGTAATCGTTTCAAACAGACGAGCGGAGTGATACACACAGTGGAATTTCCCAGTGTGGTTATAGAAAGTACAAGCACACTTGGAATGGCGTTCGACCAATCAAATTAGTGGACCGGAAATAACTTGTATAAAGACTAGTTATTAAGCTATTATTAAGTTATTACAATTTTACTATTCAATTGAGGTAACTTATATATATATATATATCTATATAAAAATTATGTATAATCACTATGTATAATAACAGTGATAAATATGCCTTACTGTACTTCAGTGACCTGATGGGGGTAAGCATTCCACATATTTTGGAAGTCTCTATCAGAGTGTGCACTAAGCAGTGTAAGACAGGGCAGTAATGAGCACACATGACCTTAAATTCGCTTCATGCTGCATTACCTCCAAGGACTAACATTACAGTACATCTGAAGCAACTAAGAGCTCATTCATCGCTGTTCTAACAGCAAAGCTACAGTTTTAAAGCGACTAATCCTTCAAACCTGGCTACAGAAATCGATGTAATTAGATTTCAATGGCACATGAGTTACAAAAGCATTAACACTCTTCTTAGAGACAACAAGGCACAACTCATTTTTCTTTGATAGGTTTTGCCACTGCACATTAAGGAGGCGTGTGCCACGGCCTAATTATATAATGCACTTTCCCTGTTTCCACAATATTACCCAGACTATGAGCACATCAATATTTTAAGACAGTATTAACTCCAGCATTGAGTTATAAATATCTAACACCACAGCATCTTCTTGACCTAGTCTAATTAGAGCGATCTCCAGCAATGCATCAAGTGTCAGCAGTCTGAGTTTATGATCAAACAGTCAGTCTGGGACCTGAGAAAATAGACACAGTCTTCAAAGATGACATTTTATGGATGGTTAAACTCCAGTCTATCTACTAAGCAGGCGTTCAGTCTAATCAATTTAAAATTAGAAAGAAAAAAGAAAGAAACTTCCATCTGGCCCTCATATCAGGATTACAATTACCCTTATTTTAAAATCGTAGTGTTTACCATTACAACTGAGAGGTTTTGCACTTTATTCAGTAACTATTTTTATAACGCTGTATTCAGTAACTATTTTTTACACTCGTGTGCACAAAAATATATATATATTTTTTATTCTAATATGTCTGTAGGCATCATGGTTAGCACATTTGCCTTGCACCTCCACCACCTGTTAGGGGTTTGAATCCTGCTTCCGTCCTGTGTGCGTGCATGTTCTCCCTGTGCTTCAGGAGTTTTCTCTAGGTACTCAAGTTTCCACCCCCAGTCGAAAGAGATGCACTGTAGTCTGATTGGCATTTTGTCACCCCATTCAGGGTGTAACAAATATAACAAATACTTAATAGTATAACATGTATGTCATTACTATTTAGGCACAATACTTAATATGCAGTATTCATTTTTTTTCTAGATCAGACTGGCTATCAAGTTTTCCCAGGCCGCTCTTTTTTCCTCTGCATTTTTGTTGTTGTCTTTTGTATTACCTTCTCTCTGACAAGTATCTCTCTCTCTCTCTCTCTCTCTCTCTCTCTCTCTCTCTCTCTCTCTCTCTCTCTCTCTTTCTCTGTCACACACACATCATGTTGCAGGTTACCACTAGAATATTGTGTTGTGCTAACAGAAAGCAATAACACAATCGTTTTTTTCATGAGGGCACAATTCTTTGAATCAAATGATGGCCGGAGTGTATCGGTCTACCCTTACTAGCTACCAAAATTTCACCTGTTGTGACAATCCTTTGATACTACAGTGAAAAACCAAGCTTAATATTACCTAGCTCAGCTGCATTTTACTTCCATGGCTTCACTTTATGGTACATATTTTGCAATCCGCATACTCTTTACTGTATATTGATGCCCCAAACACATGCCCCAAACACATTAATCCATGTATATGAATTCATATTCAGCAGAAAA
Organism: Ameiurus melas; assembly: GCA_012411365.1. Classification (NCBI taxonomy): domain Eukaryota; kingdom Metazoa; phylum Chordata; class Actinopteri; order Siluriformes; family Ictaluridae; genus Ameiurus; species Ameiurus melas. Next base: position 5,540,202 of record CM022764.1, read on the forward strand.
ATGTCTGACCCATCAGGTCAATGATTTACTAAATGCACTATCAACATATAAAAATAGTTTTCACCTTTAATGTATTGACTATTTGATTGCGGTTACCACTCCAAATTTGATTCTTTTCCAATAAAAGCGTGTTCTGGAGTGTTTTATTCCTCTTATACCAACTCTTATTCCTCTTATGCCAACACATTTTAGCCATGAATCAATTTTGATGTTTAATGTTGTGGAACATCTGCAAAACAAGTCAGATTCACTTATCACTTATGATATAACAACTGCAAACAATCATTCCCACCTCCATCCACAACTGTTCTCTTTTTCTCAGCTTGTCATGTTACTAAGAAACTGATAATCCTCACTCAGGACAGCTTTCTCTTTGGCTATTATAAAAACGTACTGGAGACTCCTGACATGAAACTGCACCATGGCAACAATTACACACATTTAATTAATCTGTTTAGGTGGAGTGTCCCAAATATATGTTCCTGTAAACATTGTTGGAATAGAACCAATGAACCAATGACGTATTAGAATGAGTGCATTAATATAAACCTGAGATTTGCCTTGCAGCTGGAAGTACTGTTAGAGCATGCTGTTAAAGAACATTAATCAATACCTTCTATCCAATCATAATCAAAAAGTCAATTAAGGCATACTATGCCAAATTGTCGATATTCAGGTTTGACTATTCATAAATTCTTATTTGCATCTCAAAGGTTACAATTAATGCGTGCAGTGTCTAATAGACTTGTCAACAATCTTGTCAAATTGTATCTGGTTTCTTTTTTTCATCCTTTTGTTAAAAAAAAAATCACAAAGTCACTGCTTTCATGGATATCACACAAACACAAGACAGGTTTATCCCAAAAAATATCTTTGGAGGGCACAGTATTTAGCATTATACAGCCCTACGTCATACATTTTAATTTACATTATTTAAGGCCTTTTTAGGGGGCCACCTTAAATAACATGCCCTGGATGATTGTTGTCCAAGTCTGTCTTTGTTTATTTGCTCACAGCTGTGAGCATAATGCAAACAGCACAGGATCATAGTATAGCCCACGTTGCATGTTCTTCTGTAGCAAGTAGCTTAAATCTTGCATCCTGTAGTCTTAAATCAAAAAATTCTATTTATATAACCAAATACAAGAGCCTAGTGGTAATCCAGAGGATAAAAAATGTCTACTTGTTTTCTTCTACTCATGAGTGAATCTCATCAGTGGATTCATAATTCATGAATTAAGAATTTCATGTTTCTGTGTTGGAATAAAGTTGTAGAATCCATTTTGGCCAATTTGGATAATCCAGATACAGCTTAAAATACTAATATTAGAGGGGACAATGGTGGATTTATTACAACTTTGCTCATCCACATTTTGCATTTAATCATTCAGACTAGTAGTGTAGAAGGAAAGGTATTCTCACTATAAAAATCTGCAAACTTATCCTGCAACAATCTTGTATTGTTCCCTGCTTGATATATCGCTTTGCTTATTTGTAAGTCGCTTTGGATAAAAGTGTCTGCCAAGTGAATAAATGTAAATGTAACAATGTAGATTTGCTCAAATTTCTGGAAATACCAAGTAGGTAGTTTATGGCTAATTGATGAACCAATGCATTGTAGTAAATACAAAATGTACTCTATATCCAAGATGGTTGCTGCAGTGAGCACAGGTGAGCTGGACAACTGGAAAAACGTCACCTGGTCTGATGAATCTCGGTTTCTGCTGTGGCACACAGATGGTAGAGTCAGAATTTGGTGCCAACAGCATGAATCCATGGACCCAACCTGCCTTGTGTCAACAGTCCAGGTATGGGGAATGGTTTCTTGGCAAACTTTGGGCCTCTTAATACCAATGAATCATCACTTGAATGCCACAGCCTAGTTGAGCATTGTTTGTGACCATGTGCATCCCTTCCTGGCCACAATTTACCATCTTCTAATGGCTTGACTTCCAGCATGATAATGCACCATGTCACAAAACAAGTAATCTCAGACTAGTTTCATGAACATGACAATGACTTCAGTGTTCTACAGTGGCCTAGCCCAGTCACTGGATCTGAATCCAAAAGCACACTTTTGGGATGTGGTAGAATTAGAGAATCTACCACAGGAATTGTGTGTCAGTTTGGAACAGGGTCTCAAAGGAAAGTTTCCAGTATCTTGTTGGATCCATGCCATAAAGAATTGAGGCTCTTTTCTGAGCAAAGTTTGAGTATGAGTTAGAAAGTAATTATGTGAAACAGTCTTGTGATTTGAGCATCTCCCTGAATTCACAGCTTGACACATGGTCCAATTTCAGAGGAATAGGATTCACACATTTATTCATGCCATAGTTGGTGCTTTTGACAGACATCCACACACTGCAAAAATGACATGTTACCAAGTAAAAATATCTTTAATATAGTTATATTTATCTAGTATTTCCTAGTATAAAATCACACTAAACCAAATACACAATTATTAAATGTATTTGTTTGTTTCTAGAAATAAATGCTTAAAATTAGCACAACTATCTGCCAATAGAACAAGTCTATTTCAAGCTTGAAATAGTAATCTTATAATAGGAAGCACGACATAAATCTGACTACATTCAAGACCTTTTCACTTGCTAAGATGACATTTTTTTTGCAGTGCAGGCTTGTACAGAGGGAATTTTCAGGCTTAGTGAATATCACCCGGTGTAGTTTGACACCATACACGATTTGGAAGGTAATTGCTTTTACAATTATAACACTACATTACAATATGACATTGTATCTTTTCATTTTATCTTCTCTCAATATTCCATTAACAGCTACTTAGCAAACCTGCTTATTTTAATATATTTAATATGGAGTTTATATCAGCCAGTCAAAAATAAACAAACAACAGATAATTAAAGACAAATTGGGTTTGTTAATCTATTTTCATGGCATGTTTTTTCCTAACAGAATGGTGAACAATGCTCTAGTGTTCCTTCACTCTACTTTTTATATTTTTGTTTATATTTCATGACCTCAGCTGTTATTTGTGGGTTATTGTTTTGTACTAGTATCTCATGAGCCTTTTGGTTATACATAGGGGGAAAGAAATACCAGTGGGTTAATGTCCGTGTACACAATGAGGGGCAGAGAACTGGAACCGCCATCAGTTCTTCAAAGAACTGTAAAGCTAATAATAATGCTAGAGCTTCCTGTTCTATCATCAAGTATTGCACCTGGTGCTTGTTAAATTTGTGCAAAAAATAACTCACAGGGTGGTCAATTCCACAGGCATCTTCTTGCAGTAGTATAGCTCTAGTCGCTACAGCACTTGTATCAACTTCGATTTTAAAAGGCCTGGAAAAATCTGGGGCTGCAAGTACGGGTGCATCACATAACATAGCTTTCACACTGTTAAAAGCATGCTGGCAATCTAGAGTCCACACAAAGGGTTTGGATGGGCTAAGCAAAGACGTGAGGGACAAGACAACTGTAGAAAAGTTTTAACAGAAACTGCAGTAGTACCCTGCCATACCCAAAAATCATTGTAACACACAGTGAGTGGATGGCATAGGGAAATTTAAAATGCCAGTTTCTTTGGCATCTCCTGTCCATGTCCTACCTGCTTGCCAAGGTAGGTAACGGTTGCTTGGGCAAGCTCACGCTTTGCCAAGTTTAGTGTCATGTTAGTTCCAGTCATTTAAAAACCACCTCTAGCACATCCAAATGAGTGAGCCACTCCATAGACAAGGTCATCTAAATAAGATGAGCAGTTTGGAACATCTGACGACACAATTTTTAGTAGTCATTGGAAGGTTGCATGGGCATTTCAAAGTCCAAATGGCATGACGGTGAAAGCTGAAATTACTGCTGCACGAGGAGTCAGTGGCACCTGCCAATAACCCTTAAGCAAATCCAACTTTGACACAGAATGAGCTGAACCAACATAATCTATACAGTCTTCTATCCTAGGCAAATGATATGAATCAGGGGCTGTAACAGCATTAACACATCAGAAATCAGTACACATCCAATATTAATCATCAGCCTTAGGAACCAGTAAGCAAGGTGAAATCCATGGGCTACAACTATGTTTGGCTAACCCAACAAATACTTTACTTCTTCCTCCAGGTCAGAAGCTGCTGTGTTACCTGATGAGTTTGTGTGAACACACAAGAATGTGTACAAACAGACCAAGGTAGAACCTTCTTTACTGACTGATCTCCAGTCTAAAGCAGTTCAGTCAAGCCAGTCAAATTCCCCTCCTAACTCCTCAGTATGCTTTTATTGCCATAAGCCTGGACATTGCAAATTGTGCCAATTTAAAATTAAAAATTAAAAAACAAGAAAAGCAAAATCAAAACCCTAGTCAGTCTCAGACCATTGCTTTAGTTAAAACTTTTGCTCCTGTTTCTATTCAGCAGGATGACAGTAAAGTGTCTCTTGATTTTAGATATCGCCCATTTGTGACAGTCGGTGCTGTTTCATTGGTAGTTAAAAAAAAACAGACCCCAGTCACTGTTAAAATCCTTTGTGATACTGGGGCTACTCAGTCATTTATTTTGGCTGGAGTTCTACCCTTAGGAGTCGTTCTGTGGAACATATATCTTTGTAAAGGGATTGCTATATACACTATATTAGGGTTCTTATAGTCTTAGAAGTTCTGGAGAGTCCTGCGGCCTGTCCCCTATCACATCGGTCCCCAACCCCTGGTCCGCAGACCGGTACCGGTCCGTGGGTCATTTGGTACCGGACCGCACAGAAAGAATAAATAACTTACATTATTTCCGTTTTATTTATTATCTGGATCTGAAAAATGACCGGATTCTCTCCGTTACATCCTTCTACGACTCACTCTTGACTCATGTCAAGACGCTTGTCTCGGTCACGTGATCCGTTGAAACCTTACCATAGAGACCAGAGAGCGTTAGGGGGGAGAGAGGATGTTACGAGGACGCTGCTAATAAAGTTCTGATTTCACATTGGATTCATGTTTATTATTAGATTTTAAAATACCCCAGTTTTTATGCCGGTCCTATCATTTTATTTTGTTGTATTTATCCAACACACCTTAAAGGCCGGTCCGTGAAAATATTGTCTGATATTAAACCGGTCCGTGGCACAAAAAAGCTTGGGGACCGCTGCCCTATCAGATGAATTGTCTCGTGATCACCCCACATTTTTTCCTTCATTGTCTAGGGGTATGATTCTTGCTTGAGGTGCAAGAGGACCTGGGTTCATCTCCCTGACGAGCCCCCACTTGTTACATTCCGACTGAGAGTATGGTCTAGGTTGAGTGTGAGAACAATAACAAATTAAGATTGCAGGTTTATTAGGAAGTAGGTGAATGTGAGTTGGACAGGAGGGTAAGGGTAGGTTTATCACTTTTATTCTTGACACACACACAGGACTGGCATTTACAGACAGACACTGGACATACATAAACAAGGACAACAGGGGAACTAATCTCACCTAAGAGAGAGAACATGGACGGTACCAAGGAAATTAACATAGAAAAAAAAAACCTACATTGCACTGTATTTAAAGTAGCTAAAATGACTGCAAAAACATCAAACATAAACTAGCTAACAAAACTCTCAAACCTAGGGAGTTAGTATAAGGATGTAAGGGAGAACAAAGCAACAAACAAGCCAACAATCAAAACAACAGACTAACAGTGAGCCAAGAGGCTAACACCGGTGCTTCAATGTGTTCCTTTTAGATGGACAGCTCCACCTATTTTGGACCATTGGTCAGGTCTTGTCAACCAGTTAATGGAGATTGCCACAGGGCTAAATCTATAAGAAGACAGCCAGTTCAAATGGCCACCCTTAAAATTAAAAGAGCATCAAGTTATTTTGAGGTTTTGCTATGATTCACATACACTGCACACCTCGTTCAATCTTGCTGGATTACACTACAAGTCAAGCAATATGGCCATATAGAGTGAACTTTGCATATAGCACATTAAAAGTGGTAGAGGTAGGGAGATGTCATGTCATGCAGATAGGGAGACCTCTCAAAAAGAATATAGGGCCATGGAAAAAACAAGGCTCTCAGCACCGAACTTAATCTCTAATGAAAATATGCTTCTTGAGAGAGTCTTACAAAAACCTGGCAGTGATTTGCAGATACGCTACATTAATAGGTTTTCCCTTGAAAATTCTTCAAATGAAGGTTTAACTGAACATTTTTGCCAGGTTTCTTTTCACTGCAACTAATCTGTTCTCCTCACACTCGACACATAGATACATGCTTACATAGTGTCATATTTGGTGACTTTTTAGCCACCCTGACCTACATTCAGTATGTTGGCTGTCAGTCTGATGAATTTGACAAGCACACATTTTTATACCATACATTAACTTCTGGATTTAAACAGCTTTATTTAAATGAAAATGCCAAATGAAACATTAAAATTTATTTCATAAACTGCAAATATTTGTTTATCTGTTATTATCTTCTCCTGTGGAATACTGAGCATCTGTGGCATAATACAGTGGATGGAAACAATGAACCTGAAAGTAGACTGCTGCCCATAATAGTCATGGCTTCCATTTTGTTAGTCATAAGGTCATTTACCACACTAGGGAGGTTAATTAAAGCGACAAGATGTAAGATTTCGGAATTTCACCCTCTCTGGTAGAAAAATGCAATTGCAAGTACAGCTTGACAAAAAAGGTGGGTTGAGCTGAGCTGTTTTCTATCATGTGGATTAATCTCATGGAACACAGTCATATTGAAAAATCATGTATTGCAAACTAAGGATGTATTCACACATGGTCTCAGATTCATAACTAGCATTTTTGTTTATTTATTTATTTATTTATTGCATATGTGAACACAACATATGAACTCACACCCATCGAATGTGACCCACGAGCAAACCATACTCAGGTCACCTACAGTATAAAAGTCATCTGAGTGTGGGTTGTTTGTGGTTCATTTTGTGGTCCATTTGATTTGTGCATTGTGAAAACAAAGCAGTCTCTGTCCGCTTCACAATTTTGCTTTATACATAAAGAACTCAGTAATTTGCTGTAATATATGACTCCAGTTTTCTGACAGCTAACAAGAAAGCTCAAATGGAATTCTGTGGGGTTTTGCTGTCCCACTATCAAGTCAGAAAGTCAGGTAGCAACATGACTAAAAAGCTAATAGAGCTACTCTGGCACTAGCAATTATGCTATAGCACTTAAGTTGTTAGGCAGCAGTAAAAATAGTATTTTGTCAGTGACAGTAATAATAGTTCAGGAACAATAGTAATAGTATATATTAACAATTTTTACTGCTGCCTAATAACTCTATAGCATAATATATGCATACACTACATATATTACGCACTCACATTATAATACAGCAGTATTATTATATCGTATGTGTGTAATATCTGTAGTGCATGCATGTATTTTGTGTACACCAGCCACTCACATCAGCCAGTACTACAATCAGTATCTCTATCGAATGAAGCATGAGTTGATTCTGATGGCTTATCTTCTGCTTCTGGTAGTTCACTTCAAATGTGTTTTGCCTGTTCTGTTTTTCAGTCAGATCATAGCATTTCAGCACTTTATAGCAATTATTTTGAGTCCAAGTGTGAACAGCAAGTGGTCTGAGATCTCATCAGTGCTAAAAGGTAAGGTCCAGATAGAGAACCGAGTCCCATTTTGAGTCCATTTGTACTGTATTGTGAACACCAGAAGCACTGAGGCCATTTGCAATTAGTTCCCTTTGAAAAGAACTATATGCACAAGCACCCTTAGTTGCAAATGAAGGAGCATAACATCTATGCTAGTTGTAATAATGTAAGTAAAAGTGAAACGCATATATTTATTTATTTATTTATATATATATATATATATATATATATATATATATATATATATATATATATATATATATCCTTATTACAGTGTTGGACTAGCAATAGAGTTGCCACTCTGTTAGCAGTTTATTATCCCCTCGTATACTGTATATATACAGTTATGTTGTGTCTAAGTACTAGAATGTCTGGGCTGCTTTAAATCTTGCTGCAAAAACAAGCAAATAGCAAGCCTGATATATTCAGAGTAAGGAATGGACGTTATTATCTGCAGGGTGACTCAGCACTCTTAACAGCAGAGAACATGATGCTGTTGAGAGAGAGAGAGAGAGAGAGAGAGAGAGAGAGAGAGAGAGAGAAACAGAGAGAGTATATGCATGTTTCGCCAAGCTGTAAGTGTTGACAGTTTAGAGTTGTGCTCACATCTCTATGATTCCCTCCCGCCTGTCATTTTTGTGCCAAAAAGCGACATACTAATGTGAGAGTTTCGTTGCCGCTTTCCACCAAACACTGCACAACAACACGTTGCACACGTCTGAAAAAGGGGTCCTAGTCTAGAAACTGACATGAAAAATATAGCTCACACGCTGCAAAATGAATTTTAGGGAACTGCACGGGCACTGAGTCATGAACTAAGACAATTTAAGTAAGGGTAATTCCATGCAGATGCCACCATTACAGTGGGGAAAAGTGAACACTTTGCTCCACTTTGGGCTATATTTAAACTGCTTTGTTGACTTGTAAGGAACTTTAATCATTTAACCAATTATATGGAATGTTTCAACACAAAACCAGACGTTGCCTTCGTTCAAATGAAGGAACTAGAACGCCATTTTCCTAAAGGTTTTCAATAAGGCTAAGGATTGAGTCAGGTTTGAGAGGATTCTTGGCTTATACCTAATACCTATTTCACTTGTGTAATACAACAGATACATAGTCATGCCATAACTAGTCTGTGATAAATATTTCAGACATATCACATCAATAATTCTAGATTTGTATGCATTCTAATGTATATACCAAAGCAGCAAAATTATTAAATTACACTATTTACATATCCGTTACATACTGTAGTGTATACTATGTAGTTTTCTGTAAATATCTTGCAAATTGACAGCTTTGAGTCCAATATGCTAATAAAATGTCATCCATGCACACACACACACACAATTTGGAAATGCCAATCAGCCTATAACGCATGTCTTTGGATTGGGGGAGGCAACCGGAGGACACAGAGTAAATGTGCCAAAGCATGAGGAGAACATGCAAACTCAACACACACAGAGCAGAGGTAGGATTTCAAACCACCAACTCTGGAGGTGAAAGGCAATCATGCCAACCACATTCCCTTTCTGTACCACTTATCCTACACAGGGTCACAGGGGACCCTGGATCCTATCCCAGGGAACTCAAGCCGGGGACAGCATGGATGGGGTGCCAAACAGAGTTTCCGGCCAACATGTAAAAAAAAATAATAATAATAATCCAGTAATCTGTTTTCTGTGTTTATTTTGATGCTATAGTATATGTGATTGTGGTTGTGGTAGAGCGTCAGCTGTGGATGGAGAGGAGGCGGGTTAAAGGTAGGTAACGTGTAATTCTCAGCTGTGTTGGATTAGACCGGGTGTGTGTCTGTTTTTGCTTTCAGTACCTCCCACAACGAGCGAGTGAAAGTCCACTGAAAAAGTAGAAATAGAGAAAATAAAAAGGCCTTTTTTGAGTTCTTTCCAACCTAGATCTGTTACAGCGATATAATAATAACATCAAAACATTCAAATAAAATGAAAGATAAATCTTTATTTATTATATTTTCTTTTCCACACTGATCACAAGAACAAACGGTAGTTGAGGAATAGGCATCTAATAAAAAAGACATTCAAAACAAAATCAGGGTGCAGCAAAACATCAAACTGCAGTTTGACACATATATTTTTGTTTACAAAGAAATATTAAAATAACGAAAATCGTAGTTTCCCACACTCATTTGTTTCTCCTTTTATGACTGATTTCTGCTATTTTCATGGTAAAGAAGTGCTCTGCTGTGAAAGTCAAATCGAATGTGTCCAGTGTTTCTCTGCAGCTTGAGATGCGCATCAGCTTGGTGACCTTCTCATCCTGAAGGCGACTGGCTGTTTGAATGTAAGCAAATCGGAATACACATTGCCGGAGAAACATGTAGGGGGAAAATATTTTCACAGACAGAGACATTTTTTAAAAGTGCGCAGTTGTGAACATACTTTGTCTAACATATTACTGCTTCGTGTTAATATTTTTACCAGAAATTGTGTCTGACAGTTTTTTATTTTATCAGACATTTGATTTTTAACAGTCAAGAACTCTGTATTTACCAGCTGATGGAAACTCTGGTGACAACCCATCACAGGGCACACACTTCGAACAATTTGGAAATGCCAGTCAGCCTACAGCGCATGTCTTTGGACTGGGGGAGGAAACCACAGTACCTGGTGGAAACCCCCGAAGCACACGGAGAACATGTAAACTCAACACACACAGGGTGGAGGCAGGAATCAAGCCCTCAACGCTGGAGGTGCTAGGCAAACGTATTTCATAATGAATATGAAATATATATGAAGTACAACCCCAATTCCAAAAAAGTTGGGATGCTGTGTAAAATGTAAATAAAAACAGAATGCAATGATTTGTAAATCTCATAAACCCATATGTTATTCACAATAGAACATGAAAACATATCACATGTTTAAACTGAGGAAATGTACCATTTTAAGAAAAAAATAAGATAATTTTGAATTTGATGGCTGCCACACGTCTCAAAAAGTTAGGTCAGAGGCAAAAAAAAAGTGTTGCAGTTGCAGGTTAATTAGGAACAGGTCAGTAACATGATTGGCTATAAAAAGAGTATTTTATAGAGGCAGAGTCTTTCAGAAGTAAAGATGGGCAGAGGTTCACCAATCTGTGAAAAACTGCATCTACAATTTGTTGAAAATTTCAGAATAATGTTCCTGAACATAAAATTGTTAAGACTATGAATATCTCATCATCTACAGTACAGAATATAATCAAAAAATTCTGAGAATCTGGAGAAATCTCTGTGTACAGGGGACAAGGGTGAATCAGAATTGCATGCCCTTGATCTTCGGGCCCTCAGGCAGCACTGCATTAAAAACAAGCATGATTCTGTAATGGAAATCACTGCATGGTCTCAGAAACACCTCCAGAACTGACCATCTGTTAACATTTAAAATGGACTGAGGAAAACTGTTCTGTGGTCAGAAGAATCGAAATCGAAATTCTATATAGAAACCCTCAACACCATGTCCTCTAAACTAAAGAGGACTAAAGAGGAGGTGGACCATCCGGCTTTTTATCAGCGCTCAGTTCAAAGGCCTGCATCTCTGATGGTATGGGGGTGCATTAGTGCCTATGGAATGGACAGTTTGCACATCTGGAAAGGCCCCATCAATGCTGAAAGATATATACAGATTTTAGTTTAACCATATGATATGTTTTATGTCCTGTTGTGAATAGCATATGTGTATATGTGATTTGTACATCATTGCATTCTGCTTTTATTCACATTTTACACAGCGTCCCAACTTTTTTGGAATTGAGGTTGTATTATTTGTTTGCATTTGACATAGTGAAATGTGTATGAAATATACACTGGTTTATGAATGTTAAGAGTTAAATGCACACAACTTGAAAATCAATATGAGTTTAAATTTCACCTACATAATGCAGGAATTGTCTACGGTTTTTTTATTCTTGGTGCCTGCATGAATCTATGGAATGATGGCTTGGAACAGAAAGCTGAGTGCTCACAATCTAGTTTTACAATAGAGCTCTATCAGGCTCTCAGAAAGGTTTATTCTCTCTATATAGGCCATTAGATGGAAACAGTTATACATATATTAGTAGGACTACGGAGAGGTCTGGGTAAGTCACCCAACAATATTTTATACAAACTACTTGTTCTGTGCATCTGGAGGGAGTAAAATATACAATGGTGCAAGAATATTAACATTAGTCATTCCCTGGGAACGGATGACCAGCAAAGTTTGTACTACAGCCAGGAGCCCGGAGTCCAAGAGAGCAAAAATGTGATGGCATAACTTTCTCCCCTGTCAATCTGAAGGACAGTCTGTAAGCTCATGTTTGTAGAAGAGTGCTCTGTGATGTAGCACAAGCCTGCAGTCATTTAATGCAGTATTAGCCAACAAGCTTTTTCACTCCTTGGCAATGTGTGAAAAAGTGAGAAATGCAGGGGTCAGTGTGAAGAGAATAACTGGTCCATATGGAACTCAGATAGGCTATGAAGCATTTATTCTATTTTGAGTATATCAGAGACAGCAAAAAATATTTCTCTGAAGTTGTCACTATGGTTACAGCCATTATGAACTAGCCTGAGATGAGAACTGACTTCAGCACTGTCCCAAATAGTGCCCTAAACCCTGTGGTCCTTCTCCAGGATTTTTTGGTGATAAAGGCAAAGTGAAAATGTCATGCGAGCATGAATTTTAAAAATGGCTGTTTGGGACACAACATCCGTTAACTAACATCGCAACAGTTTCAGTCACTCATGTTAATAAAGTAAGGCTATCATTCCTAAACACTGATTGTATGAACATTCATGAACCTTGCTAGCTATGCGATATACAGTATCTCACAAAAGTGAGTACACCCCTCACATTTTTGTAAATATTTGATGATATCTTTTCATGTGAAAACACTGAAAAAAATGACACTTTGCTACAATGTAAAGTATTGAGTGTACAGCTGGTGTAACAGTGTAAATTTGCCGTCCCGTCAAAATAACTCAACACACAACCATTAATGTCTAAACCACTGGCAACAAAAGTGAGAAACTGGGCCCAAAGTGTCAATATTTTGTGTGGCCACCATTATTTTCCAGCACTGCCTTAACCCACTTCGACATGGAGTTCAGCAGAGCTTCACAGATTGCCACTGGGAGTCCTCTTCCACTCCTCCATGATGACATCATGGAGCTGGTGTATTTTAGAGACAGATGCTCAATAGGATTTAGTCCATCACCTTCACCCTAAGCTTCTTTAGCAAGGCATTGATCATCTTGGAGGTGTGTTTGGGGCCATTATCATTCTGAAATACTGCCCTGCAGCCCAGTCTCTGAAGGGAGGGGACCATTCTCTGCTTCAGTATGTCACAGTACATGTTGGCATTCATGGTTCCCTCAATGAACTGTAGCTCCACAGTGCCGGCAGCACTCATGCAGCCCCAGACCATGACACTCCCAACACCATGCTTGGCTGTAGGCAAGACAAACTTGTCTTTGTACTCCTCACCTGGTTGCAACCAAACACGCTTGAAATCACCATCTGAACCAAATAAGTTTATCTTGGTTCCAGCAATCCATGTTCTTAGTCTGCTTGTCTTCAGCAAACTGTTTGGGGACTTTCTTGTGCATCAGCTTTAGAAGAGGCTTCCTTCTGGGATGACAGCCATGAAGACCAATTTGATGCAGTGTGCGGTGTATGGTCTGAGCATTGACAGGCTGATCCCCCACCCCTTCAACCTCTGCAGCAATACTGGCAGCACTCATACGTCTATTCATTGAGGGAACTATGAATGCCAACATGTACTGTGACATACTGAAGCAGAGCGTGATCAGTATGCCATATTCGAGCATGATAATGACCCCAAACATACCTCCAAGATGACCACTGCCTTACTAAAGAAGCTTTGGGTGAAGGTGATGGACTGGCCATGATTGTCTCCAGACCTAAACCCTATTGAGCATCTGTGGGGCATCCTCAAATGGAAGGTGGAGGAGCACAATGTCTCTAACATCCACCAGCTCTGTGATGTTGTCATGGAGGAGTGGAAGAGGACTCCAGTGAACTCCATACCCAAGAGGGTTAAGGCAGTCCTTTAAAGTAATGGTGGCCACACAAAATATTGACACTTTGGGCCCAATTGGGACATTTTCACTTAGGGGTGTACTCACTTTTGTTGCCAGCAGTTTAGACATTAATGGCTTTGTGTTGTTATTTTGAGGGGACAGCAAACTTACACTGTTATACAAGCGGTACACTTACATTGTAGCAAATTGTCATTTCTTCAGTGTTGTCACATGAAAAGATATTTACAAAAATGTGAGGGGTGTACTCACTTTTGTGAGATACTATATATCTAACGAACTACTAGGCTACAACATTAGGTTTTCCTTTTTAATCCAAACTATGTCCACATTTTGCAGTAGCTCTTGACATTCCCACATGAGCTCAGCTTACTTCAGCTTTAGCCCTGTCACTAGGAAAATAAATCTGAATGTTCTGCCATAGTATAGTTGGCCACAATTTATTTCCCACTCGTCTTCTGTGTGTGAGCATAAAAATCACACGATGGAAGCTACAGTGCCTCCAGAAAGTAGTGATGGTGAAACTGTGGTAGTCTTTCTCCGTGACCTAGTGAACCAGTATCAGAATGATACTGATGATACTATTTATTTCAATGATATTTATTGATAGAGACCAAAGCTCTTCTGTAAGTCGCTCTGGAGAAAAAAGATGTATTTTTTCTGCTTCATTTGAAGTCCCCAGAATTCAGTGAAAATAAAAATAAAAAATGAAAAAAACACTCCATTGTATTCACTTTGCAGCAATTACAGGTTTGAGTTTATTTCATATGTGTCTCTCTAAGTTTTGGACATTTTTATTTTGCCATTTTCTTCCATTCCTCAATGCAAATGTTCAAAAACTCTCAAATTAACTCAGAGAATGTTGGCAGACAGCAATTTTCAGGTCACACTACATTTTCAATTTGATTCCAAAACACAAACCTTCTTTTTTTTCAAGCCATTTGTTTGTAGTTTTGCACTGTGCTTTGGCTCACTGTCCAGTTGGAACAGTATTTTTCATTCTAAATACAGATGTTTGGCTGACTGGAACAGGTTCTCCTCGGCCTGATCTGTGAAGAGCTGATGATATTGTTGAGGTCTGCACAGGTTCTCCAATTTCAGCCAGTGAGCTTTGTAACCCCTTAGCTGGAGTCTTGGACACTTCTCTGACAATTGCCCTTCTTGCCCAACCACTCAGTTTGGCCTGATCTTAGAAATGTCTGTTTTTTCACTTGGTTATAATGGATTTCACAATGCTCTTAGGTAAGTTCAAAGCTTTGTCTATGCTTTAATCATTTAATCTTTTTTCCTCTTAACAGTTTCATCTTGATGACAGCAGGATTAATCTGATTTGACATGTTAGCTGTGAGACTGCCCAAAGTCGGAAAAGTTTATTATGCAAGCATACAATTGGACAGAAGTGGATTTTAAATTAACACAGGTGTACCTTGTTTAACATATTTAATTTAGATTGCTAAAAGTGGGCTGAATGCTTATCAATTATGCAGTTTCTAGACTTTTTATTTTTCAAATAATTCAGAGGCACATAAATACATTCATTTTATTTCTGTTGAGAGTCACTTCAAAAGGAGCAGAAAAATCTCATTCTAATATGCTTTTACTTAATAAGAGAAATAATCATTGGGGTGGTGAATTCTTTTGGAGGCACTGTATATGCTGAAGTTAAATCAAAATGAAACGAATATAACAAACAACAGCAGTGGAACTACTACGCACTGAGCATATGTAATTGGGGTGTTAGGAAGGAATTCACTCCCCTCCAATGTCTGGCCCCAGTTGTCCTTCCCATGCATTCAGGTGGTCCAGTCAGGTAACTTGCATGTGACCACAGTACATTTGTAGTGCTACAACAACATCAAAAGGCTAGTCACTAGGGTTGGCATGTACCCGGTTTTCACATGGAACTAAACTGCTTTTGAACCGTCAGGCCACAGTGTTAATAAAAAACAGTCAGAGGTTTGCGCATTTTGTAAGTTATATTAATGAAAAGTCGATTTTTTATTTTGCAGACGAGGTGGTCTCTTCTCATACGCACACCTTTTGTTACTGTTCCTAACATAAGCTCATTATTATATAAATGTAGCTACTTTGTATTTATGGTAATATACTGTATGTAATAATTAATCAGCACCTTGTTTTTTAATACTGCTTCATTGAATAAATACCGTATGATGTTTTACAACAGATGTTCTTTATCTTCTACTTTAAAATAGTGTAGGATTTTAGGGAATATCGTTTGGAAGTTTAATGGCATATATTCAGCCACCAGATGCCATTTTAATGAAAACTTTATTATTGGATAGAATTGCTATATTTATACTGATATTATACCTTGCGTGAGCTTGAAACTCCAGTGTACTGGACATGGAGATGGACACAAAATGTTTAGCTACAATACAGGGACACTGTTGTCTATACAGTATACTTTATAGCCCTGTGCACTGTGGCCAAGTTCATTAGAGCTGTGTGTGTGGGGGCATACACGGACAGCACCTGACTGCTTTCACCTCATAGTTTATTTCAGTTTGTATTTCCTCACTGAGGTTAGGGTGTTGGAAGCACATGTTTAGGTGAGCAAAAGCTTCCAAAATGTCAAGCAGGGAGATGACAGCATGAGTAAAGCTTTTATCAATCATGCCAAGTGGTTTTTAAACAAAATGCTGTATAATGGCTAATTATAAACGCTTTCTTTGAGTTTTGATAGTGGCTAGGATTCTGGGGCTGCTTTTGAAGTGACACTGGGTTGCTTTCGGCATGCCTGCTACTGACAAAATGCGATCACACGTGGTCAGTAGAGAGGCATTCAAGACACGAAAATACCAGATGTGAGCAGGTGTGAATGGCCAGACTGCCTTGGCTATGCCCTTGTGGTCACCTGAGACAGATGTTAAGACTAAATCTGAATTTAACCACATTGATTTTAAAGGTTCCTACTACGCGTTAATATTATATCTAGTACAAAAAGAAATCTTTAAATATGTCATTTTAAAACTGTCTTTTTTAATGAACAAACATAATTTCAATTTGAAGATGGAAATGTGCATGTAGAACATCTGCAATAAGTAATAAAAAGATAAAGAACTATTCTCCCTATTAATATTTCCTAAATTTTTACACCGAGGGGAACAGTGTATGTGTTGGTATGGATGATTGAATACGCTGCTACATGTTCTTTTGCTTATGATAATAAAGCCCCAAAAACAGGACATCTGTCTGAGGTAAATGCTATTATCAGTGTTATTGCTTTGGGCAGTAGAGAGCAGCTGGCAGTAACTATCCAGAGGAGGCTGGGAGGGGGAAGCAGTGCCAACACTGCCATCTTCAGAAGCTAAAAGCTTTAACTTCAAACTGGCTGTTTGGAGATGAGCTAAGGTGCCTCAGTCTGCCCAAACACCAGGAAAGCAGACAGCGGTTGCCAAGCAGCTCATTCATATGCCATCTCCTTGCATTTCCTTCAACTTAACCCCCCTCCTCACCCACCCATGTCCTATATACAGAGAGGCAACAGCTCCCCTCACAGGGTCTGAAGAGTATTTTTTCTCACCACGTCTCAGGTCCAGCTGTGATGGCTAGAACCTGTTGTTAAAAAGGCCCTGTTTCTTTCTACAAGAACTCTTCCAAACACCGCTCTCCCTTGTAGAGTTTGAACCACACACACACATCTACCTATACAATTTTGTATAATAAAGAACCTTAAATGGAACTGTCTGAGTGTGACATCACTGTTCTGACCAGACAAGACTGTAGCCTTTCAACAAATCCGAGTTTTTTCACCTGTGATTACTAAATTTGAAAAGGTATTTGCAAATTCTAAAACTCCATTGCCGGGTTCCCTATGAGAAACTCAGTGAGTACGGACAAGCAAGCAGAGAATAATTAAATGTTAAAAATGTATACACAGTATTCAAAAAATCGATCTTATGGATTACACTGTATGCCCAAAATATGTGGACACCTGACCATCACACCTGACCATTTTGAAGAGTGGCTGTGGGGATTTGTGTTCATTCAGCTACAAGAGCATCAGTGAGGTCAGGCACTGATGTTGGGCGAGGAGGTCTGGGGTACAGTCTGTGATCCAGTTCATCCCAAAGGTGTTCAGTGGAATTGAGGTCAGGGCTCTGTGTAGGACACCTGAGTTCTTCCAAATCAACCTTGTCTATTTATGTCTTCTTGGAGCTCACTTTGTATACAGGGGAATTGTCAAGCTGGTTTGGGCTAGAAAAGTTCCACTGAAGGGGAATCTTCCGAATACAAAGACATTCTATACAGTTGTGTGCTTCCAATTTTGTGTCAACAGTTTGAGTCAGAATTATTCAACCTCCATTGCAATTCAGGTTTACAGTCAAAATTGACAGACTTTCAGCTGTTTTCAATGAAACCGAAGCAATTGAAATAGTTCAACACAACAAATGCGGTTTCCCCAAATTCAACTGATCTAGGTCCAGTGGCACCCAAGCTTCAGCTTCCTCACAGACAGCATGAAGTTTTCTACTAGGATTTCCTGATACTTCAATGAATCCATATTGCCTTCCACACGCTGCAAGTTTCCAGTGCCAGAGGATGTAAAGCAGCCCCAGAGCGTCACAGAGCCACCACCATGCTCGACTATGGACAGAGTGTTCTTTCTTCATTCTGCTTCCTCCAGACTGATCCATCTGATCCAAAAGTTTCAGTTTTGTTTCATCGCTCCACAGAACAGAATCCCAAAACTTCTGTGCCTTATTTATATGATTTTGAATTTTCTTGTGCTTTTGGGTCAGTAGTGGTGTACATCTTGGAGTTCTGGCATGGAAACCTTCTGTGTTTAGTACATGCCTTAATGTGCTCACTGAAACCTCAGTGTCTGTTGCCACTAAGTCTTCTGCAGTCACTCAAGGGTTTTTCACACAACCTGCCTTCTCAGAAATCCGTGTGCAGCCGTTGATATCTTTCTTTTTCTGCCCTGTCCAGGTATTTCATACATTTTCTGTCCCTAGCCACTTCAGGTATTTCATGTGTTCCAGCTCAAGCACACCTGGTGCAACGAATGAAGCCCTTGATTAGTTTAGCATCAGGTGTGCTTGAGACAACACCTGTTTTGTGTATTTGTGCTGTTGGGAGGGATTCTATTCAGGGGTGAATAATTTTGAAATCATTTTAAGTTTGGAAATTTTCAGTTGAATTTGTGGAAACCCATTGAAACATTCATTGTGTTGAACTATTTCAATTGCTTTTGTTTGATTTGTTCATTGCAAACAGCTGAAAGTCTGTACATTTTGACAATAAACCTGATTTGCAAATGGGGTTGAATAATTTTGATTGCAACTGTATGGGTGTGGTGGTTTACAAATACTTTTGGCCATATATTGTATTTTGCTATTTTTATGTCATTGTTGGGGTACGTCTCACAGCTCTGTCATGCTCTACCTCTGCCAGGTATACAGTTCGATCCTAAGCACAGGTTATGGTCTGTGTGGAGTTTTGCCCTGTGTTCTCCCAGTGTCTGCATGGATTTCCTCAGGGTTCTCCAGTTTCCTCTCACCTCTTAAAAACCTGTTATAGGACCCTAAATTTCCCCAGGGTGTGAATGGGTGTGTGAATGTTGCCCTGTGATGGACTGGAGTCCCATTCAGATTGCATTCTCACCTCACACTCAATGGTGCTGGGATAGTATGTGGATTTACAACAATCCTGACCCTAAAGCGGTTACTGAAGTTTAATAAATGAATGAATGTTCAGTTGTATTACTCAATTATATTTGAGATCATGCTGCAAAACTTTTCAATTGGTGACAGTACTGAGCCTCAAAATTGTTTTTGTTGAATACATCAGTTCATAAATGGGTGAGAATAAGTCACTGAGAGGCAAATATGCATTTCATAAATGCAGCGAATTCATTTAGCAGCTTCTCCATTTCCCACTGGCATCAGTATACAAAAACAAAGCATCTGTCAGTGCAGAGGCTCAATCTCTGCATTTCTACTGTTCATAACCTCAAACTGTTTAGTATTCAGAGCATCTGGCATTCATGATTCAACTGTTTTGCCTTCAATCGAAAAGTGAAATGTGTTCTCTCTGACCCCCTGTTTCAATATCCATTCATAAGGGTCTTGCTCCCTGGCAGTGTGAATATTAGCCACTTATCCCCAAAGCTAGAGGCTAGCAAAACAGGCCAGTGCTATCTCTCAGAGCTGTACGTGACTGCTGTGTGCAATCTCTATAAAAGAGTCTCAGCCACAACCCCTTCCATCACGCTGCTGACTTCATACTGCCGGTTGTGGCGACTGCGTAGGGTGATCTGAATGACAGTTACAAGGTTTGATGTTTATATAATTCTGGTGTGCTTAGAGTTTCTAAACAGATGCAAACCTGAGCATGGTCCTCCCACTGCTCTTTATTTGTCATATTGTAGAATTGTGCACCAAACCAGAATGCATTTTCCATTCAGTCCTTATTATTTATTACACCTTTCCCCTTTATAAACACAAGCACAGCTGTTACATAATGGGGAGTACATGGCATACTATAGAAACATTTCCACTAACAGGTCTTGAATGAACAACAGCGAAACCTTTCTCCAGAAGCTTGTGTTTTGTATTTTTGGGAAGCAGAATGTGTGAGGTTTACTAAAGCATCCCAAAATGTCAACGAACTGCATCTATGGATATTTTATAAGCTTACTAAGAAATCGCTACCTAAAATATTTCTTCTCTCTCTTTCTCTGTTCTCTTTCTGTTTCTCCAGCCAAACATCAGGGAAGCAGGGAGCGAGTGTCTTATCTGAAAAAAGACAAGAGTAGAAATCTGAAGAATTAAAATGGGGATAGAGAGAGAGTGATGGAGAGTGGGATGCAGCCTGGGAATTCATCCTCACTTGTGTTCAGGATGAAAACTTTAAGATCTGTCTCCATCTCCCCACCCACTCCTCAATATCTTTCAAGTTGGTCTCTCATGAGTTTGCCAAGCACAAAAGAATTGTGGAGTAATTATTGACTTGCATTTCCAGCTTCTTTATTTTTCCAGCATGTTGAGGGTCGTATTTTTTTTCAATTCAAAATCTAATCCTCCTTTTGCACAGTCCAAAGTTTGCTCTCAAGAATTTTGGTACAAGCTGTTTGCAACCCACATAAAATTGATTGTTAAATAGCAAATTATAAAACAAAAATATTTATTTGTAGAGTCCATCAATAAGTGAATGTTTTATACAGTACATCTTCACAAAAGATGCTTTAAACAAGTTCTTGCTGATTTCCCCCTTTTTCTTCCTGATTTGCTTAGCAATCAGATCCAAGGGTGAAAAAGACAGATTGGAAAATATTTCACATTATAACTAAAGTTCTTTGAACTATTATCAGTTTAAAACTCTACAGTCCTGTTTTTGCAAGCTACTAAGTTTTGGTCAGGGTTTTGGTTGTCCCATTAAATAAAGTAAATTGAAGAACATTTGGGTATTCCTCAAGTGATCCACTCCCTTCATATGGTAATACATCCACTAAGAAGTAGCAGACCAAACATTAAAGAACCCTTATACACAACAAAAAAAATTATACATACAGCGCCTCCACTAATATTGGTGCCTGTCACGTATCGTGACGTGACGAAGATAGGATGGATGCAAATGCAGTACGAACAGTTGTTTATTGAAGAGAGACACATGCAGATGAATCCAAAACGTGAACCATAAACGTAATCCAAGACAGACGAAGGTCAGGCGAACAGCAAACGACAACAAATGACAAGACAGGGCGGAGACATGACATCAACAATAACAAAAGACACGTGGAGGAATGTTACTGCTGTCGACATAGAAGAAGCATGCGCATGCGCACCCATGCTTAATGCATGCTTCTTCACGGGGGAATCATGATAGCGCCCTTGGTAAATACGAGCAAAGAAGGCTGTGAAAAATTGTCTTTATTGTTTACCCTTTTGATCTTTTGTTAAAAAATTCACAAAAATACTCACTCTCATGGATAACAAACAATTTCACAGGTTTAAGGGGTTTAAAAGGGTGCCAATAATTATTGTTTCATTTTTTAAAAATTATATATATATAATTTTTTTTAATGAAACAATAATTATTGGCACCCTTTTAGTCAATACTTTGTGCTTCCTCCCTTTGCTAAGATAATAGCTCTGAGTCTTCTCCTATAATGCCTGATGAGTTTGGAGAATACATGGCGAGGGATCTGAGACCATTCCTCCATACAGAATGTCACCGGATCCTTCTAATTTCGAAGTCCATGCTGGTGGGCTCTCCTCTTCAGTTCACCCCACAGGTTTTTTATGGATTTATATTTGTTCAGTGTGTCTTGTTGAACTGGGTGTACAAGTTTGAAATACCAGCAAAAAAATATATTTTCTAAAGATAACTAAATGTATTCTAGTGTAAAGCCCAACAAGATTTTAATTTACAGTAATTACAACCTTGTCCACTGAAAGATTTCTTTCATTTCGGATAATTTCTAGGACCACATCAAGCAGTAATACAGCAAGCATTCACCATTCCAATGGTTAGATAATATAAACATCAACATCTAACTCTACACTACCACTTGGTCTATACCATAGCTTTCTCCTAAAATCCCACAATGCCTTGCATTGCTCACTTCGGCTGACGTCACTATTAGGTCAAACTGAGACTTTACAGTTGGATGGGTCTGCCCGTTTCTTTGATCACTGCCTGGATGAAATGTGAATGCATTAAACTAGGTGTGGATATAGATATGTTCATTAGATTAGGCATGGTGAAGCTCTCTTCAGGCTCCTGTACCTTCCTTTGTAACACCTCTAAGGACGGCCCACTGAATGGCAATAAAATTACAATGTATGTCTCTCTTAATTAGACTTGATGACTCTGCCAATTTGTTTATATTAATGCACTCGTTCTAATAAGTTATTGTTTCTGCAGTAATAACTTTCACAGGGACTTGTATGAGTGAGGTTCTACATGAACTGAACCTGGTTAAAAGATATATCATGATATAGTGAAGTTTTCTGTGAGGTTTTGAGAGCCTTTTCATATAACACTCGCAAATGTGTGTGCTTGGTGACAGTCTGAGGTAAAGCAATATGTTTTCTACCATGTACAAGCCTTCATGACAAGCTGCATTTGTTGTCTTTTTAACACCAAGAGAATGAAGAAGTTATAAGTAAGTGGTAATTTATATTTATACACACACACACACACACAAGTGTATACCGAGAGAGAGAGAGAGAGAGGGAGAGAGAGAGAGAGAGAGAGAGAGAGAGGTTAGTCAGGTTACAGGGAGTACGGGTGAATACCTGTACGGGGGATCGTTTTCCTGACGCCAACCGTTTCAGTGTGTCGGTACTCAACTTTCCCGGGGCGGAAGGGCGCCCTTTTATTTCCGCCATCCGGGTAGCGAGTGGTGGAATTCCTCCGTCGGATACTCCAATCCCCGGCCGGTACGGCATCGGCAGGTCCTCCCCGGCATGACGTCCTTTCCGGGTGCCGCAAGGCCCACTGCGGGGCTGCCTGCTTCGTGCCGGTACGGCAGTTGGAGAAGGAGCGATTCTCTTCATCCTCGCACCGCGTGTCCGTCCGTCGCGACAGTACCCCCCCCAGCTCCGAGCCTACTGCCACCGGGTGGTGGGCCCATAGCGCGTCCCTCCGCGAGAGCCCGTCTGCATTCCCGTGTAGCGCCCCCGCCCGGTGTTGGACCTGGAAACAGAAGTCCTGTAGGGCGAGAAACCACCGAGTTACCCTGGCATTAGTGTCCTTGGCCTTGGCCATCCATTGGAAGGGAGCATGGTCCGTCACCAGGGTAAAAGGTCGGCCCGCCAGGTAGTACCTCAGCTCCTCAATGGCCCATTTTATTGCCAGGGCCTCTCTTTCCACCGCGGCGTACCTTCTCTCTGCCGGGGACAGCTTCCGGCTGATGTAGAGTACCGGGTGCTCTTCCCCCTCGATGGTTTGGGAGAGAACTGCGCCAAGCCCGGTTTCGGATGCGTCGGTGTGCACCGAGAAGGGGAGGGTAAAGTCCGGGTTGCGTAGCACCGGCTCGCTGGTGAGGGCCTCCTTCAGATTCCGGAAGGCCCGCTCGGCGTCGGCTGTCCACCTCACCTGGTCCGGCTGGCCCTTTTTTGTTAGGTCTGAAAGAGGGGAGGCTATCGCCGAGAAGTTAGAGACAAATCTCCGATAATACCCCGCTAACCCCAAGAAGGCACGCACCTGTTTTTTGGACGTGGGCCGAGGGTAGCTTTTCACCGCTTCAACCTTCTTTGCCTGGGGCTTTAGCATCCCACGTCCACGGTATCCCAGGTACTGTGCTTCGTGTGCCCAAGGTGACATTTCTTGGGGTTGGCCGTCAAGCCAGCGTCCTGGAGTCCCTTTAGAACCTCCCCCAGATGGAACAGGTGGTCCGACCAGGTGTAGGGTGGATGACTACGTCATCCAGGTAGGCCGGCGCGAGCTATGATGGGGCCGTAGGGCCGTGTCCATCAGTCGTTGGAAGGTGGCCGGGGCCCCATGTAGCCCAAAGGGGAGGACCCGGTACTGCCAGTGGCCCGTGGCGGTACTAAAGGCCGTCTTGGGTCGAGCTTCGGCTGCCAGGGCCACTTGCCAGTACCCCTTGGTGAGGTCCAGGGTGGAAATGAAACGGGCCCTCCCCAGGCACTCCACCAGGTCGTCCACTCGGGGGAGGGGGTAGCTGTCAAAGTCCGAGACCTGGTTGAGTCGGCGGAAGTCATTGCAGAGTCGAATACTCCCATTGGGTTTCGGCACTACCACGATGGGGCTGGACCAGGGGCTGTTGGACTCTTTGATGACTCCATCTCGCAGCATTCGTTCCACCTCTTCCTCGATGGCCTTACGCCGGGCCTCAGGGACGCGGCAGGGCCTCTGTCTCACCACTATGCCTGGAGGTGTCTTTATGTGGTGACGCACCACTTGGGTCCTCCCTGGGGAGGAGGAGAACACGTCCGCGAATTGATCCACGAGCTCATGGAGATCCTGCCTCTGGGCGGGGGTGAGGTCCTCCCGAGGTCAACCAACGCCCGCTTGTTCTGATCTGTGTCTAGGGGCGGCGTATGCCAAAACGACGGGGGGGCGGTTCCACCCACTTCTTCAACAGGTTAATGTGATATAGTTTTCTGTCCGTTCTCCTACCGGGCTGTTGCAGGCGGTTGTTGACGGCTGCGGCGGCTCTAAAACGGTGTAGGGCCCCTGCCAGCGGGCCAGGGAACTTGCAGGCGCTACTGGGTACCAGAAGAAGTACCTGGTCCCCTGGGAGGAACTCTCGAGGCTGCGCCCGGGCGGTTGTACACCCGCTGCTGTTCCTCCTGGGCGGCGCGCGCATGTGCTGTTGAACTATGGGTCCCACTCGGTCGATCCGGTCTTGCATCTCCGTACATATTCCATGACCGAGTGGTACGGTGACGGCTGTTCCTCCCAGGCTTCGCGGGCCGTCCAGTAGTCCTCGGGGCGCCGCCGAACAGCAGCTCGAAGGGGGTGAAGGCCGGTGGATGCCTGGGGGCACTCCCGGACAGCAAAGAGTACGTAAAGGGAGGAGGAGGTCCCAGTTCCTCCGTTCTTCGTCTACCACCCGCCGCAACAATTCGTTTGAGCGTCTGGTTAAACCGTTCGACCGCCCGTCAGTCTGGGGGTGGTAACCGACGTCTTCAGGTGCTTCACCTGCAACAGCCGACACAGATCAGACATTAATTTGGAGACAAAGGGCGTACCTTGGTCTGTTAGGATGTCTTTGGGGATTCCACGCGGCTGAACAAGAGTACCAGTTCCCTGGCGATGTTGGGGAGGTGGCTTTCGCGTAGCGGTACCGCCTCCGGGTACCGGGTGGCGTAATCACGATCACCAGGATGTACTCGTGGCCCGAGCCGACTTTGGGGGAGGGGCCCCCGACGGGGTCCATGCCGACCCGCTCGAAGGAATGCCGATGATGGGTAGAGGGATGAGGGCGCCGGCGGGGCCTCCGGGAGAAGCGGTGCGTTGGCACTGGGGGCACTGCTGGCAGAACCTCTGGACCTCGGCACTCATCCCGGGCCACGACAATCAGTCCCTCAGTTTTTCCACTGTGTTCCGCGGTCCCAGGTGACCACCGAGCGGGTGGACATGGGCGAGATGCATGACGACTGGTGCTTTCGTCCTTGGCACCACCAGGAGATCTACCGGCTCCCCGAGCGCGCAGGCCCGCTGGTAGAGGAGGCCCCGGACAAGGAAGTATGAGGTGGGAAGTCTCAGGTCGGGGTTTTGGTCGACCCCCTCTACAACCCGCACTTGGGCCCAGCAATGCTTAGGTCGGTCGTCCTCCTTCTGTTCCGGCCGAAGCTCCCTCTCGGTTTACCTGCGGGACGACAACAGACATAGGGTTAGTTGATATAGCGTACTCACCCCGGGAGTGGCGTCCCGTTGTCCTGGGCCAGGCACGCGTTCTGGGCCCGGTCCTCTGCTTCCGCCGTTGGCTTCCCTGTCTCGGCGTCCCGGCCCGGCGGGCATCCTGGCGATCCCTCCCCAGGAGTAATGGTACGGGGAGGTCAGGGATCACGCCACGTGGAAGACCAGCTCCGGTCTCGCCCTGAATGGGCACCTCGGCTGTCGGGACTTCCCGGGTGTCCCCCATGAACGCAGGTCACGGTGAGGCTCCCCCGGTCGGAAGTCCGCGGGGGAGGATGGATGGTCGGGCGAGGGTCACCGAACTCCCGGTGTCCAGCAGTGCGGTGATCGGCCTCCCTTCAATCCACACCTTCTGGGTGGGCCCCTCTGGCAACTGTGTTACGTAGAGGCGCGCCCGCCGCCAGCCATGGTTTCTGGGTTGGTCCGGGAGGCCCCAGTTCCGGCTCCGTGGGCATGGGCTCGTCGGTGGGAGTTACTTGGGTGGGCGACCTCCGGCGGGTTCACCAAGTGCCGGCTGGGCGTGGCCGGTCAGACCGGACTCCCGAGGCCCCTAGGGGTAGGTCAGAGGGCTGTGGCTTTTGCGGGTCGAGCTCGAGGGTGGCGGTGGTGCGCTCCAGGGCCGTCAGTAGCTCCTGGGGCGTTCGCGGTGCTTGGACCCCCACGGCCTGTCGTACCGTCCGGGGTAACGCCCGCAGGAACCAATCCATGGCCACCTCTTCCGCCACCTCGAGGGCCGTATGCTGGTCGGGCCGGAGCCACCTTTTGGTGAGTCGGATGAGCGTGTTCAGCTGCCAGCGGGGCCGCACCGCCGGCTGATATACCCAGCGATGGAATTCAGCGGCCGCTTGGGGAGAGCTTCGGCCGCACCACGCCAGGATGCCCTCCTTCATGGAGCTGTAGTCCGCCGCGTCCTCCGGCTCGAGACTGTAATAGGCCTCGCGGGCTTCTCCTGTGAGTAGGGGGCCTACGGCACGGGGCCAGTCATCCTTGTCCCAGCCCTCGCGGCGGGCGATGGCTTCGAAGGTTTCCAGGTACGCCACCGGGTCGTCATCAATAGCCAGGGGGGGGAGTAGGCGTCGGAGCTCACGTCTCGGGTCCGGGAGAGGCGTGGAGGCCGCACGGGACTGTAGCGCCACCAGAGTCTCTGTCGCCGCCTGGAGGCTCTCCGTAAGTTGTTGGGTGACGGCCTGTTGCTGTACCGCGGTCTGCAACAGCTGCTGTAATGCTCATGCCCGCATCCTCCACCAGTGTAGCGGGCTGGGCGGTGCACAGAGACAGGAGGCGGAAGTAAGCAAAGAAACTCAGGCTTTATTCTGGAATTGGTAGAGTGTAGGTCCAGGGGGCGTGTGTGTAGGTCCGCGGGGCCGGGCTAGCGCCGTGACGCTCGCGGGGGCGTGTCGGGGGAATCCCGGAAGAAGCCTAGGGGTTCTCGGGCCGTCCCTCAGCGCTGCGCGTCGTCTCGGCCGGCGCGGTCCTCTTCGGTGTCGGTATCTTCCGCCGAAGTGTATACCGAGAGAGAGAGAGAGAGAGGGAGGTTAGTCAGGTTACAGGGAGTACGGGTGAATACCTGTACGGGGGATCGTTTTCCGGACGCCAACCGTTTCAGTATGTCGGTACTCAACTTTCCCGGGGCGGAAGGGCGCCCTTTTATTTCCGCCATCCGGGTAGCGAGTGGTGGAATTCCTCCATCGGATACTCCAATCCCCGGCCGGTACGGCATCGGCAGGTCCTCCCCGGCATGACGTCCTTTCCGGGTGCCGCAAGGCCCACTGCTGGGCTGCCTGCTTCGTGCCGGTACGGCAGTTGGAGAAGGAGCGATTCTCTTCATCCTCGCACCGCGTGTCCGTCCGTCGCGACAGTACCCCCCCCAGCTCCGAGCCTACTGCCACCGGGTGGTGGGCCCATAGCGCGTCCCTCCGCGAGAGCCCGTCTGCAGGGGCTGCCAGCTTCGTGCCGGTACGGCAGTTGGAGAAGGAGCGATTCTCTTCATCCTCGCACCTCGTCCGTCCGTCGCGACAATATATATATATATATATATATATTATTTTATATATATATATATATATATATATATATATATATATATATATTATAACACACACAGACACTAAGATACCATTTTGGAAGACATTTAAAAGTGTTATTTTCCCTTATGTAGGAGACTTTTGGGACACCATGTAGTTGATGTGCTACAAATGCATATTTGGAGTGAGCCTCTAAATATTTAATAACACATTTCTAGATTTCCTTATACCTGTTCCAAATATAGTGTTCAGAAACATTTGACTACATAGCTATTTTGAATATCACTCATTTTTGGAGTGCAAGTGAAACTCTTTTCACACACATCCCAGCTTGTTAGGAAGTCAGAAAGTCAGACATGACACAGCACTCCTGGAGCAAAGAGACAGAGTTAAGGGCCTGTTTCAACACCCCAAAAATGGCAGCTTGGCAGTGCTGGGGGCTTGAACCTCTGATCAGTAATCCAACACTTCAAGCATCGAACCACTGCTGCCCTTTATGTATGGACAGAAGACATGATCAGGAATAGTGCTATTAGAGTCATCAACCTTTAGACATGTGTAGATGTGTGGACAGCATGGAGCACATCTGTCCTTCTGCTGTTCTCCCTCTCTTTCTCTCTCTCTCTCCCCTTTTTTCCCCACTCACACTCTCTTTTACTAGCTAATTTCATCAGGCCCTTAAAGCTATCTGACTCCAGTAATGAGAGATCATTGGGTCTTTGATCACAGTGGCAGTGAGCCACCACTGCTGTGGGCCATCTGGAGCATCATGCATACACATGGGCATACATGCACATGCATAAACACACACAGACACACACGTATGCATACACACACTACCTGTTTCACCTTCACTCACCTAACAGTCCCCTTGAAGACTTGTGCATGCCGTTTAAGGACAGTTTAGCAGGCTGAAGCAGCTGGCAGTATGCTGGCAGTGGTTGGTAGCACATGTGCTATCATGGCTTTTCAGTCTTCTTGAAGTTCTGGTGGCACATAGACAATTGGGAAGTCACTAGGGCACGGAGAAGGTCATAACAACAATGTGTTGCTGGAATGTTGTAAGTGCACATTCAATAGACCAAAACAGCTGGGAGGAATAGATACTGAGAAGGGAAGATAAAGAAGAGCGGCACATTCAAATGCCACTTAAGGGATTCGAGCTAATTTAGTGTCTAAGACAGCAAATGTTTATTCAATTCAATTCAATTAAATTTTATTTGTATAGCGCTTTTTACAATAGACCTTGTCTCAAAGCAGCTTTACAGAAATATCAACACGGTATACAGATATTAAAGGTCCGAATTTATCCCAACTGAGCGAGCCACTGAGTGGTGACGGTGGCAAGGAAAAACTCCCTAAGATGTTTTAAGAGGAAGAACAATTGAGAGGAACCCGACTCAGAAGGGAACCCATCCTCATCTGGGTAACAACAGATATTGTGAAAAAGTTCATTATTGATTTATATGAAGTCTCTATGGCCTTATGACCAGCAGTCTGGAATTGGAGAAGATTTTAGCTCCATCCAGAGGATCTGGATCTCTAGTGTCTCCATAAATTCGTGTGTGGCTCGGAGAGAGGGAGAAAAAAGATTATTAGGACTGGGAATTAGTATAATAGAAAGTCTAGTCAGGGTAGGCTTGAGTAAACAAATACGTTTTAAGCCTAGACTTAAATACTGAGACTGTGTCTGAGTCCCGAACACTAATTGGAAGACTGTTCCATAACTGTGGGGCTCTTTAAGCGAAAGCTCTTCACCCAGCTGTAGCCTTCACTATTCGAGGTACCGTCAAATAGCCTGCTTTTGATCTAAGTAGGCGTGGCGGATCATAGAAAACCAAAAGGTCGCTTAGATATTGTGGCGCGAGACAGTTTAGTGCTTTATAGGTTAATAAAAGTATTTTATAGTTAATGCAGTATTGATAATATTGGGGTGATATGGTCGTATCTTCTAGTTCTAGTTAGTACTCTAGCAGCTGCATTCTGGACTAACTGGAGTTTATTTATATTCCTACTGGAACATCCAGACCAGGGGTGTTCACACTTTTTTGAGTTGCAAGCTACTTTTAACATGACCAGTCAAGGAGATCTACCTACATTAAAAATGCGAAACATATTTTTACTTATATATACACTGAGTATACTTTAAACACTTTAACTGCTGTACATGATGAAACAGAAAGACCATCCAGAGTTACCATGTGATCAGAAAGATTACTTCTAGCTACACGTGGGCCTAATAAAAGTATTTCTGTTTTATCAGAATTAAGTAAAAGGAAGTTAGTTAACATCCAACATCTAATGTCCTTTACACAATCCTCAATTTTACTAAGCTTCTGTCTGTCCTCTGGCTTCGCTGAAACATACAACTGTGTATCATAACAGTGGAACAGTGCATAACAGCATAACAGTGGAAGCTAATTCCATGTTTATAAAATGATTATTTCACTATGCACTAGCACATTTGCCTCGCATCTACGTGTTTGCGAGTAGTGAGGATTTTGCATGTTCTCCCTTTGTGTTTCATGGGGGTTTCCTCTGGCTACTCTGGCTACTCTGGTTTCCTCCTCCGGTCCAAGACATGCGTTGTAGGTTCATTGGCATCTCTAATTTATAAATGTATGTGTTTTTGTACCCTGTGATGGGTTGGCACCCTGTCCAGGGTATGCTCTGCCTTGTGGGATAGACTCCATGCTCCCCACGACCCTGTGTAGGATAACGGTAGAGAAAATGGATGGATGGGATGGAATCTAAAATCTCTTTCCGGTGCTGTGCTGCTTCATGTTAAAGGGGATCAGTCAGTGTGGAGTCACTGAGGCTGCCAAGGAAGTGCTGGAGCGTTGGGGCAATATATTATATAGACCTACTCCCGCAGGTTTAGTGTAAACACCATTTCTCATACATATGTGTGTGTGAGTGTGTGTGTGTGTGTGTGTGTGTGTGTGTGTGTGTGTGTGAGTGAGAGAGAGAGAGAGAGAGAGAGAGAAGCAGAGCCAGCCATCAGAGATGTCACCAGTGAAATAGTGTCAGGGTAGAGAGTGTCCGTGATGATGGCAGTTTTACTGTGGCCCGTAAAGTTGAGTCATGCTCTACGAATGATGAGGACTTTGGGCCCTTCAGAACCCTATCGTTAAAGAGTCATGGTTTCTTCCACATGCCATTTTGGTCCAAAGTGCACTGGCATGAAAATAGCATATGTGATGCAGCAGTCTGAGATATTACAAGTCATGTATGAAGCTACATTAAAGTAGAATGTATTTTTAAGCTCACATGGTTACAGAGAGTGTCTCTTTCATGTCCTTGACCTCTTATCTGACTGTACTCTCTCAGCATTCCTATCCACTTCGCTTACCACATCCTACCCACACTTTTCCCATGCTCCAGCTGGGAATAAGAGGAACCAGCGTCACACAATAAGGCACCATGAAAAGTATAAATAATTTGATTAATTTAATTACATTTCTCTTGTTTTTATTCATGTACATGGGAAATCTTAATGACTGTATATAAACATTTCACATAGAGAACACGTGGTGGGAAAATGCAAGTCTATAGCCAATTCTAAGAGACCTAAAACGAATAATATCTAGCCCACAACCCTGTTTAATTTTATATTGCGTTCTGTAAATATGAAATATATATAGATATCCTACTGGAATTTTTGCCTGTGCCCCCTAGAATTGTCACACGACAGTTCACAAAATGCCTCCAACAGTTTCATCCAGAAGAGGGCGGTAATTCTCAAAACTACCCTCTGTGGCCTGTGAAAATATTGTGTCTTCTCATTTAAGCTATCCGAAGCTTATTGCGTTCCACAAACACTAACGCTACAAAACATGATAACAGTTTTTATAGGAGATAAATAAACAAACATGATTACACCCATAAATCATGTCTGATGTTTTTGCACTCAGATTATATTCAACATGCAATGCCAGCATTATTGAGAGGGGGAAAAAAACATTTCAGCTGTTGGATTAAATGAATGGACCTCAGCAAGACGTACCTGGTCAGAAACATGTGTTCTGTGGCTGCTTGTAGTGTGGAACCTAAGTGTTGCAAACTAAAACATCAACAGATTTTCATTCCTAAAGTCCTAAATGTAGACAATGAGAACCCAATTAAACAAAGGAGACAAAAAATCTTATACTTAGTCATTCATTTATTTATTGAGGAAAATGATGCAATATTACATAACTGCGAGTGGTATGTGAACCTCTGAGATTAGCACTTAATTTGAAGGTAAAATTAGAGCCAAACATCCATCCATCCATCCATCTTCTACCACTTATTCCTTCTTCAGGGTCGCGGGGGAACCTAGAGCCTATCCCAGGGAGCATTGGGCACAAATGGGATGAAAATCATGTGTGAATGAGCATACTGTTTTGTTTTGTTTTGTTTTTAATGAAAATCTTCACAACACATGTTTGGGGTTCTCTTCGTCTACTTTTAGGACTCGAGTGAAAATCTGATGATGTGTTTGGTCATATTCACACAGTAATGTAGAAAACTCTAAAGGGTTCACAAACTTTCAAGCACCACTGTATGTTGATTTCAGGTTCAGGACCTAACATGCGTGTACTTATGTTCACTCTACCAGCATGCTTGGCTTATGCTTCAGTCCTTATGCATCAGAGCTGTGGTTTTGTGTGTTTGAATGACTCATCTTAAAGTGTGACTAATATGGCTTTTTTAAAACACTGTTTAGTTGACTGTGATGTTTCGGCTTCCTCTGACAGATTCCCTGATCCCCCTTCAGAACTTCAGGTCTCTTTGCAATTATAACTTTTTTTAAATGTAAAATAATAATAATAATTAAAAACATCCAAAGTAGAATATGTATTGTTAGTGCTGTGCCAGTGGCATTAAGCATTTTCATGGAAGAACTCCAGAAGACTGGAAATCATATATTTATTTAGTTTGTTTTAATAACACGGTCTGCAGCCACATAGAAACACATTGTAGGTAGGATGTTCACATTCTCTGAGCTATATTAGTGCCATTTTCTGTTTACTTGTGTGGGAGTGGGAGTAACACACACACACACACACACACACACACACTAATCCAATATGTCGATTTTCCCCTTCCTACATCTGTCCTTGCTCACTGGATAAGACTGTAATACCTGCAGAGGGATTCTGATCACTCTCCCTGCACTTTACAGGCAGCAGGCCTTCATCTGAGAATTGTAGTATTTTCCACAAACAAGACAGAGTGAGAAAAGGAGAAAGAGAAGAGGGATCATTCCCGCTCAGTATAAAGAGGATTAGGATTTACTCAAGGTGTCTCAGACTCTGAAGGGGAAGCAGAGATTAACCACTTCAAAATTTGATGCACAAAGCAAATATAGACCTTTCGTTTTCACTTTCTATTGTAATACTGAGTCAGGAGTCCTTCGGTGAAAATGGTCAAGTTCAGCCTTCACTGTTTGATAGGTATTAACAACAAGGTACAATAGGGAATACAAGAACAGAGCATAGACAATGAATATTTTAACAAGAGGTCCTGGTATATCCAATTCCTGAGAATTTAAACCAAACACATCATCATTGTAAAATGCATGGATAAATCCTGGGATATAGCAATGACACACTTAACCCATTTTATGTCAGCTGAATGCGCTAGTTGAAATGTTGCATCTGTGCATCTCTGGATGTTCAAATAGGAATTCCAGATGAAGTGATAGTGGTGTCTCCGCTCGAATGGCTAAACCAGCTGGCTGACCCTCGTAACCATAAACGCTGCCTCAAACTCTGGTTCTGTATCTCTAGTGCAGATATTCTCACTGAGTCAGCGCTCTCAGATAGCAGTGACACTGTTCACAGGAACACAGAGTTTTAACAACCCAAGAAAGTAGAGCCTTAGCAAATTCATTGCAAAAAACCAACCTGATCTCATTAGCATTAAATCTTTTCTGTCGAATTTCATACAGGAACGTGAAACGCTCACTCATGGTTTTGCCTTTCTCATGTGAATGAACTTTTCATATGAATCGTTGTTGTAATTGTTGTATCTAGTTATATATATATATATATATATATATATATATATATATATATAAGCAATGTAACTGTAATTTCAGTGAGAACAAACTTCAGATCACATATTTTCTGGCATTTGTACGGAAGCAACTGATTTTGTCATAAATCATAACAGGCTATACAGACAAAATCATTGCTCATTGGACAGCATCTATCTCAGACCAGTGTGTCATGAGCATGGCCATCAAATAGCCATCAGAATCTTCTCTTGAATATCAGACCCCACCAAGGTTGCATCTGATTCTAGACGTGTGAGGACTGAACTGGTTCCTAAAAGCCCTCCTGTTTGTAACGATTAGGCTATGTGATGTATTCATGTTGTATATCCATAAGACTGACTGGTTCACCTCAGTGGATCCCTCAGCATCTCTCTAGCACCACAAGTCTTCTTGAGATGTATGCAGGGAGCCTTGTTTCCTATGATGGCCAAAGGCATAAGGATACTGCATGATTTGGATGGTTGGCTTTAATGAGCCGCTACCAAAGAGAACGCTATACATTATACATCTACCTTCCTCACACACATTACAGTGCTTGCTCTCCCATTGAACTACTGTACATTCAGCATGAATGTAGCTGGTGACATATATCAAAGAAACCAGACACCAGATTTATTGCTTTGATGTGTGCATATTGATTGTTGCCAGAGAATTAGCGCTGGTGTGAGTAATGGAGTAATGGTAAAATAATTAACAAAACAATATATCTGAAGTTGCTTTTTAAGTAACTTCCCTATTCCAAAGTATAAAAGAATGTGGGGGAACATGTCTTTCTAACTACCTAAATAAAAGGCACTTAAAGTGTCTTGGCAGGTATAAAGGGCATAATTATCTTATATGTAATGAGTGCAACTTCCTGATATGTGAAATCTATAGCTATATCTATATATAGATAGTATAGATACACAATATACATGCCCAAATGTTTGTGGACACCTGAGCATCAGACCCATCTGTGCTTCTTCCCAAAACTGTTCCACAAAGTTGGAAGCACACAATTGTATAGAATGGTGTTATATGCTGTAGCATTAAAATTTCCCTTCACTGGAAGTCAGAAGCCCAAACCTGTTGCAGCATGACAACGCCACTTTGCACAAAGCGAGCTCCATGAATACATGGTTTGCTAACAAAGGGCAGGCTAATTTTGGAATGGGAGGTTCAGAAAGCACATGGGTGTGATGGTCAGGTGTCCACAAACTTTTGACCATATAATGCATATATGAATAGCATAGAGCAAAGACTCTGCAAAATAAATAAATAAATAAAACCTAGCATAAAGCTGAAATACACAAAAGGAGTGTCTGTTCTTAATTGGGACTGACACATTGGGTTTAGACCATCTCAAAGTTCAAATGCAATGACATCATTGACATTTACATTTATAGAGTTTATAGACACCTTTATCCAGGGCTACTTACATCATTCCTGTTGTTTTATTTTCTGAGATATGATAAACACATATGAGACAGACAGAGAGACACACACACCCAAAAAGTCTAAATACGTTACACAACAGACGCAATGAGACACAACACACCCCATCGTGTGGCAGATATTATTATCGTGCTGCTCAAAATCTGCAAGAGCAGTTCGCTTAGGTCTGTTGAATTAAGGAAGTGAATTCAGCCTGCTCAACCCCACATCTCACAGACAGAGATGCATGATTGTCTCAGTGGCAGGCACAGGCTCTATCTCATTGATGTGAGGCGTTTTTTTTGTTTGTTTTTTTTTTGTTTTACAAAAGCACTGGGAGCAGTGCTCCTTTAGAGAGAGATGGCTGAGGGGCAGTGTGGTGCCACAAAGGCACAGGAGGTGTTTGGATTCACAGTATGAGAGTAGACGATCTAGTCCTCGGATTCTTCTTGAGACACTGCCACATGCTGTTCCAATCAAACAACAATGTAACGGTCCAATAGAGCTCTCTGCCATGCACAAATAGCTCTAAGTTAGTGTCACTGAGAGAAACTCACTTGCTAGTATAGTGTCTGCAGCCAGAAGTGGTATCCCACTTCCAAATCAAATGGGGTTCTTCCTGGATCAAGATGCACTGTCCCAGAACTTTCCACATCTAGCACTGATTCTGCCTATGTTACATTGAAGGTGCAGTCCATGGCAGCTCCAACATTAAAGATGGCGTGTTGCTATGGGATCATAAACTTTCTGTAGGCAGCAAGACCATTATGTCCACCATGCTTACAAGCCCATGCAGCACGGTGAACTGAAATGGGTTTCTAAAGGCTAATTTTTGCTGGCAAAATGAATGACAGAATTGTACACTTTGACAATAAGCTTGCCTTGCTTGTATTCATCACTGGATGACTCTGGAGTGACTTCAGTCGAACCCAGGGTTTCTGTCCAAATTCATATGTAATACCTAACAATTTGTTCTCTCTTTCTGTCAAGCTGTACATGCACTCTACAAGCGTGAAAAGATGTTGGTGCCTGAACCTGACACTGTGGCTTCTGGGATATCTTCCAGACTTGCCTGATTCATCCTGATACTCTAACTCTGCTTGAAACTTTCTACACTTGTGACTCACCTTCTGTTGCTGTGAATGGTCTCACATGGATTTACACATAAAGATTCTATACCATCTTCTGCACCATCGAGATACTGTAGATTTGTACATAAGGTCACAGTCATAAAGACTGTCCGGTGCTCATCGAAGAACTCTCATTTACAATATGCTCACACTGAACACACTTAGTACTGGTTAGCGTTACTTTTCCCCACCTGTATTCAGGCATGATTTATAATCCTACTATCCAGTGTCAGTCAGAAAAGGATGGATTTACTTTTGTCACAGGGTTTCTTCTTCATGATGTCACAGGGAGTTTTTCCTTGCCACAGTTCCCCTTTGCTTGCTCATTAGGGGCTTGCTCATTATCTAAATATAAATCTATATCTGGATATATGGAGGAATGTTTCCTCCTTGAGTTTAGGTAGGCTGGTGCCTTATACATTGAGGCATATGTTCAGGTGATATTCAATAGTTAAGAGGGGTTCAACTGAATGCTGGATACACATTCCAACAGTATTTATATCAAATACTGTAACATGATCAATTCTTGACTTTGTTGAAATGCATCCGCACATGCACAGAACTACAGTTGCATTTATAAATAGCGTTCTATTGATTATAGATTAAACAATCATTCTTATGTCAAATGATTTTCTCAGTGTTGAATAACGTATCCAATCATCACAATCATCAAAAAAAACTTTGTACTGTGAAATGACTCAAGTAAAGCTTAAAGTAATCCATACAGTTTCCTTTTCAGTGCACATGTTAAGCAAAATATTTTGAAGACATTATTCCAGTTTGGGGAAAATGTTTGCGGAAAATAAAGGGCTGAAATAATGTGTGGGTGACAGCATACATTCAAAACAATTTTATCATTATAATTACCATCATTACCCTCAAGAACATCAAGGTCACAGTAATATCAAATGTCTGACATAGTTTGTCTTCACTGTTGCTTACACTTTCATGTTCAGGAGCTCAAGGCCCATGTTCTGGCTAGCTCAGATTTTTCCCATCATTCCATCTGTCAGTCGGAAATTTTTGTTAGTGCAATATCTCAAAAATAACTAGTTAAATGTAGGACTTTCTACCACCAGATAAACTGATTACATGTTGGCATTGATCCAAACATGGTCAAGTTACACAATACGGTTAACAGTTTGTGCACATCTGAGAATCGCACCCATATGTGGGCATTTTCCAAGAAGGTGGCACAAAGTGTGAGGCACACAGTTGTATAAGATGCCTTTATATCTGTAGCATTACAATTTCCCTTCACTGGAACTAAGAGATCCCAAACCTGTTCCAGCACAGTGTCTCTGTGCACAAAGCAAGCTCCATGAACACATGGTTTGCCAAGTTTGGAGTGGAAGAACTCGAGTGTCCTGCACAGAGCCCTGACCACTCTGAACACTTTTAAGATGAACTGGAACACTAGCTGCGGAGTTTGCATGTTCTCCCCGTGCTGTGGGGGTTTCCTCCGGGTACTCCGGTTTCCTCCCCCAGTCCAACGACATGCATGGTAGGTTGATTGGCGTGTCTAAATTGTCCGTAGTGTATGAATGGGTGTGTGAGTGTTTATGTGATTGTGCCCTGCGATGGACTGGCACCCTGTCCAGGGTGTACCCTGCCTAGTGCCCGATGATTCCTGGGATAGGCTCCAGGTCCCCCGCGACCCTGAAGAAGGAATAAGCGGTAGAACATGGATGGATGGATGGAACACCAGCTGCACCCCAAATCTCCTACATAACACCAGTACCTGACCTCACCAACGCTATTGTAGCTGAATGACACAAATCCAAACAGCCACGCTCCAAAATCTAGTGGAAAGCCTTCCCAGAAGAGTGGAGGCTATTATAACAGGAATGGGGTAAAAATCTGGAATGAGATGTCCAACAAGCACATATTAGTGTGATGGTCAGGTGTCCACAAACCAGGTGGCCATAATATACTGTATATTCGAGGCATACAAATTAGTAGTTGTTTAAATAATAGTGTTTACAAAGACATATGTGACAAAATTATTGACAGCTGTAAGACATGTATGGTAGGCTGATTGGTGTGTTTAAAGCGTCTGTAGTGTATGAATGGGTGTATGAGTGTGTATGTGATTGTGCCCTGTGATGGACTGGCACCCTGTCCAGAGTGTACCCCGCCTTGTGCCCGATGCTCCCTGGGACTGTATGGAATATACACTGATTTTAGTTTGCTGGACTGGCCGTCCTTAGCTTACTGCCACTGTTGAAATGAATTGATGACAATGAGTCTTTGTAAGCATCTGGAAGCAGTTATAGATTCTTTTTTCCCCTTGGGAACTGAAAAAAAGATTAGGAGAAACCCTAAGACAGAGAGAGAGAGAGAGAGAGAGAGAGAGAGAAAGAGAGAGAGAGAGAGGGAGAGAAGAGAGAGAGAGAGAGAGAGAGAGAGAGAGTTCTGGTTAAGCAGAGCTGAAGGTGTGATGACACCCCAGAAAAATGGGATAAACATAAGAGTAAAGAGAGTCAAGAACTTGTTACAGTCCAGAACTTTAAGGCTCAAGCCACATTGGCTTCGTTTGGAACTGAAAACCAAGTATTTATTCCTGAACATCACAAAGAATTCTGCTACCCATGGAAAACTAGTATATAAAAGGCAGCTCAGTGAGTAGCGGACATTATGAGTAAGCGATTACAAATACAATAACTGCAGTGGAAAGGATGTCTGAATGGAATTTATTTATAGCACATTTGCACAAGTGTAGCATTAGTAATGAGAAGAGTCTCAAAGTCATTCAATTTTATGAGTGACCAGGTTGTGTAATTTGAGAGAAGAAGCAGGAAACCAGCATATGGAGGGCACCACAGAGAGGGGGGTAGCTGTGGGTTTGTATAGTAATAATGTCATATTGAAAATTGTTTATGATTGAGTTAGAACTGTAGAGATGCACCAGTTGCATATGAGTTGATCAGGTTTTTTTTTTTTTTTTAAAGTTCCCTCTCACTGTTTCAACTTTTGCTATATAACATCAGTGACAATAAAACGAAATCCTCTCTGACATCTTCCAGTTATAATATAATAAAAAGAAGAATATTGGAACAAAATTAACTTCTCTCTTCTTTCTGTGCAAATCTGACCTGACAGACAGAGAGGCAGAAAGAGAGGAAAAGATAAATAGTATTGAATGAAGTGGAAAAAGTTAAGTAGTTTATTCTCCTGCCTGTTGCAGGGCTGATCTTTGGATGTATTTGGGGCAGGAGGTGGATTCTCTGAGTATTTCAGGGAGTACAGGGTGTCCCTTTCAGGTCTGGTTGGTCCGCCCCCTCCATGAGAATACCCTGCACAGACCTCTGGGTCCCTAAATGCAGGCAGAGCTGTGAATGGAGAACTAGACAAGGAGACTGCAGAACATACCGGCAACATGAGAGTGCTGCTTTTAGTCCTGTGCGCTGTACTGGCCCTGCTATGTCTGCCTCAGGCAAGCCATGGAGGTAAGACAGTCTCTCAGAAATAACCTTTAATCAAAGCCACACTGAGGCTCTGTCTGAAATCATACTTTTCCCTTTTCTGTCTGCAAACTTTCCTTTCCTCACAGTCTTGGATATGATTTACATAAGACTGCAGCTGCATGTACTGTTTTTCATTTTTTGTCTTCTGATTACTATCGGATGAATTATGTGAAGTATGAATGGACTACAGGCAGCACTATGTGTCTATGTCCATATACAGTATATGTATTAGCTCACAATGAAGTGTTGATGCTTAGAGTTTTAGAGAATGAAAAGAATAAAGTAATAATAAGAGGGGTGTAAGGTGAGTGTGAATGGTGTGCACTTATGTCTTGGACTTGTGCAAATATCGCAGTTAAAGGTGAAGTCAAGGTGTCGGAGTTGGCAGGAGGTGCCTATGAAAGGCTTATTCATCCACACAGGGGAAATAAAAAAAAAAGAAGAAGAAGAAGCACAATGCTGCCATAGTACTATGTGTAATTCATCTCTCTCCCGTTAAATATGTTTTTTTCAAGCATGGGTTTAATCATCAGCTTTGGTATGGGGGTTGAGGGTGGTGCATGAGTTAGGGGACTGCAGACATCCGGCAAGTTCTTAAGGGTGGGAACTCCATCATAGCCAACAGTTGTGGCTTGCAGGCTGAATGAAGAGATCCTTTGAGAGCTGTCTGTAGAACACAGATCTCTACTCAGATCTACTCTACTCTGGCATGAACGGCTCTCGGATGGCTTCACATCTTCAGCGTGACTCTGAAAGCTACATTTCAATTCTAAGGAGATCTAACTGGGTGTCAAAGTGAACTTTATCAAGTCAGGCTTCGGCTCTTTAAGTTGGCAGAAAGAGATTTCCTGTAGAGCAGAAGAGTGAAAGTCATTTTCATTGCTTAGGAATTGTTCCAAATGCAACTAAAATCTTTTTAGGGTTAAGAGATCTGTTCAGGGTCTGTGTGTTGTATGTGTGTGGCTCTGTTCATGAACCATGAGCTGTCTCGGGAACAAATGAACACTTCATAAAACACCTGGAATGCTTCAAAATGACCTCACTTCCTCGAAATTGTTTATATCCTTACCACATGAACATCATCTAAAAAGCATTGGAATGAGATGCAGAGCTCCTGTGAGGGCTGTAGTTTCAGCTAAGCCACGATGCGTGGATCTAGATCAAACTGAGACAGCATGGGTGTGGCCATCAAATACAGCACTTGGAGCCCAGATATGTGTGTGTGTGTGTGTGTGTGTGTGTGTGGGTGTGTGTGTGTGTGCGCACGCTAAATTGCTGTCTGATTTGCTGTTGAATGTTTATATGTCATGAGTAAGTGCTCACATTTGCTCATAGAAAAATGAGTCTTATTGATGTCAAATTGTATATGCATTTATATTAATGATCATAGACTCTAAATGACCTGGCATGCATTCACACACAACCTGAAGTGAAGTTCTGTTTGAATAAAGAGTTTTATATAATTTTATATTACAGTGAAATGTTATATAACTCTGAGCAAAGCTCAGCTCTTCCGTCTCCTCTCAGTTATTCCTTTGCTATGTCACTGCAGAAACACTCGGCACAAACAAAATTTCTGTAGGCAAGT
Source organism: Ameiurus melas (assembly GCA_012411365.1). Classification (NCBI taxonomy): domain Eukaryota; kingdom Metazoa; phylum Chordata; class Actinopteri; order Siluriformes; family Ictaluridae; genus Ameiurus; species Ameiurus melas. The sequence continues at coordinate 5,581,882 of CM022764.1, forward strand.
TTTTGAGGCTATACAAGGAGTGTCTGAGGGGAAAAAGAGACAGCGGTGGGGAAGGAAACAGAGACAGTGGGTACTTGGCAGGGTAAAAGTGTTAGCATAACTCTATGTAAGCCAATAAACTAAATATCTGCAAACATTACAATGTCACTACATAATATTTACTAATTGCATAATTGTGAATTGACTAGATTAGTCTCTTGATCTAGCATGTTAATGTGCATGCATACACACTAGCCATTAAGAGTAAATATTTACATGTCCATTTATCTCTACATATCATAAACCATGCTGCAGGCTCCCTCGTATTGTTCATGCATATATGGACGATGTAGCCTTCTGTCTGATTTATAAACGTTTCAGATTGCAGATTGCACCCGATGCTTGTGGCAACTTTCTGGATACAGATGCAGTGTGGCATAAACAGCCTTTCCCAAAGTGGATGCTGAGCTCAATGTCACAACAGATCAGATTACATTTAAGTCAAAGTTCTCAAATAAGCCATTGGACCTTGCATATACAGGTTTAACATAAATATAGCTGATCTTTTGCTAGTGATACACATCACATCAGTGCAGTATTACAGTATTGTGGATTGACACATCAATGTGAATATTGGTTACAAATGAACCTTAATGTGTTGAGCTTCATGACGGTACATATTACTCACCCCTCTGAGTAAGACACGCTTCAGTCTGTTGCTGTGGAAAACAGCAGTGGTGCAATTTGTTGGATTTTCTGATTCACCGTCATGTAGGGTTTTGCATATAGGTGTGTTTTGTGAGCAAATGGTCTCCTCGTAAAACTGACAGAGCAGTCAAAGGAACAAAAGAACGTTCTGTGCGTATGTTGGATCTCTCACATTTTTCCCATTTATTGATTTGCTGGGGTTTTTTTTTAGATTCAGTCCAAGTATATGTGTTTGTTTGAGATAGTCTGACTGATAAATTTACAATTAATTAGTAACTAAAAACTAATGATTAGGTTAAATACATGTATGAAACGGAAAATGAGAAAGAAAGAAATATCTTAGGATAGTGAAGAATTTGTATTATTGATAACCGTGTTTACTGTGATAATTGTGTTTTGTTTTTTTTTAAAAGGTGCAACGATACACTCGATCGAAATTTCAATGACTTGTTTTTATTTCTAAATCATAAACATTGTTAAGCAATGTGCCTTTTTGTCTATATAAAACTGAAACATTAAAAAATTTCTGTGAACAGCTATTTAATATGGTAAACAAAATAAAAGTTACAAAATAAATAAATATACATAGAAATTCTCCCAAAAAGTTGATTGAATAAACAAAGTCTCTGACCTGGGGAAAATTTAAGCATTGACTGAAACGTAATGAGCTCTGTAGTAGTGCCCGAGGCATCATTTGTACTGCAATAGAGTGCCAAAGACGGCTAAAATGCCCGCTTCTGCAGCCTCTTTCTCAGACACTGTAGTGGTGTCATTATGTATGTAACCTAAAATGCGTATTGTCCATCATGATCCAGATCTATTGGTCACTTCAGAAGTGCAGATGAGCCTGAGACCAGTGTGCTCTCTATACTGTATATTTTAACTCTATAGATGACACTGACCAAGACTTCTGGTGTTCAAACAGCTGTGACACAACCCAGACATTTAGGCACGAAAGGCTATTCAACTTATTTTCTGCATCAAGGCAAATAGCAGCAATTTCTCCTTTCAAACAATCAACCTCAAAGAGCGTGACAGTTAAACTGTTAAGCATTTCTACCCCAGGATCTAGTTTTAATGGCTCACATTCAAAACAGACTTGTGGGGAATTTTCCTTCTGATATAATGTAAAATGTTAAACAGCTAGCGAGTGGAAAGGTGGGGATTCCTTACTGAATTGGAAATCACATAGAACCAGGTGTTTGAAACCTTGGATGGCCAGAGCTCTGTTACTGAAAGAATGCTGTGAGGAAGCATGCAGCATCAGCCACAGAGAGAGAGAGAGAGAGAGAGAGAGAGAGAGAGAGACAGATGCTGGGTGTGGTACTCAGAGGCTGTGTTTGTACTACAGCTAAATACATCTGTCAGCTCACATTTTGGAGCTTAACACAGACCCAGTTTTCATACAGCATGACTGCAAACAAGGTAATAACAGCTGCATTCTCTGCTGCTGCTGTTCTTCATATACACCAAACCAATCTCATGGAAAAATTCATAGAATCTTGACAGGTACCACATCACTGGATTTCATCGGTGGGGACTTTTTTGCTAACCCTATTCCTAACTGTGACATGTGAGGAATTTTACAAGCTAGCCTGCATTACTTTTAAGCAATATCACATGAGCAAGAGGGTGGTTATACTGAATATCAGCTGTGATTCTGTGATGATTTGTTTATTTTTGCTCAGCTAGTGGAAATAGATCCAGTAGAAGCCCCTCACTGATAGACCACCAGCTAGCTGGCTAGCTATCTCACATTGATTTATACATTCCCGTTAAAGGTGGAGTTTGATTTCCCATCTTCCTTTTCCCTTTTCATCTTTATTTGACATTAAGGCTACGTCCACATTAATCTGCATGAATTTGAAATGGCATCTTTTTCTCTATGTTTTGGTGTTCCGTCTTCGTTTCCCAAGTCGATTAAATTTGTAATGTGGTGTAGTTGTAGTGTGAACTGTGAAAACAGAGATATTCAAAAACGATGGTGTATTCACATGACATGCTCTTTGACCCATTCAAATCAATACAAACAAGATTGTGGACGATGTTGTACTGCAGTTGTGCTTACTCTCCAGTTTGATAGTTTTGTTAAAGATTAACAAATCTATGCTTATCAACACTTTTGTTTTTTCTTGCATTGATTACTGCATTACACTTCTTGCTGGAATTCCTAAAGCCACACTAAATAAACTGCAACGTGTGCAAAATTGTGTTGGTGTCAGGGGAAGTTAACACATCACTTCAGTACTTGTCCAGTCCTTGCACTAAGGCACTGCATGCTCTCCCAAGCATTATTTGAGGTCCTCTTAAGCTGGTTTACTGGCTGTCCCACAGACACGGTTGAGATCTGGAGGGGACAGGGCTTTCTCATCCTGTGCTCGTGGACTCTGGAATGCACTTCCTACTCACATTAGAGATACACAGAATTTGAGCATTTTTAAATCTAACCTAAAAACTCTTCTTCTTTTTCCAGGTTAGCTTTGTCTTAATGGCTTTAACCCTTTTGTATTCAAGTCTGTTTTTTGTTTTTCAAGTGTGTTTTTTTGTTTGTTTGTTTCTTGATATTTGCTAATTGTGTAAAGTGCCTTGAGAAGCTGTTTTAAAGGTGCTATATAAAAATAAAGTTTGTTACTATTATTATTATTATTATTATTATTATTATTATTATTAATGTCACATTAATGTTACTACAGTTACTGTAAAACTGTAATTACTCTACTGTAGTAACTCTGTTGTAGTAACTCTACTGCAGTAACTTTACTTCCGTACCGCTACTTTACTAACTCTACTGTCGTAACGCTACTGTAGTAACACTACTGTAGTAACTCTACAGTTGTAACTCTACTGTAGTAATGCTACTGTAGTAACTCTACTGTAGTTACGCTACTGTAGTAACTCTACTGTAGTTACGCTACTGTAGTAACTCTGATGTAGTAACGCTACTGTAGTAACTCTTATGTAGTAACGCTACTGCAGTATCTCTACTTAAGGAACTCTACTGCAGTAACTCAACTGTGGTGAGTCTACTGTAGTAACTCTACTGTAGTAGCTCTACTGCAGTATCTCTACTGTTGTAACTCTACTGTCATAACGCTACAGTAGTAACTATACTGTAGTAACGCTACTGTAGTAAGTCTACAATATTAACTTTACTGCAGCAACTCTACTGTAATAACTTTACTGCAGTAATGCCACTGCAGTAATTCTACTGCAGTACTCTACTCAAGAGTAACTTTACCTTAGTAACGCTACTGCAGTACCTCAACTGTAGTAACTCTACTGCAGTACCTCAACTGTAGTAACTCTACTGCAGTAACTCTACTGTAATATCTTTACTGCAGTAACGCCACTGCAGTAACTCTACTGTCATAACGCTACAGTAGTATCCAGTATGGAAGTTGATGAATTGGCTGAAGAGATTAATGTAGCAATGTAGTAATGCTACTGCAGTAACTGTACTAAAGTAACTCTACTGCAGTAACTCTACTGTAGTAACTCTACTGCAGTAACTCTACTGTACTAACTCTACTGTAGTAATGCTACTGCAGTAACTCTACTGTACAAACTTACTGTAGTAACTCTACTGCAGTAACAAATTCAATTGGACTGTTGCTAGAATTGGATTTTTGCGTGATGAAAACAGAAAAGTGGATTGATACAAACGGTGAAATATCCCATTGCGGTTATTCTAAATACAATCGAAACACTCAAATGCCACTCACCCAAACAAATTGAACCAGTACTAACTGTTATATAATGTAGATAATTGTAGATAATGTTTTTTTTTTAGGAACAGTGTAAGAATGAGGCCTAGGTCAGAGTAATTGTATGCATGCATTTTAGCCTTAATATCAAACAAACATAAACATAAATCATAAATTTCAAAATGTAGTTAAGTATTTTGATCTCATAAAGGATTCTACACTCTAAAACCAAGGAACATTATCACACGTCAATGATTTTATTTGTGTCACTGGCAGCTGCATTCATCTTAAAACTGTATACGTTTGGTCCATTAACCTATTTGAGAACTTTGACTTAAGTGTAATCTGATCTGTTGTGACAGCGAGCCCAGCATCCATTTTGGTAAAGGCTGTTTATGCCACAAGGCATCTATATCCAGAAAGTCACCATTAAGGGTGCTTTGGTTGTTCCTCTGGGAGAATCCTTAATGCTTTTATGTAAAAGTATACAAGAGAGTGTTTCTCTATCAAGAAATAAAGCTACATGTACAAAGATGGGCTGATAAATGCCATGCTTGTTGATAGCACATTCCTTTGAATCGTAATTACGATGGTGCGATCCTCTAATTGTGAAGATAAATGTTAATGGTGTATGACCGCTGATGGCTGCCTGTGCTTTGCTGGATAATTAAATGTCAGGGTGTGTTATGGCTTTGTTTCCATCTAACTGCAACTGTAACGAGATTAGGAAGGTACTTTGTTAGTGATGGTAAGTAACACAGCTGCTGTTGCTGGTTAAATCCCACCAAGTGAACTAACATTCACTCACCAACAGGAGATGGTTGTGAGGATAACAGCACATCATACAAAGGTAAATTATTTCCCCCGATACTAATAAGGAAACTGGGTCATCTCCTGGCATTCTTATTCTCTGGAGGATTTGTTGCAGAGCAACAGCATCATCACATTGAACAGCCTGAGGCATAGTTATGCTAGTTGCTTGAAAATGATTTAGACGGTGGTTATGGATCTGTTTTCTTTGACACCATATTGAATCTCGGGCTGCCTTCAGAAATGTAAATAAGTGGGCCAGCTCTGATCAAACAGTAATGGCTACACTGCTGTTCTGGATACTAACTCACACAGTATCTGTACTGTAAGAGGTTACCTCAGGTTATGAAAATGTTCTCATATCTCTCTCACACAAAATTGCAGCATAGAATTCCAGTTAGATATGCTTCTTAGACTAGTCTAAATGGCAATCTAAAACCAATGTCATATGAATTAGTTTGAAGGACAATCGAGTTTGTTTCCACTGGGAGCAATGCACAGCTGTTAGCATATTTAACTAGCAGCGCTTGTTCCAGCACAAATCTGCACTGGAGGATAAGGTGTTTTGAGAGGTTTGCAAATATCTTTTCACATGGTTGCTCCCCAGAGACAGAATGGAGCTATAGAAAGTGGTGGGCTTCTGACATGTTATATATTATTGCATAGAGTATGCTCTGGATAAATATAGTTGAAGCAGAAAAGAAGAAAAAAAAACACTGGCTCACAGGCCATTGAGAGGAAACCGTGTTGTAAAGGGTCCCTAGATAGTGTGCGATGGGAGCCAGTGTACACAATGACTCCTGTATTCATGGCCAGAGTCGTGTCGTCATTGAAAATGTATGAGGGCTTAAAATAAACCAAAGGAAATGGCAGGCTGCATGCCCGGCGTTGAGGAGGACGAGTTGCTGAAATGCCTCTGTGTGTCTGCTTCAGGCGTTAGTGACAAAGCAAGCTCTCCTAGAGACAGACAGCTACTCGTGCTGCTTTTTATATATGTGCCAAGAACTGATAAGACATGATTTGGGCTGGTTTTAAATATGGCTGCATGTGGCAGAAGCACCATGCATAACATCATGCAGATACAGGCCAAGAGTGTCAGTTAACATCAGAATGGGAGAAATGTGATCTCACTGACTTTGACCGTTGGGCTGGTGTGAGTATTTCAGAAAGTGCTGATCTCCTAGACTTTTAACACACAAACATGTTCACACAGAATGGTGCAAAAAAAAAAAAAAAAAAAACACCCAGTGAGCAGCAGTTCTGCAGGCTAATGTGAGAGGTCAGAGGAGAAAGAACAAACTGGTTCAAACTTACAGGGAGTTTACAGTAACTCCATTAACCATTCCTTACAACCGTGGTGAGCAGAAAAGATTCACAATATGCCAAACATTGAGGTGGATGTGTTACAAAAACAGAAGACCACATCAGGTTCTACTCCTGTTAACCAAGAAAACGAATCTGAGTCCAATACACTAGTATGGTAACATATTAGCTCAGGAAGAAAAAAAAAACTTTCTTAGAAGGAACTTCAAGATAAGGAGATTTATAAGGAGTTTTTTTCAGAGGAGTGAGTGTGAGCTTGATTGAGTTTAAATGTTTATATCACCTCGCGTAATATCTAAAGTATTTTATGATGAATAGCCTATTTTATTATACAATCTGTTGAAAGTATTGTTTGATATGCAGACATCAAATTGAGAGCCTCATATGGAATGAGACGATATAATATCCCATACATTTACACCCGAAATATGGTACACCACCGACAGAGGTTAATATCCCTTGAATTGATACTATACCATGTGTGGGTGGGTTAATTAGCAGGCAAGTCAGCTACAAACAAGTCCAAGGACCTGCATAGACTTGCATTTATTTATGTGCATGCCTCTTCAATTCACCTGTAATAGATTCAGGACCAGATGTATGTACATGAGGAGACAGTAGTGCAGTGAAATGATTTCCCGAGTTAAAAGTTGCTATGATGGGGTGTAAATACAATGGTCAACTACAGACCTGTCAAAAATCTCAAGACTAAGATAATGTGTTGATGAATGAATTCTTAAGTTAAAGTTCTCAGAGTAAATGTATTGAGATACAGTATAGTTATGTATGCATGTAAAGAAATGCTTTAAAGCAAAATGCCTTTGCGAATGATCAAATTAAACATTTCTACATTTAAAAAATCTGTCATAAAGAAGAGTAAACAGTCAATCAATAAAGTCATCAGCGTTTGGTGGGACTTTTTGTCTTCAACAGTCTCAGGTACATTTTGTGCAGTTAAATAAAGAAACTGGCTGATAAGTTTTACTGGGCATCTTGGAGAATCTGCGACAGTTGTTCTGGAGACTTGCTTCTGTTTCTGCAGGTAAAACCTGACAGCCCTCTCTATGTTTACCTGTCTGAACCGTGGTCTGTTGCATAATATGGAGCTTTTTCAGTCCCTCCAGGATTTGGGGATTTTGTGATAACAGAAATAAACGCAAAATCAAACAAACTCCACGATATTCAGAGGAGTTTGAAATTTTTCAAAGTTACTGCAGTTTTTTTGCAGAATCGGGCCAAGACGAATCATGTGATGTCATCACAATGCGAATTCAGTCAAAGCCCACTTCAATTCATGTGTGTTGAACATGAGTACAGCTAAAAGGTCTAATTTGCCAGCAGACATCACTGTGAAAGACCATTCCACGCAGTTTAATGGAATTGCAATTTCAATAATTCCTGTAGTTTTCCTCAAAAAAGGACAAAAAAAAACTCAGCAAACTGCATCACAAATTTAGAAAAAAGCAAAATCAAGTGTTTTGGGCTGCAAGAATCACAAAAAATCTCAGAAACCCTATTTGGACTGATTTTTTTACAGACATTCAAACATTTTTCTGTACCATATCCATTTTGTTGTTGTTGTTGTTGGAAAAACAATGTTTGGAAATCTATAATGTTTTTTTCGGTCTCAACAACGCAGACATCATTAATTTAAACAAAGATGACACTTGTGGTACCTAAAGCTTTTAGCACAGTTTAGCACAGTACTGTATGTTGTCTAAGCAGGTTTGGGCTGCTGCTAATTCAGTACATTGAACAGAATATGTAATGAGCCAAACTTATCATTTTTTTTTCACTTCCTACAGCTTTTTGAGCAAACGATCCATACATCCATACATGATCCATACATGAAGATAGCTTTCAGGTGTCTGCATGCAACGAGCACAAACTGAACTGATAATCATCATCACATTAATCTATCCATAGATATTCAACCACTTATTCCTTCTTCAGGAATGCGGGGAACCTGGAGCCTATCCCAGGAAGCATCGGGCACAAGGCAGGGTACACCCTGGACAGGGTGCCAGTCCATTGCAGGGCACAATCACATACACATACATACACTATGGACAATTTATCAATTAACCTACCTCTTTGGACTGGGGGAGGAAACCCCCGCAGCACAGGGAGAACATGAAAACTCCGCACACACATGGCCCCGGCGGGAATCGAACCCTGGATCTGTGAGGCAAACGTGCTAACCACTAAGCCACCGTGCGCCCTCATCACATTAATAATAATAATCATTATTATTATAATAAATAGAAGAAGAAGAAGTGGGCGCGGTGGCTTAATGGTTAGCATGTTTGACTCACATCTCCATGTTTGACTGCTCTGTGTGTGCAGAGTGTTCTCCCTGTGCTTCCGCTTAGATCAGTCAAAATTCTGTGGGTTATAAGGCTTTAGATTTTTCATAAAAATGCAAAAAACTTATATTTTCCTTTTAAGTCACTTTAAGGCAAACTAATTCTGAGACTTTTTGATGTACATGTCTGAATAAATGAAGAAAACAATTAATCAAAGCTACATGAGCAAATATCATCAGCTCAAAAGATGAAAACCACATACTTCATGGACACTCCTGATGCAGGCCTGCAATACTTTGGATGGATTATTGATTATAGAATTACATAGTTATCATTTCTATTTACTGTACCACATAGAAATTCATCATCCCGCATTTGACCTGATGTATGTACGGTGTGTCATTTGGTCCTGCGTGTCATAAAACACATTATAAGCTGTTTAAACTTTCACAAAGTATATTCTGTTATTAATATTTGACAGATGCGGCACATTTGATACAGAACTGATTGGATTCATATTTTGTTTATTGGTCACGTTGTACTTTTTTAATATTTGTCATGTAATATCAGAGAAGGAACGGTCACTTGACCACCTGCACCTGAATCATGTTCATGTTAAAGAGCACTTAGTGCGCTGCACTCCTTTCTTTGCCATCGTCTCTGTAGCTGTGTTTATGGTCTTTGATTCACAGTTCGTCCTGGTCTTAGTGTTTGCCACAAGTTCTATAGCTACTGTTTTGTGTTTCGTTTGTATTTATATTCTATCTAATCTGCACTTGCGGCCATCTCCGCCTCGAATCGTGAGAACATTTCTCCTTCTAAATTTATGTACACTCTTAGAAAAATGTTCTTTAATGGTACTTCAATGAATTCTTTGTCTTTATGGGTTCTTCACTTCTTCCAAAGGAACTCTTTCTGATAATGGAACAGCTGTTGGCTTCTACACAGAACTTTTAAGTTCTTGAGTTCCCCCTTACAAGAACAACCGAAGAACTCTTCAGGATTCTACTGTAGATTTGAACTTTTTTTTTCTTCTAAGAGTAAAGCAGCATAGTATTTTGTAGTCCACAGTTCAGGACATAAATATTGTAAGATGTCTGAGGATTAGGTTTTATTCCCAACATTTTTCTTCTGGATTTTCTTATTAGGTAGACAAAACTGGTGGCACACAGTGGATGCAGTGTTGTGTTAACAGACAAGCACTTGTCATTTCACACATGAGACTGAGGTTGACTCAGGGTTACAGCTATGAATAAGATGGCTTTTCATTGGTATTCAAACAATGATTTACCCTCAGCCCAAGCATCATAAGTAGGAGGCATATTCAAATGAATACCTTAGCATACAAGACAGAGAAAAAGAAGGTGAATTGTTAAGAATGTGTTTGTTCACTGGAGAGGAAAATGAAGCTATTAAGCAAGTCCATTTGAGCAATTCTGAGTTATATAACGAATTGTAAATATTATGTTTGGACATTAGTGATGTGTACGGCATGTGAAATAGCATCAGTATGGCTCAAGGTTTTTTCTTTTTCTTTTTTAAGCTAGATAGTGCAAATGGCTTTTTTGTCATGTGCGACATGGTTTAAAATAGAAATAAATAAACCTGTTATAAAAAGTGTCATGGGGTTGTGCTTCTGTCATGGCCAGTGAGAGTCACTGTGCTGCAGACAGCCAACGCCCTTAACTGGGAGCCAGACCATCTGGTATTGCGAAGGGATCCCGCTTCTGGAAACAACTGTTACTCAATTACGTCTGCTACTGACTTTGGCACAGTTCTCTCCTTTTCTGGTAGTTTTGGAACTAAAATTTCTTTATGCCCTTTCACTTGGGTAATTTCCACATGTGTACTTTTTCAAGCTGCAGCAGTCAGCCAGGACAAAGCTTCCTTCTTGTAGTAGTCCAGATACAAATGACCTTGCTTTCTTTGCACAGTTTTCCTCTTCCACCCTGCTGAACCACCTCTTCTGTCTGAGGTGGGATCACCCACTACCTTGTAAAGAATCCTGAAAAAGAAATGTTCTTCCATACAAACCGCCTCAAAGTCTGGAGAACAGAGGGTGGACCGAAGTCATAGTTTAAATCCAGTACCCATTCCTAGACCTGTTTAATTGAGAGGAGAGGAGAAAAGAGGCGTGTGTCCACATTTCTACTTTCCTCTATCATATCCTCATCAGTCTGATGACACAGTTTAGAGGGTATGTTTGCTCCAAGCCTAGGATTTAAAGACTTAATTTAATCTAATGTTCATGTATTACGAGGAAATGAGTGTGCTTGGAGTGATGTTTAGGCCCTCAATGACCAGGGACAAAGTAATAGATGGACAGACAGACCACCATCTTGCTTTAAGAGAAGCTCTAAGTGAAAGGCTGCCCTCTGGCATTGCTTAGACTGTCTAAGCCTTCAAGCTTTCTATAATACAGTAGCTCGTCACACATCTGTACAAGATTCAGGCAGGAAGACCAATGCATACACACGGATGCACAAACACAAATGCCTAGGGGTAGCTTCTCCACAATGCAGTATTCGCCTTTTCCTCACTGATAATGAAGGAACAAACTAAGTACTATTAGTCTCAGTGGCATTCATTTTGTACATGCATGATCACTTGGGCACACCACACTGTGAAAGCTGGTTTCACACACACACACACACACACACACACACACACACACACACACACCTTAACTAATTTTTGCTTGTCATCATCTTTGATCAATGGCACAATCTTTTCTATTCGTTGACTCAGACTAAATGATTCTCTTCCATTATAACAAATCAGCATGTGAGAAGTTACTGCAGCTGCCAGATGTTTAGCGGTTTGTAGAATTGCCGACGAAAGGCTAACAAAATGCAGACAAGCTGAGAAGAAATGGTGCAGAATGACCATGAAACATGGAAACATGCATGCTTTATTGACACATGATAACACACATGCTTTATTGACACATGATAACACATGCTTTATTGACACATTTACATAGCCGATGAATGCACTATTATTTAATAGAATAAAGCTTTTTTTGTGCATTGATTTGATTTATTTTATAAATATAACATAATAATAAATTATTAAAACACTTTCTTAACCCAGAGGTGCTTCACACTAAAGGATGCTTGACATCAGTGGTGGAAAGTAATGTACCCTTGCTACAGTAATTGAGTTACATTCACGGTAACAGTACTGTTTTTGAGTATAATTCAGTACGTGCAAGTTTTAAGCAATTCAGGACAATTTCAGGACACAATTAAAATAAAGCAATTTCCTATATACTAGCTATCCATAAGTTTTGATTCTTTGCAGGGCGGGGAACACCCTGGATGGGGTGCCAATCCACCTTAGGGCACAATCACACAAACTCTGAGAGATAAGCAGAGAACCCAGAGGAAGCCGCCGAAGCACAGAGAGAACATGCTAACTCCATGCATACAAGCGGGATTTAAATCCCCATCCCCATCCCGAGTGGTGCGAGGCAAACGTGCTGACCACTAAGCCACCGTGCCCCCTAATGCCATAGCCATGTTTTTAATATTGTTTTCAAATGCCACTACAATTTTGAAGAATTTCAATAGTGGAGTGTTTTCTGTTACAAAGAAATGTCTCAAACTGAGGAGTATGAATTGATGAAATTATGACCTCATGTTCAGTGAGCAGAAAATTGATGATCTATGATAATCTCACGATTATGTGTCAGTTCTCTCTGAGAAACGGGTCAAGCCGAGATGAAATAAAAGCAAAGCAACGTGCTTAATAAGCAGGCCATGTGTGCTAGAGGCTGCTGATCCGGTTTCTTCTAATGAATGCTAATAGATCTGCCTGAATGTATGTCCTTCTCCATCTTGCCCCCACCTCCCCTCCCCATTGCAGCAGGCACACCTCAGAGCTTCCTATTAAGTGACCGTGAAATTAGAAATCACAAATTAGACACAGGAAGTATTGCTATATCTCCAGCAAGCCCCTGAATGTGAGAGAATACATCAGAATCTGCAGCACAAATTTTAATAATGTTAAAGAGCTTCGCAAATTGATACCTCGTGCCGTTTGTTGGTAAATTACGTTTAATAAATAAGATGTTTTCACCTCCTTGAGAAGAAACATGCTCTATAAATATTCCCGGAATGCTGTTAAATGTCGTGTTAGCTCTGATGGAATATTGAGTACGCCTGCAGTTAGCATCTGATTACAGCAACTCCACTTTTTCCCGGTGTAGAAACCAGTTCTCAGAAAGGTTACAGAAAGACAGCAGGTTATTTTTGCATCAGGGACAATAGAATCTGTGCAGCATGATTATAGCACGTGAGTTCTGCACTGAGTCAAAGTTGAATGCAAAATCTTTTTTTTTTATTTGTAAGGAATTATAAATACTGTATATTCACTACACACAAACGAAATTTCAATTATTTGCGTCTATTTACAATTATAGCTCGATAAGTGTGCATGTGCCTGCACTTAATAGTTCTCTAATATTTTTATTTCATTAAAAAAACGTATAGATTCATAATTGCAGATAAAATCCTGATTTTGAGTCACTTAAAAGCTTTTTAGACTCCATGTCATGTAGGACGATGTGCAGTATTTTTGCTAGTGCTCCACCCTGCTGGGGGTTTGGAAGACTACAGGCCAGTGTTTGACCACTGAAGAGACATATTTAACATTAATTGCACATGTACATCTTGACCTGCTATGGCATTACTGCCTGTCGCACCTCCTCAGGTGTATTACTCATAGTATTACCGCTCTTCCTTCAGCCATACCACCACTGAAAAAACAGATAACAATGTTTGATGAGACATTTAACGAAACTGTTGTACAAGAACTGCTCGGAAACATTTTTTTTTCATGTTCCCTCAGCTATTTCTGGATGTTGTGAGATGTTGTTCCTCCCAGCAACAATAACATGGTAATAAAAGAAGTAAGAAGTGAAACCATTCGACCATACGGCCTGTCATATGACTATCTAGTGACAGCAGACAACATACAGATGCACAGGATTGATTGGGTTGTTAATAGACATACTGCAATCCCTTCTAATCATTAATATTATTCACAATTCATAAGCACTGAACATGACATTTCGAGCAGATTATATCCACCTTTGTTGTCGTGTGCAAACTGTTCTAGGTGATATTTCTATCTATCTGTCCCCCACAAGTGATGCTTATCCCAGTGTTGTAAATTCAAATAAATCACATATTAAGAAATGTCAGTACCATGAGGTACGTATAAGAGGGCGTAAAGCCAGTCAACCTGCAGAGCAATCCCCCACGAGCAAGAACATGAATCTGAATAACTCTGTGATCTCGTCTACATAATATTTAAAACCATGTTTATCACTGTTTTATATGCGGACGTCTGGCAGCCATCTGCAGGTTGTGCATACTTCAGTCTTCTAATAAACATCTTGCTGTTAGTAGAGAACAGCTGTCTGAGTGCCATGATGGATGCCCTGGAGTTGATAGACACATATTTTGTACTTTTTTTTTTATCTTGCACATGCTGTATATGTTTGCAATTGCCTAGCCATGGGAATAATGTAAGAGGGCTTGAGACATTCAGAATAGGAAAATGGAAATGGGGATTTGGAAATGAGTGGCTGTTAGAAGAATGCTGGGGATCTCGGATTCCTAGCTGAGCGCATGTTTAAACTATGAATCAAAACGTCCCAGCGGAGTGTGAGCATGAGCCACAGCTGTGCAAAGCTAACAGAGGTTGAAATGTAGCAAGGTGCTCTGTCACCTCATATCACAGCCTGATGCACCATTTCAAGGTTCCTATTTAAATATATCCCAAAAAACATTTATATATTATTTCTTCAGGATACTTTATGTTTATATATATATATATATATATATATATATATATATATATATATATATATATATATATATATATATATATATATATATATATACATATATATGAAGAAAGTAAGTTGAAGAAAGTTTTATCTAGCTTAATATGTCAACTTCGCAGTAGGAACGTGACCTAGCTACCTAGCATTAACTAGCTAGTTTCTCAATGTATATTTTTGGGAAGCTACGCATGTTTATGAAAGCAATACAACTTGGGCATGTTAGCTAACTAGCAAGCTAAGCCTGTTAAATTCATAGTTAGCTGCTTGCCTGAGATGACTGCAAAGACGTAACTCCTCAGACAATCATCCCATCGAACTGCCTGCCTGCAACCACAACCATCTTGTGTTGGCTTGAAAGGGTGTCTGATTTGATAGTATGCTGCAAAAATGAATGTGTTTATGAATACTCTTCCAACAGCACAATTTGACCCTTTACAAAACAAATTCTGGCTTGCTCTTAAAAATCATTATGGTCTCCGGCTTTGTTTCTTCATCCAAGAGGCGTTTCTGACGTCAGAGCGACGTGACTCACTCAGGGGTCTGTAGCTGACAAAATAAAGAGTACTGTCATACTGTGACTTAAGATGAATGGTTCCATCAAGCTGTCATTTTTTCCCAAGCTGAGTGTTTATTTTTAGTAGTGTGAGAGAGCCAGGTGGCAGTGGGGTCCTAATGTTTTACTAATGACTGGTTGTGCAAATAGGAGAGAACTGGGTGTGGTGGAGAAACAGTGGCTCGGTGGAAACAGTGGCGTAAGCAGCTACTGCTAAAGCGGGAGTTCCCTGAACACGTCAGGGAAGGTTTGGGAGCTGGAGGAAAAGCATTTATGAGCCTCCCTGAAGACACAACATAAGCAAGGGGCCTAAGCAGGGTCAATCGAGCATCTTGTGCTTTCAGCTGCAATGAATTAAATTCACATTTTGATCAAATGCACAAGCGTTTCTGCTTATAGATTGCTCTAAATCCTCCTAATGCTAGAGTTATATGCACACACAAATACATGCAAAGGGCAAACAAACACATGTCTGCACAATATAACAGTGTCTGAAAGAGATCCCTGCCAAAATAAATAAGGAATAATCAAACGATTTTAGCAAACAGCAGCAGTGCAGAGGCAGAATCTGTTGTGGTCTTCACTCATTTGCGAGAACTCTTGGTTATCCGCTTTAGGGTTTTACACACTGTTAACAATCCTCTAGAGGAAAAGTTCAGCACAAAGCTACCATTGTCCAGTGTTAAGCTCTTCAGTGATTGTGCACAGTTTGATTATGCAATGCAGCTGCTCACAGACATGCAGTGTTTAGTGCAATTAGTGAAAAAAGTCACCATTATTGTCAGCTACAGAAGAAACCTGGCACAAAATGTAATAGGACACATGTGATTCAAGATTCTAAAATTGTTTACCTTGGGTAAGGAGATCCAGAATTCAGCATTTCCTGCCACTACTGACCTCTCCTCTCCAGGACATTGTCATGTGGTTCCAGATATTAGGGCTCACAGGGGTCAGAATCCAAACAGGGAAGTATGCTGGAATAAACATGGATGAGTTCCCTGTTACAAGACACACACACACACACACACACACACACACACATAAACAGAGATATATACATGTACATATATGCACATACAGCTCAATTAAATACAGCTCAAGCATCTGCCACCGGACACTTTCACTTCTGGACAAGATCCCCACACTGGAGCTGGAGCTCTACAAACACCCTTTTCGACCCACATCAACCCAGGATAAATAAACATTTGTTTCTCAACCGTGTTTGTTAATAATTACGGTGAATTCAGTGGTACCACCCTGCAGACCTGTGAGGTGAAACACTAGCGCAACTCTCAGCAGCCCACAGAGAAGCTCTTTGTGCTGAAGATTCAGAAAGCAGGCCTGCTCTCTTTCCCACAGTACGCCCCTTCCGCCTGCTGTTTTTCTTATAATGCTGATAGGTGAGTGAGATCATACAGCCGGCACTTTTATGATGAATGTCACGAGTCTCTCAGAGTGGTGTGGTGGCCGTTCGACTGCGTCTGCTCATACAGCATGTAGTTCAGCATAAACACATAGGAAGCAGATTGTGGAAAGATGGAATACAGTATCTCAGTAGTGTAACGCACAACAGGGCCCCCATGTTCCCCTATTCTTTATATATGAGGTACTGCAATGTAAACATGAAACCCCTGTCCTTGCCATGAGTTCAATGTGAATTCGATTAAGGCTTGTGAGGTTTGGATTGCTTTACACAGAAAGCAGGGGGAAGGGAAAGAGGTTATGGAATGGTTTGAAGTAATTTTCTCTCCAGATGGAGGACTTCTCCTGCACCCATCACCTCTTGGCCTTCAATCTCAAACTGTTCCACAATCAGTGTTTAATCCAGTGGGGAAAAGCAAACAAAAATAAAAATAAACAAAAGACAACTCACCTGTGTATTTGTGTCACACTTAGAGGATGCATTTTTTTTAAAGTTTGTGATTTTAATAAAGAATAGCTTAAAGCATGCAAATTAGAAGTAATAATAATCCATGAAGCAGCCCAGAGAATGACCGCTCTCATAGAATGACAGCACCGAACAGCAAGTCGTGATAGGTTTTTAGAGTTTTTTTGTTTGTTTTTGTTTTGTTTTCCAGTAAGCTTTTTTTCGAAATCTGGCGACCTTACATGTAATATCCTCACAAAATTCTTTCCAAGAGAATGAAGGTTGCCATATGGATTATAGTGAGACACATATTTTTTTTATTCTACTCATGCCTGGACTACTCTGAGGATCTTTGGGAGTTGGAGCACTAAGGGATGCTGATCTGGTTTGCAGTTTTGATTTGATGATACTTGGCGCAGGTTGTGTGTAGACTTCAGGCCGGTTGTAAACCAGAGCCGCATAGAGAGTACAAAACAAAAAACACTCGATCTCACTATAAAACACCCGCGTATCGTTCTTCTATATCCTCTTCACACACAGAAAACTACCCACTACAGCTGTTTTCAACAAACAAACACCGCCTGGCTCGGTCTCTAAACATTAATTATTTCTAATAAAGGGGCCTAGTCGATGGTGCACTTCATTATGAATGTTTTATGTGTGAGAACAGCCATGAATCAAGCAGCACTACCACCCCTTCCTTAATTAACTGATTATCTGTTTCATGTCTGAGTTCATTATCGTGTGATGTAACTATTTTGTCTTTGCCTGAAGCTAATTCACTAATTAAGCAGAGCACTCTTTACCATCTCACAACAACTTTCATAGACATGCCACATGTTTGGGTTTTTTTTTTCCCCTAGTGATTGCCTCTGTATTTAGGAAAGGACTTTAAAATACCCATTCTCTTCATAGCTCATAGACAAACATGAAAATCTTAGCAACAACAGTCAGTTTGCTGAATACACTGAAGGTTGTAATGCACAGTGGCTCCATCTAAGTGGTAGTGTCTTATATGTCACATAATTACAAGCATAGCATCACTACCAGAACAACAAATCAGCAAACCAATGTAACCACTATTTATAGACTCAGGTCCATAACCATGTCGCATTTACACAAGCCAGTAGTTTGCTTGGAAAGTAAATAGTTAGGGACAGTTGCCATGGTGGGCCTCATAGAAACGTTTTCTTCATTGACAATATTATAATTTCAGTATCTTTAATATATACAGATTTTTTTTCTTAATGCCTGGAACAGCTCAAAATGGCTGACTGCTTCCTGTAGCATAACTGGGGTTGTTTCTCCTTGCAGACATTTGTTAGGCCACTGAAAGCAGCAGGAAGAGCTGGAGTTGGGATTGAGTAGACTGTAGACGAGAGTAGACGATTCATTGAAAGCGCATACAGAAAGGCATGCAAAGTTCCTCATAAGATCTATAAATATGAACTGGGCCTTTCATTATCCTTCGTAGCTATCAGACCTGGCCAGAGCCAAAACACACACACACACACACACATACACACACAGTGTAAATACACCACATTCTGTACAAAAACCTTGACGTATATATATTACATATATACAAAACTAGGATCCAAGCCTACGTGCACAATTTAAACACTGCAGCAACATGCATAGTGTGCATCTCTCGCTTATACATAAAAATTTCAGCGAGCAAAAAATGTAAAGTCAGCACAAAAAAGGTGGAGTAACAGGAAGTTAAGTATATATTCCATTCATTGTAGTAAACTTTGCCCAATTAGCAGTTGTATGTACCAGATTTGTATGTTCATTTTGTCCTCCCCCTAAACCAGGTGCAAATTAACTCCATACATGTTGCTCAGAGTTATATAGATAGTCTTGCCAAGTGTGTGGTTCCTGCTGAGTCGGGTTGCTGTTGCACTGCCAGCATGTTTTCTCTGTTTATTTTATTTTTTTATTATTCATTCTCATCTATGGAAAATGTGTAAAAAAAAACTATCCTATTGTTGAAAGAACTGCATGTTTTAATACTGCATGTTATTTGGACTAAAATCTAGTAACACTGGTCAAAACACATATCCGAAGCACATACAGTAAATCACGTTGAACCAAGAAATTCAAGACATATCCAAAAGTACAGTTGCTTTTAGTGGCTTTTTCAGCCAAGGCTTCTTCTGAGATCACTGCTAAAAAAAAAAAATGGCTTCACCTCATACAGTATTACGCTTCCCTTAACTTCATGTGTAAAATTTACTGTGGATGAAAATTACTGTCCTGTTGAGTCTTTTTATGTTTCTCTATGTGTGTTGCTCACACACTGGCGAGCTCCGGAGTACAGAATAACAATTTCCTTTTGACTTATTTTATGTCCTTCTGAAGGAAAAACAAATCCCAGATGACTTGATGTGAAAAGACAGCTGCAGATTAGCAGCAGTTCACATTTCTTATGAAATGACCAATCATGATTCAATCACAAAACTACAGCGTGTGAACATTCATAAGAGATGCTGAAAGGCTAAAGGTTATTTAGTTTCAATGCATGAAATACCATGTTTCTACCATTGGCTGTACCCTTACAGTGGCCATTTTCACCAATTATTGAAAGTTATTGTGAGACATTTGTGAAATGTGGAAAGCTTTTCATTCTGTCTGATTATAAACCCTGATGAAATCAGCATTTTTGGAACATATGCGTATGAAGGCCATCCAACTCTATGCCTATGTTGAGAGTACGGGGATTTCCAGGGGTCATTGTTAAGTGACTGCTAGTCTGTACATTGCGTAGGAGGTTGTGAAATGTGCATTAATCTTTATCGCTTGGCTCACGACTTGGAAACACTTGCCTATGAGACCTAGTGCTGTTGCTCAGTTTAGTTCAAGAATGAAAGCAATGGGAAACAATTCATTTCCTGTGTGTACAATATTGGTGGAGGGCGAAGAGAGTGCTTTTTTTCTGAAGAGATTTGTGCTGAGCAGGTGGCTGAATTTGCACAGAGTCAGACATCACACAGCCAAAGCCTGGGAAAATCTGTAGCACTACTGGCAGCCAAACATCCTCATGGGGTTATGAATCATCTAAGCATTTTCCACAACCTTTCCAATTTTCTTTTCTTTTTTTGTGGCATCTGTGATTCAATCAGCATACCAGTCATACATCCATGGTATATCTTAACAGTTGTCTTATACATTAGCAGCTTACAGTGGATATTAAAAGTCAATACACCCCTGTTCAAACTGTAGAAGTGCTGATAAGTCATTTCAGATCTTTTTCCACTTCTAATGTGATATAGCAGCCAACAAAAGTGAAAAAATTGACCATAATCATACCCATAAACAAAAACCTGGTTACATACAGTAATTGTGCACACCTTTTTTTATAAAGAAGCATCAGAATTAACCAATCACATTCAAACTTATGTTGAAAAGTAATTATCATACACCTGTCATCAATGAAGTAATGACAGTAATGACACCCCAAATGAATAAAATTGAAAGAATTCAGGCAATTTTACTGGGGTTATCTCATATAGTGTAGGAAGTATTAATCTGGAAAGACCTTTGTAATAATTTGTAAATTCAGTCTAAAACTGGATTTAAAGAGTAGCAAATCAGTAAATGAATCTCATGTAAATTAACATATGTAAATGAATTATGTGAAAATGAATCACATAAATGAATCACATGTCAATGAATTACATGTCAATGAATCACATAAATATGAATCACATGAAAATGAATCACATGTAAATGATTCATATGAAAATTAATCAAATAAAGAGTAAAAATAAACATTACCTGGTTCGATAGGACTTTTTTTGTTTGTTTGTTTCACCCGACTGCTGATGCCATGGTCCACAAAGAGCTTACAAATCATGTATAGGATCTCATTGTGGAAATGTATTGATCAGGAGAGGGGTACAAATGAATTTACAAAACATTAGATGTATTCTGGAACACTGTGAAAGCCATCATCAACAAGTGAAAATGAGGCACCACCGTCACATTACAAAGAACAGGATGACCCCTCCTAAATGCCAAAAGGAGGCTGCCAAGAGCCCTACAGCAACATTAAAGGAGCTGCAAGAATATCTGGCAAATACTGATCACTCCCTGCATGTATTCTTAACATCTGGGCTATGGGGTAGGGTGTCTAGACAGAAGCCTCACCAAAAATAAAAATAAAAACATCAAAGCCTACCTAAATCACCACAAATCATGTGGCAAAATGAGACCATGGTAGAACTTTTCATCATAATTCTAAAAGATATGTTTGGCATGAAGACCAGACTTCACCCAAAGAACATCATACCCACAGTGAAGCATGGTGGGAGCAGCATCATGCTGTGGAACTGCTTCTCTTCAGCTGGGATTGGAGGTCTAGTCAATCATAATCTAGGGAATTATTGATAGCTCAAATTATCAAACTATTGGGGGGGGTGCAGGCCTCTGTTGGACATCTCAAGATGAGGGAAAAGGACCAGTTTCAGAAGAAGAAGGTCAATGATTTGAACTGGCCCAGTCAAAACCCAGATCTAAATCCTACACTGTAAAACAGGATAGCCCCATTACGTTATGTGAGCTTATTTCTTCTGTTTAACTCCAATTGTCATGACAAGTTTTGGATATTTAAACTTTAAACAAAGGTTATCTTCAAGCTGAGATTTCTCACCTTTTTAAGGCAGCAGGTGAACTTTCATTTCTAAGTTTAACCATCTGACATGATTTATAATGTATCAAAAACCTGTGGAATCTCTTGAAGAGGGTCATGCACAGGGAATGCCATCATGATGTGAAAGATCTGGAACATTTTTGCAAGGAATGGCGAATGCAATTGAATAAAATTGCCAAATCAAGATGTGTTAAGTTGGTAGACTCATACCTAAAAACATTGAGTGCTGTACTACAAGCAAAAAAGGTGTTTTAACAAAGTTTTAGTTAAGGGATGTGTAACCAGGTTATTGTAAGTATTTTGTGTTTATTTATTCTCTAAAACATTTTTATTTGTTTTTCACTCGAAATTAGTTTGAAACAGATGAATGTTGGAAACAGATTTGACTTGACTATTCATGGTTTCATTTTGGTACATCACAAATATTTTAACAAGGGTGTGCAGACTTTTTATATCTTCTGTATTAGTTACTTTTTTTTCAACTGAATTACATGAAAGCCTTAGATGCCACATACATCATACATCATGCTACCCTTTTTCTGTTTTCAGTTTCATACTACGGGGATAGCTATTGTCGGATAGATGTGGTGCAGGATCTGTCAAGTTTTCATCTGTCACTCCAGTTTAAGACAAGTAGACGCAGTGGGCTGCTCCTCCTCGCTGCTGGAAACAGAGACTTCCTGTCTCTGGAGCTTGTGAATGGAAGGTTACAGGTAAGAAGCACAAATGCATTGTTAAGGGACCAAACAATATTGTGGAATATATATATATATATATATATATATATATATATATATATATATATATATATATATATATATATATATATATCAGTCCTTAAATTCTTTCTGTTAACTGATATCTGATTATCAATTATTTACTTTGAATTACAAATGTAGATCAATTACATTTTTCTTATAGAATTTTTTTATTGGTCTTCTTAAGTACCATTTACTCATTTTCTCTTTTATATGCCTAGAAATTTGATTAGGGTTGATTCTATTTAATTAGACTCATATGTTTTCCTCCATCACATATGGATAACATCTCTCCTGGAGTTGGAGTGAGCTGAACATCCGAGTTTATATCTGTCAGCACTTAAAGAAAATATTTACACTCTAGGCCAAATAGCACCAGACATATTTCTGAAGTGATTCTCTTTTTTTATGCATTACATTACTCCCAATGCCTTATAAAAAGAAAAAAGAAATAAAAATAAATAATGAATTAATTATTAATACCAACAACAACAACAACAACAACAATAATAATAATAATAATAATAATAATAATAATAATAATAATAATAATAATAATAATAATAATAATGTTTGTATGTGTGCTTGCTACCACAGGCAAGAATGGATATGGGATCAGGAGAACTGGTGCTGAGTTCCTCCTCTGGTGTGCAACTTAACAATCTTATAGATCACCGCGTTTCTCTTATGCTACAAGCAAACAAACTTGTCATGATAGTGGACAACCTTTTTTCGACATTTGTTGACTTGCAAGGGGAGGAGGAGGACCTTAGCATTGATATGGGTTTGTTCCTTGGAGGCGTAAGAGATTTGGATGTTGAGTACCTCAGCACTGCTGTCCCCTTCCTCCGTGGCTGTATGAGTGACGTGAAGTTTGAGTCTCATCAGTTTAATATTTTGTCATCAGCTGCAACTGTCTGCCATGACACTAAAGAAGACTGTAGCGCTGAGTTCGAAGCAGGAGATGGGGAGGCCACCAGCTTTATCAGTCCAGACTCCTTTGTATCCTTCCCAACCTGGACCAGAGCCAACACTGGTTCTCGTAATATGGAATTACTGATGAAAACTACTATTGAAGATGCTCTGCTTCTCTTTCATCCAGGTCACGGATCTGATTTCATTGCCTTGGGTATGACAGGAGGGTACCTAAAAGGTGTGGCAAATCTGGGCAATGGCATAGTAATTCTACACAATGTGAAAGTAAAGCTGGATGATGATCAGTGGCACAGGATAAGAATGCAGGTTGAGCCAAACACTTTTGAGATAATAGTGGATAGTCAGTCTGTCTCTGTTCCCCTAAATGGATCAGAAAAACTGGACCTTGTGGGAAATCTGTACTTAGGAGGTATCCAGGGAAAAATGAAAGATGTATTCCGTGATGACTTCATGACTCATATGGAAGAGGAGATAACATCTGAGTCTTTCATTGGCTGCTTAGGAGAACTCAAGGTGAACCAGAAAGGCAGAAGCCTACAGGATGCCTTGATTACCAAAGATGTTCATGTTAAATGTGAAGGAGAAGATTATGACTATTCCAGTTATGATGAATTTGAAACAACCACAACTACAGCCCCACCAGGTGGAACATCAGATGAAAGACACTGTTTACCAACTGAGGACATGCCAGAAATCTTTCGAAATGTCTCTAAGCTCTTGGATGTCACCCCTCTGCTGGTTCCAGAAAGTGGAGAAGCGTTTATTGATATAAGTAACCTGAACCCAACACTCAATCTGAATGCTGCAGGAATACGACAGTCTCAAATTATCTTCACCCTTCAGAATGATCCTTGGTTTGGGCTTATAGACATGAACATCAATACTAGGCGCACTAAAAAGTTTACTCTCTTAGATGTGGTGAATAAGAAGATTAAGTACCATCATGATGGCAATGAGAAGTATGATGATCAAATCCAGCTAGAAGTGGTTGCACATGGTTCCAACCTCCCAGAGTGTTTGAAAACTCCCCACCAATACATGCTCCCAGTGGAAATTCTCCCTGTCAATGATACACCCCAGCTTAGTAGTGGAGACATTGCAATTACAGCAAATGGACGCACTCGCTTAAGCCCCAACCTTATCAAAATAACTGATTCTGATAAGCGGTGTGACAAGTTGATCGTTACCGTTACCTCAGATCCAAACCCTAATGGTTACTTAGAGAATTCAGAGCACCCTGGTAGGGAACTGAAAGAGTTCACCTGCAGACAGATCAAGGATGGACTCATTTACTATGTCCACAGAGGAGGCTCAGTGGATGGACTCACTCTAGAAGTTTCAGATGGTAATCAGATCAGCAAGTCAACCTTTAGATTAGCAGTAACTCAGCCACAGATGAGCCTGGTGACGAACACTGGACTGCGTCTCATTCAGGGTGGAAACTCAACCATAGGGATACAGAACCTGGCTGTGACAGGCACACCTAAAAATTTAGATATCATATTCAATGTTACACAGCCTTTGAGATTTGGAGAACTGCAAATTATTGCACATGATGGTCTGCCAAAAAGAGTGTCACAATTTTATCAGTCTGATCTGGAGCAGAATAGACTATTGTACACTACTACAACATTAACTGATCTGGAGGACACAGAAACAGAGTATATTCATTTTAATGCTAGGCTTGGACAGTTCATTCTTCCAGACAATACATTCATAATTAAGATCATGCCTGCTCAGGTAGTAATGGCAAATATTGTCCCATTTGAAATTATATCAAGGGAGCCAAAGGTTATCAAACCATCTGAGTTAGAAGCTATAGTAAAAGGGAAGAATATTGACTCAAGTTTTATCAGATACATCATTTGGAAGCATCCGACACTGGGTGCTTTGATGTTGCGGGATAGAGATCTGTCAGATAGAGACAGTTTCACCCAACAGGATATTGAGGCTGGACATATCCGTTACAGACCCACAATCCACAGGGCTTTTGATGATGAGGACAGTTTTCAGTTTAAGGTTTTTGCAGAGGATCAGTACTCTCCATTA
Source organism: Ameiurus melas (assembly GCA_012411365.1). Classification (NCBI taxonomy): domain Eukaryota; kingdom Metazoa; phylum Chordata; class Actinopteri; order Siluriformes; family Ictaluridae; genus Ameiurus; species Ameiurus melas. Next base: position 5,607,383 of record CM022764.1, read on the forward strand.
TACACTTACCCAATAAGTGTCAAAGCTGATTCTAATATCCCTATACTAACCAATGAGAGACTGCTAGTACTACAAGGAAATGAAAGTACCCTTAGTAAGGAACACCTCTGGGTGCAGAGTCTACAGTCCACAGACTTCGTGTACAGGATTATACAAGACCCTATGCATGGACATCTCATTCGTGACTCCCCTCCCGGTGTGCCAAGGTTCGAGGGTGCAGTTCGAGTCTTCAGTAATGAAGATATACTCTTAAACAGGCTCCTCTATAAACATGATGGGTCAGAGAACAGCCATGACCAGTTCATCTTTCTTGTCTTTGAAGTAAATACAGGTAGCACTAATGTGCAGACTGAAGGACAGGAGGTGATCAAAGGAATATTTAACATAGCAATTCAATCCAGAAATGATTATGTACCTCAAAGGGTCATTAATAAACCCTTCCATGTGGTAAGAAATGGTCAGCGTTTACTGACCACTGATGACATTCTATTCAGGGATGATGACTCTGGCTTTAATGACACCCAACTGGTTTATGTTCGAGTGGGAATTCTGTCCGGTAGCATTGTGTCTTCTGCCGACGCTTCACAACCCCTCTACCGTTTCACACAGGCGGACCTGAGAGATGGGAAAATTTTGTTTGTCCATCATGGTGCTGATCGGGATCTGTTTCAGCTTCAAGTGTCTGATGGATTGCACAAGACCACAGCACTGCTAGAGGTGCAGGCAGGTGAACCATACCTGCAAGTAGTCAATAATACCATGGTTGTCATGGACAATGGCAGTACCAAAACTATGGATGCCAGTCTTCTGGGCACAGAGTCCAACATGGACATTAGGAGTGCTTCAGAAATTATATATGATATAAACACTCCTCCTCATGATGGGAGGATTATAGTCAGTGGTATTGAGGCTACTCGGTTCACCCAGGAAGACCTTAAAAAAGGTGTGGTATCCTATGAGCACAGTGATCAGAGCCTCCGGTCCACAGACTCGTTCACCTTCACAGTGCATGCAAAAGACATGTCTGAGAAAGGCACTTTCAGAATTAAGATCTTCAAGCAAGGATATTTGTCTGAACCTCAAATTACCTCCAATAAAGTGATCATTGCATATGAGGGTGAGCATTCTGTCATCGATCAGGATCATCTCATGGTAAGGATCTATTTGACTGCAGCTTGTTTGTAACTTTATTTAAAAATTTATGATGACTTTTTTAATAATACTACAATTAATGGGGTATAAAATGCTCATTAGTAGAAAATTGGAACTTATTTCTTAATCTTTCACGTTACACCATTATACACTATAAACTCACAAGTGTTAAAGCCAAGAACATCAATTTGATTGTAGTTTCATTAAAGTATACTTTTGATATTTCTGTATAAACTGTGAAACACATACTGTATGGGAATTCTTAGATTAAATCTATTGAAAGGCTGAATATATTACCTCAGTGCTTATTCTGACCTGAATTTAGTATATTAGCTATTATTCATTTTTCTTAATTCACACATCAAAGCAAGTGCAAGATTTTAATCTCATTAGGTGATAAATGATGGTTAATCGGGTGCAGAAGTAAGCTTGAACTTGTCATATATGTGAAACTTGATTCATTTCTATGAGGTCAAATCTTTGACTAATGTTAAAAATATGATTTAAAGCCCAATAATTGGAGTAATAACCAATTGAACTTTCTTTTCTGAATCGCATTACCTTCTCCTTAATAATATTCAGGTTCTTGGCATGCATTATAGCAGGAGTAAAATAGATCTTGGTTATCATTTCTATTTCTAATTTCTTTCCTTACAATCTATCATTATAAGCTATGACTCATTCCAAATGGGAGCGATTGAATTATCTGAACAGTTTTTATTGATTTGAAAAGAAAACATATATTCTGAAGAGAAACACAGACTGCATTTGATGATTTTTATATATTAGAGTAATTATGTAACAAGCAATTTAATATTGGTAGGGGTTTTTTCTCCTAAAGATTTTGAATATAACCCCCACTATGTTTACTAACATACACTATCCTACCTTCTTTCAGGTGGAGCAGGCTGACATCTCGCCTACTGAGATAGTGTTTAGCATTAAAGAACCTCCACGTATTGGCCATGTGGTCAAACTGACCAATGATACTGAGAGCACAGTGTCTCCAGTGCTGGACTATGTCCAGTCTTTTACACAAGAGGACATAAATATGGGCACAATCTTGTATGTGTCAGCATCACTACAGGGTCAAGACACGTTCAATCTAGATGTCAGTAATGGCTTCACCACAATTGAGGACCTAGAGGTGCAGGTGGACATCATGCCCCGGCTCATACCTGTCCAAGTGGCCAACCTAACAGTGAGGGAAGGAGATGCTGTGACTTTCACCGAAGACATTCTCAACATCACACACCCTTTCTACCGGTCCTTTCATATTGAATTCCTTATGGAGGAGGCACCTCAACACGGAGAGATCAGATATCTGGACAGGGGTGATGATGAACTTGTGTCGTTCAGCTGGGATGATGTGAGTACATTAAATTTGTTAGTACTGTGCAGTGCAGTGTGGATTTCACCGTTTTGTTCTGGTTTCAAAATTCTGATCAGACCACTTAAAACCGGGAAAAACTGAGGATGTTTTTGTATTAATTAAAAAGATGAGCAGTGAAAGGTATATTACTTGAGACAAATGAATTCTCTCTCCAGATTAGCAGTATCGTTTAGGACAGCGAGGCATAAAATAAAATAACATTTTGTAAATCTTAATTATAAGCCGAATAATAGTCAGTGCGCCAGACTTTGATCATGTCATTTGTTTTTTACTGCAGAGCATTGGCATTCTTTGTGCTCCAGTGACAAAAGGAATCAATGTCTCCTCTCTTTCTTCCTTTCTGTTACCTACATCTCTCTGTTCACACTGATCTTAGCGCTTTTTGAATCCTCTCAGAATAGGCTTTGCTGAGGCTGCTAGCTGTGTGATGCTTACCACAGTGGTCCAAAGGTCTGCTAGTGGAAAGAGTGAGAGTAAAATGACTGGTCTCTGGTGGAAAAGCACTAAGTGCTGAGCAGTGCTGGGCCTCAGGGAGGTGGTTAGACACTGTTCCTAACGGTAAAGCGCAGGATTTGGACTCAGCTCCTTCTTTTGGTTTAAGAACCAGTGGAAACTCTGACGGAGATGTCCTGTTGCCCCAAGCCAAAATAAACTGGCCCATATAATCCTATAATAAAGCATCCACACACAGTTCTCACTGTGCAGTACCAGCCTGTCAAAGACTCCACTGTGAGGAGGGACTGTATACGCCTGATCAGGAGAAGTATACACCTGAACTTAGATTGGATTCAGTGTTTGAATAAATGGAGCAGAACAGAGAACAGTGAACAGCTCTAGAGTGATTTCTGTCCTAAATAAACATTGTTCTGGTCATATTTGAAACCAAAGTGGATTTTCTAGGATTATTTTTATGTACTTTTTTTTATCAAATATAAGGTTTTCATGAGAAAAACTAGAAACTCTAAATCATCCCTAACCTCTGTAATTTTTCAGATAAATAGATATTTGTTGCATTTGCATGTGTGAGAACCTCTTGATTACATTAGGGCTAAATGTCAGGGTTTCAAAGTACTTAAAGAATTTCACACCACCAGACAACTGGAAAGCTCAACTAAACACTCTCCAAAATTTACAGACAAATGAGTCTACTGATAAAGTGTACGTTTTTCCATGCTCTATAACATGCTTTTTGTTCTGTCTTTAGAGAGTGCTTTGGTCCATAATGCCAGGAGTTATAGATGACAGAATTTCAGCAACACTCTAAATGAGTTCCACATTGAGAGGGGGGGAAGAAATTGCAGACTGGCTCTGCAAACAGCTGAAACCTGAGAATAATGGTCCCTAAATGAGAGAAGCCTGCATCGTTCTCATTATCAGGCATCACTGAGAATTTCTCCATTCACTCATGTGGGACCAGTGGCTCTTTTCATGCTACTGTTCTGTGCGTTTGGCTCAGGGAACTCGCAAACCAGGGCAGTCGCAACAGTTTGTGTGTTACTCAGCAGACTCCTACTATTAGGCTTGGCATGAGACTTAACAGCCACTAGGACTTGGAATTCATGAGTACAAAACAGAAAGAGTCAACTGAATGTGTCAAAATAAGTAGAGTCGGGGTTTTTTTCTAAAAGACCAGGGTGCCAGATAAACACTCGCAATCAGAGAAAATACTAAGCTGTTCCCTTCTTGAGGACGCAATCATCTGGAGGCCATTTAACTTGAACACATCACTGTGTTCAATCTGCTATTGCAGCTATCGCTTCTTTGTAGCAGCCCTGGAAAAAATGTACAGCAACACATCAGCATTAAATGCCTGCAATAAATGTTTATAAACAAAAGGCTTTGAGTTTATATCTGCATGAGTGTGCTATGACCATATATTAAAATTATAGTCCAGCACCAGTCATTAGAGATATTCCCATGGTGCCATGTAGTATCGTGCATACTAGCTAGTAATATCAGTTTATTCTAATGTGTATGATGTGATTGTTAAGTACTATTCATCTTTGTTGTACATCTTACTATATTGAGCTGTGGATCCCTACAGTCTGAACATTGTTGTTGTTGTTGTTGTTGTTGTTATTGTTATTGTTGTTGTTATGATAATGATGATGATGATGATGATGATGATCACACACAGTATGTTTGAGTTGGTTCGATATTTATTTACTGCTTCTCTCTATCATTTTCAGGTGCAGCTGGGAACAGTCTACTACCTTCACGACGGCACGGAGACCACAGAGGACAGTTTCACTTTCTCAGCCACTGCTTTTGAGTTAAATCGCAGCAGCTTCTCCATCACCATCAGCATCACGGTGATCCCTGTCAATGATGAGGCGCCACACCTGAGGCACAACACAGGCCTGGAGGTACAACATTAAATATCTCAGCTCTTCTTGTTCAAGGCCCCTCATTATTCCAAAGCCTTTCTAGAATTAAAGGGTGACTCAGAAACCTCAAAGGCTCTGGAGCAGATGCATGATCGGAAAATACCGATGGGAAAGGAGAGTGTCTTTAAAATCTATATATTTTTTTAAACGTCTTCTGTGGTCTCACATCAACTTAGTAGCTCATATTTTTGGAAAACCATGTCTGTGGCAGGAATTTGGCTTTTAGGAGATAGATCAAGCAAGCCAATCATCATTCTCCATTACTTTCCCACAGAATGTGAAATAATGATATGTTATTTTTCCATGCATGCACAGTGTATACGCTGTGTTTTTCCCCTGCTTGCTGCTCTCTTCTTCTCAAATTTGTTCACTTCTTCTCAATCTCGCTAGCTCTGCTGCATTGATTTAAAGCAGGAAACAACAGTGTTGTCTGACCTACAGCAGATGATCAGACATGATGAATAACATACTGGTGACACAGGATCAGGGCCCCAGCTCCTGCCCAGTCAGACTCCAGCTGGTATTCATTAGAGAGGCTCCCTCCAAACACACACTCAGCAGCGTCTCAGTCTGACTTGTGCGCTCAGTGAATGCTAAGCCTCAATCATACACCCATCTCATCTTCTTCACATGCACAGATACAACAGGATCTCTCTCTCTCTCTCTCTCTCTCTCTCTTTTTCTTTCTCTCTTACATACACACATACTGTATATATACACACTGCATGTTCTCATTCCAGCAGCCTGTGGAGTCTCTGCATTATCTAAAATCTAGGAAACCCAGTAGTTCAATCAGACACTGATTACTAATTGCTCTAATGATGGCTTGTTGAGTCTCTTTCAAGCACGGCCCTTCTCCCACTGTGAGCTTAAATAAAATTTGCTGCACAGCTTTTGATCCATGTTATATGCGTTATACATTGTGTACGAATTCAAATTTCCAGCATGATTTGGAAATCAGTTTTGACGCAAATATATAGTAACACTGCCTCCAAGTGGTGGAGGATATGCACTCCAGGAAGGACATGGTGACATTCACAGGCACTAGACATAAATCTTGAGTGTTTAATATGTAGCGATACTAGTGACACGTCCAGGCCAGTTTTACAATCGGAAAGTGGGAAGAGCAAGGATAATATGACTAATGCTGAGAAGTATTTAGCAGCTTGGTTTGTTTAACACACAGAAAATATTTTTTTTTTTTTTACTTTCCAAAACAGTTGATGTTGGTGAATTTTCTTGGGAATGTTCTAATATGAACTTTTTTATGTATTTTTTTTTCATAATCTGGTTTTTTAAAGTACATATTATTGAACGCAAGCTCAAAGATTTATCGATTAAAATTTATATCTGTGCATCATTTAAAGGGCATCCAGGGTCATAGAGTGCAATTGCAGGTTAAGTTAAAGTGACAGCATTTATGCTTGTGGATGGTATAAAAGCAGTGGACAAACTGTGGACACTGTGGACACCTGATCTTCTATGTTGCTCACTGGAGCAACAGCTACCCCACAGCGACACTCCAAAAATCTAGTGGAACACCTTTCCAGAAGAGTAGAGGTTATTATAACAACAAAGCAGGGATTACATGTGGATGGGATGTTCAACAAGCACATGTGTGTGATTCAGGTATCAATATAGTGTACATGGCAAGTTTTTCTCCTTAAGCAGCTCAGTTCTGAACAAAATAAGTATCTGAAATTTCAACTGTTTTACAATTCACCCACTGTCATGGACGGAGCTTTCAGTTTCAGACAAACTGTTTTTATTCTAATTTTATACCTGGACAACCAACGTGAAATATTAAGTGTTGCTTATTTGAATTAATGTTGGTTATCAAACATCCCATGCTTTTGGAAAACTCCATCAGTTCTTTGTAAATATAATCATTTATGCTTTTTTTATTTGGCAAAACCAGTAATCTGTGTAGGCAGCATGAAGGTCCACGGCTCCAGCATCACTGATATTGAACTCGGGTTACTGTCTGGGTTTTTGTGCCTGTTCTCCTCATGTCTGTGTGGGTTTCTTCTGGGTTCTTCAGTTTCCTCAAACCTCCTACGAACATGTCAGTCGGTGGGCTGGCCAAGATTAATTGCCCCTAGGTGTGAATGTGTGTGAATGTTTGTGTGCATAATGTCCTACAGTGGACTGGTGTCCCATCCATGGTTTAATCATGACTCACACTCAGGATGGGTTTTAGATCCACCATGACCCTCACCAGAATAGGAACTGGGCATGCACAAAACATCTATGCAATAATCCATTAGCTGTCAATCTCTAATAGGGGCGTGCACTACTTGACGTCCACCTCCTGGCCACGCCTCTGATCGATAATGTAGTGATAGTGTAAATGGTGTAGAACTCATATAGTCTGCCGAGGGCAGTCAAGAGGAGTATTTTGTAACAGAATACTCCAACAATGTACTTTGTCCATGATGTTTAAGTAAGTAGGTGCTGTAGTATATGTAAGCATGTGTTGTATGGAAATAACTCCCTGAAAAGTAATGGAATTGTAGCACTTGCTTATACAGGCCACTGCTTCATGAATTTCTCTCTACCAGCCACTTTTCTTTTTTTCACCCTCTCTGCTTGTGTCTGGAAAGTGGTAGATGAAAGCAGTAGAGAGGAGAGAGGCTGAATAAATCGATATGAGCCTTTCAGCACATGCCTCTCTGTTCTCCCTACTGACTCCTGCTATTTAAGAATGTCTTTCAGGATCTCTGCTCTCTACTCAGGCTCTTTCAATTAATGTTCCATTCAGCTCTCCAGCCATTACAGGTCCATTAGAGTTTATCGAGGCCTGAGAGACCTAACCGCTTTTGCAACGCATTTTATCTTTAGATAACATGCCAGGCGGCTCTGTTCAACAACAAACAGTGAAATCCATTTTTAGGGAATTAACAGTTGTTGTTGTTGTTGTTTTTTCCTAATTACATTTTGTATTTTCCCTCACCCCCTATTCCCTTCCTGTGCAGCTCCTTGTGGGTGAAGAAACAGAAATAACAAGCAAAGCATTGAGCACAGATGATATGGACACCCCTCCAGACAAGCTGGTATACAACATTGAGGCAACCACAAGTGGAATCATTGCTCTGAAAGAGTCACCTGATTTCAGTATTGAAAGATTCACCCAAGCTCAGATCAACAATGGCGAGGTCATTTTCATCCATAAAGGTAGTCCATTACAAATGTCCTTGTGCTTGCTTGGACAAAGAGACACAGTGAATAAAGTCTTGAGAACTGTACAGCTGAAAAAGAGTTTTTATGATACCAATAGGAGCTTAATTTTTTTTTTAAATCAAAGTCGTTGAATTTGAATTTAATGTTTGTTATGATCGTTATCGTGGTCATTGGTTATTTTCAGCAAGGATTATGGTCTGCTTAATGCTGGAGATAAAATGAACACCATGGTGTTGTAATAAAAAAAAAGTAATAGTCCATAACTGGCAATAACAACCTTTTGTATTATCAAAATGATGAGATTATACAGACACTAAGTGAGAAGTTAGCCCTGTAAAGCCTGGCACATGGAATAATCGACAGAAAAATCTGATTTTTTAAAACATCTGGGGGTTTTTTTATGGGGTCTTGAAAAAATTATTTGCATATATGTTTTTCTTTTTGTACATCAGGTATTTGGCATCATTTACTAATCACAACGTCCTATGTTTTTGAAACCAAAATGTTGTTTCCCTTCTACTTAGATGCTCTGAAGCATTTCTATTAGTTTAATGCTTTTTTTGAATTCCTCCACAAACAACCCTTTTACTTTGATTTGTGGTAGTCAAAATAAAACTGTTTCATTCAAGGACTATTCAATATTAATGAGAGCTTTGATTCAATTAAGGAAGCTCAGTCCTTATTAACTGTCCATTAAAGTGAATCGAACATCTTATTGGACCAACACAATGTTGTCCCATGGAATAGAAAACCTTCAAACTGCACCACATGAAAGTCTAGCCTGTACATAAATGATTTCACATTTTGTTCCTGCCATTTTCAAGGACTTAGATAATAATAAGCATGTAAAACTATTGATATAACTGTATATAATAATGTAGCCAAACACTACTGCCACACAGCCTCTCTCTGCTCACCATCCTTGGGCATTTCTACGACATTGACTTGGATTGGATTATGGCGTATCAAAAGGTTTCCCATTCAGAAAGTCCTCCTCCTATTAGCTAAATGCTATCTTTTAGATAAAAGTTCATCTGTGAGTTAGGAGAAAGAAGGTTGTCCTAGATGGTGTCCAAGAATAGCTGCTAGCTGTTTAGGAAACATTTTTAGTTAGCTTGAATACAATAATTAATAATTTTTATATTATGTTTTAACTTTTCTACATTCCAGGTCAGTTTACATCACACACAAACATTCTGTGCAATAACCTCTAAAAGTTGTTTTTGTGTAGTCAGACATGAAGGTCATGGGACAATGTAAGGCCAAGTTCTTTAGCATGAGAACATAATGGGTGCATATGCGGCACTGTGGAACATGCTTATAGCGTTCAGTGATTTCTTGATCCTGGTCAGGGTCGATGTGGTTTAAATGACTCACTTTGTTTATATTTTGAGAAACAGAGACAGCTAAGTTCATCAGGTGCAAAAAAAAAAGGAACTGCATGAGCAGATGGGATTGGTGAGGAGTGTTTGTGAGAGGCGGAGGGAGTGGGATAAAAAAAAAAACAGTCCCACGCACACCTCTGCTGCAGCCGCAAATCCACATGGAGTCTGCTCCAAGCAGATTAGCTCTGGTCCCTCAACAGTCTGTTCACATCTGGCCACCTCATCTCCCAGTGCCATGGTGTGTTTGTACTTGCTTACTGCTCTGCTACACAAACCAAACAACAGTGAGCTATCTATCGAGCTAAAAAAAAAACAGAGTAGAGAACAAAACACATCTGCTTATATGGATTCATATCTGGCAGCTACATATTGGCTATTACAAGTTATCTGACTATCATTTTAATAGCCAGATAAAGCAACAACCATAACAATAACCTATGTCCACACTTTCATTTAATATTAATTAACATTTACATTATAATGACATGTTATATTATTATAAGGTAGCAGGAATGGGCTACTCCATCCAATGAGCGCTAATATGTACTTTAGCTTACTTAATCTGGTCATTAATACTTTATATGTGAGAAGCAGAATTAGGGCTGTGTTTCCATTGACATTATCTTGCTGGAACCTATTCTATATGGAAAACATACCACAGCACTGTTGAATTCTTTAATTAGAAGGTTAGAAGGCCAGACGGTGTTGAGTAATTTTAGTAGTATGTGATGGAAGTCCAAGAATAGGTTTGTATTATTGTGTTTATTCTAATACATTTTCATTTCTAAAGTAGCAAGTCATACCTTTTATGGAAGGAGTCTTGGGTGTCTGTGCTTTGTAACTGCCTGTAAAATTTCCACCATGGGAAAGTCTTCAGAAAAGAGAACTTTGCACTTTTGGGTTTCCCCCAAGCTGTGTTTGTTGTCTGATTAAATGTAAGAGCGAATAAAGAGAAGCTGGTGAGGGAAGGAATTGTTTATAGCTGCTATAACATAAATATTAACAGCAATCAACTCATGGATGTTCCACGATAGTATCTGTAACCGTATCCAAAATTTTGTGGACGCCTGACCATCACACTGGTATGTGCTTGTTGAACATCATCCCATGCTTTTGCTGCTATAATAATCTCCACTTTTCCCAGAAAGATTTCCACTAGATTTTGGAGCGTGCCTGTTGGGATTTGTGTTCATTCAGCCACAAGAACATTAGTGAGATCAGGCGCTGATGTTGGTGTTCCAGTTCGTCCCAAACATGTTCAGTGGGGTTGAGGTTAGGGCTAAATTTTATTTCTTCCACTCCAAATATAACAAACCATGTCTTCTTGAAGCTCACTTTGTGCACAGCGGCTTTGTCATGCTGGAACAGATTTGGACCTCTTAGTTCCAGTGAATGTAAATTGTAATGCTACAGCATACAAAGGCATTCTATGCAATTGTGTGTTTCAGATGTGTGTGGAAGAACCACATTTGGGTGTGATGGTCAGGTGTCCATATACCTTTGGTCATATTGTTACGCCATGGCCAGCAGATGGCACTGCGGCACGGCTTCTGGCTTCTGAGTGGTCACATGACTCTTGATTTGTTTTCGTTCGCTTCCTGCTTGGACAGTTTATTTAGTTTAATCATGTGCTGCGCATTTCGGGCAGTATTAATCTAAGGTCTCCTGAGTTTCCGTTTCTGTTAGAACGTGGTAGCATGTATGTTTAGCATGCTAGCGGTCGTAGCTAGGTATCCAGTCTTTACCCCTCTTACCCCTAAGTTAAATGTAAATGGTAAATGTGCACTTATATAGCGCTTTTATCCAAAGCGCTTTACAGTGTGTCTCATTCACCCATTCACACACACACTCACACTCACACACCAATGGCAGAGCTGCCATGCAAGGCGCTAGCTTGCCATCGGGAGCAACTTGGGGTTCAGTGTCTTGCCCAAAGACACTTCGGCATGCGGAGTCACCCGGGCCGGGAATCGAACCGGCCCTACGATTAGTGGACAACCCACTCTACCAACTGCGCCACAGTGCCCACAGTATTATGTCCCACAACCCTATAATTCCCCATAGAAACAGCACGCCAACCCTGAGTTCCCGGGCAAAAATTTGCCTCGAAAATCAACATTTTCATTTGAACATTTTTAGGCCTTGAAACAACTTATAATAATGTATTTGTGTAATATTACTTTGAAAATGAAGCAGATCGAATTCTTATCTAGAGAAATTATGAAAAGTGCTCGCTAAAATCATTCTACTCATTTAGAAGTACCATTCGAGCATCAATCGAGGTCAATTGAATAAATTCAAGTAAATAATAAATAAATAAATAAATGCATTTTGGTGCCAAACGTCAACTTTCTGGTGATAATCAGACCAGCAGGTAGTGTTTTCACGAATGCACAGAGATGGTCAGGTTATGACTCCAAACCCCTGCAGTGTCAGTCGCACTGGTTTATGCTGAAGATGAAGACGGATCAGGGTCTGAATCAGGAGAGTTTGCTTCACGATCAGTTTCGGTTTCAACATCGCCTGAACTTTCACTGCTGTCACTATCTAGAATCCTCGCTCTCGCCTGTGTAACAGTGTATGTTTTCATTTTTTTTCACTGTTTTAGATGTACCTGTGTTCACTGTAGATGTAACTTTAGCTGGAACACGATTAGCTTTTCGCTTTGGCATTTTTAGTTAACATAGAAGTTAACTAAAAATGTGCCAAAGTGAAAAGCTAATCGTGTTCCAGCTAAAGTTTATTACACCATTAAAGTTTAAAATACTTTGGGACGTGCAGTTAAAGGAAAATAATCCACGAGTGGGGTCGTGTTATGTTCTTACATAGAGCTTCTTATAAGAGACTCAGATAGTTCTACTTCAGTTAGGATACTACAGATATAATTATTTGAACATGAAAAATACCTATCAAGTAGTTATGCCAAGCATTCAATTTTGTCTAACAAACATTGTTTCTTCGATCAGGATCTGAATCTGGTGGGTTCAGTTTCACAGTGTCAGATGGAGACCACACATCTCCGCTCCACCGCTTCATCGTTGCTGTCCGGCAGCTGACAATCTCCATGGAAGTACAGGGCAAGCTACTGGTCTTTCCTGGTACGTTGGTAATTCTATCTCTATACCCAACTCCAAAAAGGCATGACAGAGACTTCCCCAGAGAGGAACATAAACCCTGTCTAAACTTTGGGCCTGTAGGCTATTCTGAGGCAGAAGATGTGAGAACACTGTGTGAGCATCTCATTCCCTTTCAGTGGTCTGTATATGTTTTATACACACATGCCTCCAGGCAAATATGGACCTGCAGTGTTAGAAAAAATAAGTTTGATCTTGGTGTATAACAGCAACAGCCCTGTAATCTGGTTTACTTTAGTAATTATATGTGTCACTAACTCTAGAAGATTATGGCTGTGCTTTTACTAAAGTAAATGAAATATATACCGCTGATAGTGAGTGGTAACTAGTAGCTAGTTATGAAGGCAAAAGGCAGGTATGCAAATTATTTGAGAATATTTATTTCACATTCATTTTCATTTATTTCACTATTAGTCGTCAGGTGTGTTTTTATTGTCATTCCTCTATATAGAGTAGCTTGTATACATTGGAACAAAATGGCGTTTCTCCAGGACCATGGTAAAACACATGACAATACAGTTTTAATGCACACAAGACTATATGACATGCAAATACAAAACAGTGGGAGGTGAGTGCAGGACAATAAATATACAGAACAATGGACACACAGGATAATAGATACAAAATAGATACACAAATGTGCAGGAAAGCTATTGTAGCAATGAACTGTAAAACTACTTTGTAGTGTCGCAGCAATAAATGTAGCAGCAACAATGGCAACAAAACGAGTCTCATAAATAATAAAGTGTCTGATGTAGAATTAATATCTTAACATCAGAAGTAAATGCCTTGTTTTTATTAATTATATTTCTTTGTCTTTCAAAAAGTATGCAATTCAAGTTATTGCACTCAAATGTACAGTGCTGTGAAAAAATTTTTAATTTCTTCTGTTTTTGTGTTTCAGAAATTTAAACAAAATCTAAGATAAAACACCTGAGTAAACACAAAATACAGTTTTTAAATGATAATATTATTTATCTGAGAAAAAAATAAGTATCCGATACGAACTGGGCCTGTGTGAAAATGTATTTGACCCCGTAGTTACTAATTCCTCAAATATATGAACTTCATTGATAATGGAGTTCAGGTGGACTAGACACAACCAGGCCTGTTTACTGCAAACCCTGTTCAATCACATCAACACTTAAATAGAACTTTTTCAACAGCACGAACTTGGTTAAAAGGTCTTACCCAATAACACACTATGGCAAAATTTTAAGAAATTGCATAAATGATGAGGAAGAAGGTGATTGAAATATATCATTATGGGAAGGGTTACAAAGATATGTCAAAAGCTCTGGGACTCCAAATTACCACAGTGAGAGCCATTATCTACAAATGGAAAAAAACTCTGCACATTAGTGAACCATCCCAGAATTGGCCAACCTTCCAAAATTCCACCAAGAGCACAGCGATGACTCATCCAGAAAGTCACAAAAGAGCCAAGAGCTCTTACATCATTAAAAGGTCACTGTTCGTGACTCCACTATCAGAAAGACACTGTTCAAAAATGGCATCAGTGGAAGATTGGTGAGGTGAAAACCACTGCTAACCCAGAATAACATGAAGGCTCATCTGAATTCTGCTAAAACACACTTTGATGATCCTCAAACCTTTTGGGAGAATATTCTGTGGATTGATGAGTTGAAAGTGGAACTGTTTGGAAGACAGTGGTCCTGTTAAATGTGGCGTAAACCAAACACAGAATTCCACAAAAAGAACTTCATATCTACTGTCAAGCTTAGTGGTGGGAGTGTGATGGTGTGTTGATGCTTTGCTGCTTCAGTGTCTGGGCAACTGGCAGTAAATGAGGGAAACATGAATTCTGCTCTTTACCAGAAAATCCTAAACGAGAATGTCTGGTTTTCATTGTAAGTTGAAACTCAAGTGCTACTGGATTATGCAGCAAGACAATGATCCAAAGCATAGGTCCTAGTCCTAGAAGTAAGTGAAAGACTGATCTCCAGTTATTGGAAGCGTTTGATTGCAGTTATTGCTGTTAAAGGCGGCACAACCAGATTTTAAGTTAAAGGGGGCAATTAGTTTTTCACATGCGTGATAGATGTTGGATAAGTTTTTTTTGCTTCAATAATTTTAATTTTTTTTAACTATATTGTGTGTTCACTCCGGTTGAATTTGTTTCATGTTGTATTTGAAGATCTAAAACTATTTAATATGAGATCAAAAAACATAAGGAATCAGGATAGGGCAAATTCTTTTTCACTGTAATGTACATGGATCAGTATTTGTACATTAATGAGTGAATTCATGTATCTGTCTTCCTGTTGTCTCAGGCTCCAGGCAAGTCATCAATAGTGAAATCCTGCGAGCAGTGACCAGTGAGGATGGAGATGAGATCAACTATTCTCTCATGAGGCCTTCACGTCTAGGACGACTCATTAAGCCCAACCAAAGTGGACAGTTTGAGGAAATCAGCCACTTTACACAAACCGAGGTGACTGTGTCTCACATTTGCAAGGCTGTTTTAGTGTGTTTAAATTAGTTATGTCTGCAAATCACTGGCTTGCTAAAATGGTTAGTGGCTGGAGTTCAGCTGAGGACATAATGATCTCAGAGTTTCAAAGAACAGCTCTTCAATCAGGCTCAAAATACTCCTGCTATAATTCTGTTCATAAAAATACCACTTTAACCATATAGACTGAGCAAAATGTTTACTGACATGCTGGTTTTTATTTTTACTTCTTCACAATAAACAACATATATATAACGTTGGATGGCGCACAGTGGCTTAGTGGTTAGCACTTTCACCTCACACCTCCAGGGTCGTGGGTTTGATTCCCAGCGTTTCCCTGTGTGTGCGGAGTTTGCATGTTCTGCAGGGGTTTCTCCAGCTACTCTGGTTTCCTCTCCCAAAGACATGCATGGTATTCTGATTGGCATGTCCAAAGTGTCTAGTGTATGAATTGTGTATGTGATTGTGTCCTGCGATGGGTTGGCACCCTGTATGTCTTGTGCCCGATGCTCCCTGGGATAGGTTCCCCATGACCCTGAAGAAGGAGTAAGCGGTAGAAGATGGATGAATGAATCGAGGTAGCGGTAGTATGGTGCTGTACTGGGTAGTATTGCCACCTCATGGTGCCACTGTTCTTCCAGTGTTCTCATGGGGTTCCTCCCACTTTCCCAAATACCAAATACATCTTGACTGTTGACTCCCCTATCTCTCCTAGGTATGAATGTGTCCGTGTGCCCTGTAATAAAGTGGTGTCCCATTCAAGGTGTTTTTCTTACTTCATGCCCAGTGTTCTGGGTTACTAAAGATCAATCAATGATTAGATCAGAAGCTTCATTTCGTTTTCTATTCTTCCATAGACTATTTAACATTTCTACATTTGGACACTACATGTTTTAAAAATCAGTTTGACTTTAAACTTAATCTTGAAGTACATTATGCTCTTAGTGAGGATTCTTCACCAATAATCCTGATTAATCTACTACTGTGATTTACACTTTATCATGTCATAACAAAACATACAATGAGGATGAATTCCAGGACAATAGGAAGTAAACTTCTGATTGGTTATCCAGTTCTTATCCGTTTATCAGAGTTATTAATTTCTTCCTTCATTAATTCATTAGCTGGATGCTGGTGCCGTGTATTATGAACACCAGATGCCATCAGAATCCTTCTGGGTAGTAGAAGATGCTGTAGAACTTGAGCTCTCATCACCGCCAGCAGCAAAGCTCCAACACACTCTCCCTGTTACAGTGTCATACTACGCCACCCATCACAATGTGTCTTCAAAGCTGTGGAAGAACAAAGGTACCATGCTACATCTGTTAAATTAATTTCTAAACACCTTACCTCCTGGTGTTCTGAATTTTGATGATGTTTTTCTTTGTACTTACACTTCAGGTATGTCAGTGGTGCAGGGGCAATCTAAGGTGTTTGATGTCTCCATTCTGGATGCTTCCAACGTGTTAGGCAGTGTATCACAAGAAAAACGGGTAGGCCAGGACATAGTTTTCGAGGTACGGCAGTTCCCTATACATGGCCAACTTACTCTTGGAGGTGATGATCTTCCCCAAGATGCACCCTATTTCCTGCAAGATGACATCAATATGGGGAAGCTGGAGTACTACAATGATGACTCAGGAGCATCTTCCGACATATTCTCTTTCCGTGTGTGGCTGAACCCTAAGGGTCACCAGCCTAAGGCTGTATCTCCTCCAGCTGTGGTGCTGGAGGAGAACTTTCTTATCTCAATCAGACGTAGGGACTCCAGCCCCCCAGAGCTAGTCAGTCTGGACCTACTGCTGGAAGCTGTGCAAGGATCTACTACTGTACTGTCCAAGCAGTACCTCAATACTATAGATCAAGACAGTACACCAGATGAGGTTAGATTCACCATCATAAAGAGCCCTACTAATGGGCACATCATCTACAAGGATACTGGGGACAGGATCATGCAATTCACCCAAGAGGAGGTAAACATGGACCAAGTGGCATTTGTAAGCGATGGTAGCTTGTCTGATGGTTTTATGGAGTTCACTGTTTCTGATGGGAAACACCAGTCAGAACCACACATGATGCACATCGGCATCCTGGCTAAGAAACTTGTGCTTAATAAGGTGCAGGAGATCCAAGTCAAGCAGGGAGATGATGAGACTCCAATCACAGAGGCCATGTTGAAAGCATCCACAGGAGGGCCAGTAGAGGAAGAAGTGCTATATAAAATTACAAACGTTCCCAAGTACACGGTAGTGATGGTGGACAGGCAACCTACCTCTGCCTTTACCCAAAAACAGATTAGGGAAGGGAGAGTGAGTGTTCGTTTCATTAAGTCCACTTCTTCAAATGACATTTTCTCCTTTGTAGCCCACAGCAGAGCAGCTAACGTTTCCTCCAGCCTCAACATAACAGTAAAACCCTTAGTAAACGTGGCCAAGGTCCCCTTACTCCCACGAGGCACTATAGTTCTGGTGGACAGAAAGCTGTTAGATGCCACCTTACTTGCCAACAAGACTAAAACTTCACCAACCTTCAGTTTGACTCAGCAGCCAAAGGGAGCAAGGTTCATAAGCAGAGGAGGACCTGCAGATGGCCAGCCTGTGAAATCCTTCACTCAGAGAGATCTAGATGAGGGACGAGTGGCACTTGAGGTCCTGAACTCCACTGGGGATCCAAAGGGCAAAGGTCACGATCAGGATGAAGCTCGCTTCCTCCTCAAGGCACATGGAGTTCCTCCAGCAGAGTGCATTCTTTCCTTCCAGACAGTGCCTTATGACCCAACAAGAATCTATGGTGCTACAGTACTTAACCTCCCCCCATCTGTGCCCAACTCTGACACAAGTAAAGCAGACCAGCCTCATGTCAGAAGGCGTGAGGATGGGAACTGGCCATATGAAGCAGGTTCCACCACACCCTCTACAACCTCTCATAAATCTCCTGTTTCTAGACGGAACTCACTATGGGCCATCCTTATCCCCATATTAGTTATACTTCTTCTACTACTCATAGCTGGTCTGCTAGCATATTACCTGGTGCGACGCAACAAAACAGGAAAGCACAATGTTCAGAATGCTGCCACCAAGCCAAAAAATGGAGAGGTGGCTCAGGAAACCTTCAGAAAAACTGATCCAGCAAATAACATACCTATGTCCAATATGGAGTCTAAAGATGCAGATCCTGAATTACTGCAGCACTGTCGGACAACAAAGCCTTCCCTGAAGAAGAACCAGTACTGGGTATGAGGGGAAGATAATGACTCTGTTCCATCATGCTGTATTGATGTTTAGTGTATATCGACAGATTCGCACATAGGAATTAGACTTTTTTTGTGGATGCTTTCTTGAGTCATTCCTAACAGTATTATGAAGATCTTCTCTTATACTAGTGATTGAGAAAAATCATTTTGGCGAATAATTAAACTTTTGTTACACAGGTAGAATTTAACCTGCTAGGTATTACTGCCTGTTGCACCTCCTCCGGTGCCCAGCTGTCATGCAATCAGTGCATGTAAACACTTCTCATATGAGTCTGCTTCCATTTTACACTGATGAAGGACCAAATCTTATGAGGACTGGTTTATGCACCTTTTTATTGTTGGAAACAGATTGTAATAAAAGTCTACAGTTCTCATAGAAACACCCAGTAACTTCAGATTGGGCCCAAACATTTTTACATGTTTGTATATTAATTAGTCAGGTATAACATCAGGTTCTTTGCCAAAACATTGTACAGTGTACATTACAGCAATGAAGATATTTTGATTAAGTTTTGTTTGTTTTTAAGATTCAAGCAATCCATAAAATGTAGGCTGAAAATAATGTTTAATATTTAAATAGGCCTTTTGGACATGAACATTACTTAAAATGTTTGAATTCTTTGTTGTATTTTGAAAGTAAATAATTTGCAAGTTTGTTCATATTAACGCATGAAAATTTGCCCCCTATATATAATTTCTTTAAAAATCCATTTGTTTTTACTCAAATGAATTGACATTTTTATACTGTAAAAATGACTCATCAAAATATGTTTAAGTGGGTATATAGAATTGTTGTAATAACATATAAAAGGGGATATATGAATTTTTTAAAATTGAATTAAGGTGTGGTTTTTTGGGGGGGTTGCCTAAAATATAATTTTTTAATTAATCTATCTGTAGCACATAGTGCCGTAAATCCCTCAGTGCTTTGGTGATGTAGCTGAAACAACTGAGATTTTATACATACATCTACTGGACTGATTTAAGGCACTGAAGAACAATTTCTCCTTAGGTATATATCAGTTTATATTGCTGAAGCCAAAAGGAAGTGACTCATCAGTGGCTGTGTTGACATCTACATCTCTATTGGCTGATAAAACTTGTGGTTGTGGTCATTATTCTGAACTGTTGGCTCTATTGTCCATTGATATAATCGAGTTCATTCGAAAATGAATTTTCAGAGAAGCTGTAATTATATATTTAGTCACAGGAAAAAATGGGCCGATGAACAATTCTCATGTATTGTATTCCAAGTCTGTGGAAAACGTGTTTTTTGTCATTTTAACATTTCCAGTCATATTATTCTAAGGTCCTAACAAAGTTTTGCCTATGCTTATTCTTTGCTTGGAGAGTTCCACTTACTTTCTATATTTTGTAGTATATACCAGTTCCATATATAGTTTAGAGAGTGATCTGCTATAAAAGTAAGAGTACAGATATTTGTTTTGCCCAGTGGACGTGCGTTACTCTAGCCTACTCGGTAACTTGGTAGTGAAATTATCCATGGACTACACATTCCCTAGCTAATGTAGGTTTTTCAGCTTCATACGTTAATGAGATACATATTGAAAATAATGAGATAATACACATACATGAAGAATTAGATTTACCACATTTTTTCTGTTGTGTATTTGGTTCATTAATGTTTTCCTACTTTGAACTGTACATTTTAAATTCCATGTAGATATTTGGGTGTGGAAAACAATGCCATTGAGTTAAGCTGACTTTTACATCAATATTTAGGTCATATTTCTTTGCATTTATGCATTTAAGATTTCTAGTCTATATCCTGCAATATTTCTTTTCTCTGAGAGTAGAAATAAGTAGTGATTGTCCAAGTACACTACGTTATCTTCCAAAGATTGTTCAAATTATTGCCTGCGTGTGTTCATGTAGCTAACGTTAAGCAAATGATCCTGGAGCCCTGGGATAACTATTAAGAAATAGCTATAGTTATCTGTTAAGAAATATTAGAGATCATTTAATTAGAGAATGAAATATTACTCAGGTTTTAGGTTTACATCATTTTCATCATTATCGATCAAGAATATATTGCAAGCAGTGATGAATTTCTATTTTTACATTTAAATTTTTTTTTACTGTTTGTCTTCTTTGTAAATATTTAGGTTAGTTTTTTCCAGCCTAGATAAACATGCAAAATTCTGTGTTGTGCTCATGTACCTAGTTAATTTTTTATTTTATTTTTTTAGCTCAAGTAGTTCTTCTTATTTATTTTTCTCATCTAGGCTTTATATACCTTGTCAATATTGCTCAACAAATGAAATAAAATAAAAATAAATAAATAAATAAAAAAAAGGAATGTATTTCAGATTTTATGCTAATTATTTCCGTTTCCATTAGTAACAAGCAGTGAACAGCAGGTGGCGCAGGGATACAAGTGAAATTTTTCAATCATGAAACATCCGTCAGCTTTTAACAAGCCTCTGAGCTGCAGTCATTCTTTCCTAGAGACGGCATTTTCTCTTGCTGCACATTTCAGCATTTTGACAAGTTTTTCTGCTGGAGCAAAACCATATAAGCCAACTGGCAACTCAAAGTGCCACAGTCTAGTCTCCCTTTAAAAAGAAAATCACAATTAGACCTAAAAATGTACTTTCCAGCAGAGAGTAAATCCTAGATGCAACACCTAACTTACTTACTGCATATATTATGGTTGAACAATTTTAAACACTTACATTACATTTATGGCACTTGGCAGATGGCCTTACAAAGAGCGACTTACATTTATCTAATTTTTATACACCTGAGCAGTTGAGGGTTAAGGGCCTTGCTCGAGGGCCCAGCAGTGGCAGCTTGGTGGGATTTGAACTTTTGACCTTCTGATCCGTGCCACATCCAAGTCCAATGTCCTAACCACTGAGCCTTTGAACCTTCTCTCCCTTGAGTGATGCACTGTTATCACCATCACAGTTGTAACCATGAAACATTTAACATGGCTGTTTACATAGGGTCATTTTTTTTCTTCTTAACTATTGCACTAAATGTTATATATTATTTATTTATTTATTTATTTATTTTTACTTTCACTGCCTTTAAGAAGTTGGACAACAATTGAATGGTTTTAGAATTTGGTTTTGTCTTCAAGTCTTGACCCCGTCAGTCCCCCCTTTTATTTTTACTCTTTGACAGACAGGTAATTGCATCAAATAAACTAATACTATGCAAATTATGTATGTAAATTATGATGTAGGTACAGAATCCATAAACAAAGCTATACAGTGGCTTTTTCTGTACGTTGTTGTTCCTGGTTTTTGTTCAAAGTATTGAGTTTACACTGCTACTCATACCAGAAAGCCTGTTGTGTTTGTGCAAGGATTTACTGTTTCAGACAGTTTTAGCATCTGAAATGAGCCCATCAGTTAAGCTTTGAAGTTGGCTGACAGCATCCAGACATGAAACTGCATCTAGACAGTAGACTTATATAAGATAAGTACATTTTATTGTGTGTCCTTTTTGTGTGAGTAAATTTTTTATTATTATTATAGTGTTGCCATACTAAAGTCATAATCATTCATAAACTGTCAAAAAAAAAAGTCAAACAAGTCAAAACAAATATCTAATTTAGTCACATAGCTTTTCTACCAGAAAATGACTCTAAACCATACCAAGAGATTTCCTCTAAATATAGAAAATAGATGGATAACATAACACGATCATAAAGAATGTTGTGTTACAGTAGTTCCTCAGACAGTTGTCAAGTGTTAAATGTGGACTGTAGCACTGGAACATATGACACTGAACTTCACGACACATTTAAGAGTCTTTGGACTGTGAGTTAGAGAGGCTAGATATAATCCATGGAGCTCTGCAGGAATCGGGGTGCATCAGGGTCAAACACCGGGCCTGTGTTCACTCAGAAAAGGAATAAAGACTCATTCTTTCACTGACCACAGCAAACAGCAGATATTCGACAGCCATTCCTGGGGCTCGAAGATCACTCAGATACAGCCAGCACTGTTATGCTAACAGTGACAGCATCAGCTGCCCTGTGATCAGGAAGTTAGACAAATCATTGTGAATGTGTGTGGTTGAGTGTGTGTGTGGGTTGGCCCTTGGCTACTGTGACACATTGTACTGGGACTGCGCTGGGGGATGAAAAAAAATCCCCATTTTCACCAGTCTAACCACTGACTCACTTGTTGATGATGTCTTGTGATCATTCAGAGAAAACAAAGAGCAATTAGCTGATAATTAGCTGACTCCCAATAAACATACAGTGGTGTGAAAAAGTGTTTGCCCCCTTCCTCATTTCCTGTTCCTTTGCATGTTTGTCACACTTAAGTGTTTCGGAACATCAAACCAATTTAAACAATAGTCAAATACAACACAAGTAAACACAAAATGCAATTTGTAAATGAAGGTGTTTATTATTAAAGGTGAAAAAAAATCCAAACCATCATGGCCCTGTGTGAAAAAGTGATTGCCCCCCTAAACCTAATAACTGGTTGGGCGCCACCGCTTAACAGCAACACTGCAACCAAGCGTTTGCGATAACGTGCAATGAGGCTTTTACAGCGTCCTGGAGGAATTTTGGCCCACTCATCTTTGCAGAATTGTCCTAATTCAGTTACATTAGAGGGTTTTCGAGCATGAACGGCCTTTTTAAGGGTCATACCACAACATCTCAGTAGGATTCAGGTCAGGACTTTGGCTAGGCCACTCCAAAGTCTTCATTTTGTTTTCTTTTCAGCCATTCGGTGGTGGACTTGCTGGTGTGTTTAGGATCATTGTCCTGCTGCAGAACCCAAGTTCGTTTCAGCTTGAGTACCGAAACAGAGATCGGACGACATTCTCCTTCAGGATCTCTTGGTAAACAGCAGTATTCATAGTTCCTTTTATCACGGCAAGTCTTCCAGGTCCTGAAGCGCAAAACAGCCCCAGACCATCACACTACCACCACCATATTTTACTGTTGGTATAATGTTCTTTTTATGAAATGCAGTGTTCCTTCTACGCCACATAAATATACTTGGACACACACCTTCCAAAGAGTTCCACTTTTGTCTCATCGGTCCACAGAATGTTGTCCCAAAAGTCTTGTGGATCATCAAGATGTGTTGTGGTGAAATTGAGACGAGCTTTGATGTTCTTTTTGCTCAGCAGTGGTTTTCTCCTTGGAACTCTGCCATGCAGGCCGCCATTTTGCCCAGTCTTTTCCTGATGGTGGAGGCATGAACGCTGACCTTAACTGAGGCAAGTGAGGCCTGCAGTTCTTTGGACGTTGTTGCGGGGTCTTTTGTGACCTCTTGGATGAGTCGTCGCTGCGCTCTTGGGGTAATTTTGGGCAGCCGGCCACTCCTGGGAAGGTTCACTACTGTTCCAAGTCTTCGCCATTTGTGGATAATGGCTCTCACTGTGGTTCGCTGGATTCCCAAAGCTTTGGAAATGGCTTTATAACCCTTTCCAGACTGATAGATCTCAATTACTTTCTTTCTCAATTGTTCCTGAATTTCTTTGGGTCTCGGCATGATGTGTAGCTTTTAAGGATCTTCTGGTGGACCTTACTGTCTCAAGCAGCTCCTATTTAAGTGATGCCTTGATTGTGAACAGGTGTGGCAATAATCAGGCCTGGGTGTGGCTACAGAAATTGAACTCAGGTGTGGACAACCACAGTTATAGTATGTTTTAACAAGGGGGGCAATCACTTTTTCACACAGGGCCATGATGGTTTGGATTTTTTTTCACCTTTAATAATAAACACCTTCATTTACAAATTGCATTTTGTGTTTACTTGTGTTGTCCTTGACTATTGTTTAAATTGGTTTGATGTTCCGAAACACTTAAGTGTGACAAACATGCAAAGGAACAGGAAATGAGGAAGGGGGCAAACACTTTTTCACACCACTGTACATCATTTAGTTTTGAATTTGTGATTGAACGCCAATATGTTGAATATAAACTGGTCACTTTTTCTTAGCTCAGAACAAGCAGAGAGCTTCAAGAGCGGCTTGTGTTTGTGTAAATGGAGTTCAGCTGTACCTTACAGCACTGTTTTATACTGTATTTCCGCTCCTGGAGAAAGTCTCCTTGAAACGCTAAAAGTAGGTTAGCTACTACTACAGTCATGATGTTTGCTTTTGAAAAGGGATAACCTGATTTTAAATTCACTTCTCTCACTAGTGTGAACACAATTTTGGAAGCAATGTGAGGTTATAGCGGAAAGGGTCATCAGTAGGGCAACAGAGTCCGAGCTTTCTGAGCTAAACTGAGTACTGCACGTGTAGTCCCAGACTGGAACACCAGAGCAGCAGGACAACCCAGTGAGAGCCCATGTAGATGATTGTGGCCGTTTTTTCACCTGAGCAACACGAAGCAACAGTGTTCAGATCAGTCTGTTATTTCAGGACACCAGTTCTGGAGAGACCCTTAAGGCCTTCATACTTCAAGTAGAGACAATATTGGAGTGGCTTCCAATAACAATACGACTCTCATACGCTCACCATGTCATGACCAAGCCTGTGATCAGTCATTGTGAGGCATGCCCAAGACCTTTATTATTCTTTGCCAAGGGATTACAAAGACACATTAAAGGTTTAAAATCAAATTCTTTCATGTACCACCTACATCTTATTTCTCTTTGTGACTATGGAAAAAAAGAAGCCTTTCTTCCTCTTCCTTGTGTGTTGAATGCTGCATTCGAATAGAAGTCGTACCTCATTAAAGATCTTCACCTAGGAACAAAGTGGCCCCCCCTACACCCCCCATCAACTTGAAATTCCTATTCTTTTGATGGTCTCCTTTCCTCCTCAGTAAATCATGGTCAGTGTGTGTGAGAGTGTGTGAGTGGGATTGTGCCCTGTCCACCATCCAGGGTGTCCCCTGCCTTGTGCCGAGTCCCCTGGGATAGGCTCCAGGCTCCCCTGGACCCTGCGTAAGATAAGGAGTACAGAAAATGGATGGGTGGATGGATGGCTATACATCATTCCTCACAATTAGCTGGCAATTTGTTGCAAACAAAAGAAACATCCATGTATTTTTTTTCATTATTTTGTAGGTCGTACAATAACACAACACTGAGCTCTGAATGTCCAATTCTGATCTGAGTCAAATGCAGCACTATTCATTTGTTTATGTATCGCCAACGACTGCTGTGTCACCATAGTCCTGACATTTTAATAGCACCACCCGCAGTACTGGAGCACTCGCAACAACTGATATGAAACCACAAAGAGACTGCAAGGTTATAAAGTTTTGGTGGTTTTGTCTTTGCGCAACCAGAGCATCTCCACATTTAATCAAACTGAGGCCTTTATTCTATCCTCATAAATACAGCCAGATCAGGATAGTGTAAACAATCAATATTTTCCCTCTATAAATCTGTGCTCCATATGTATTTTTACAACCCATTTTATGTATTTTCTCTCAGTATGTGTGCAGCTTTGGTTCAGCAGAGCAATACCTCTCTCTCCTCTTCCTCTCTGTCTGTCTGTTTGTCTGTCTCTCTCTCTCTCTTTCTCTCTCTCTCTCTCTCTGGTTCTTTCTGTCTCTGTTTCTTTCTCC
This sequence comes from Ameiurus melas, assembly GCA_012411365.1. NCBI lineage: Eukaryota > Metazoa > Chordata > Actinopteri > Siluriformes > Ictaluridae > Ameiurus > Ameiurus melas. The sequence goes on from CM022764.1 coordinate 5,633,261, forward strand.
CTCTCTCTCTCTCTCTCTCTCTCTCTCTCTCTCTCTCTCTCTCTCTCTCTCTGGTTCTTTCTGTCTCTGTTTCTTTCTCCCTCTCTCTCTCTCTCTCTCTCTCTCTCTCTCTGGTTCTTTCTGTCTCTCTCTCTCCTCGAATACTTTGAACTACAGTTGCACATAAAGACCAAATAAAAGAGATGCTACTGGCATATATATTAAAAATAAAAGAATGAATATAAAAGGATCAAGCAACATTTTCTCTCTCTTTCTGTTTCCAACTCTCGTCAAACCAGCTCTTTTGCAACACACCCTCTTAGTTTAGGTATATGATCTCAACCAAAGCTTATTAGCAACAACAATAGAGACTCATGGAGACAGGATTTAGCCTGTAAATACAGGGCAGATAACATTGGTCTTATTGTGTAAAAAATAATAATAATAATAAATAAATACATTTTAAAAACTTTACACTGGTCAGACAACTGGCTCCTAAAACTGGCATAAGTAAGAAATAGATTAGATTTTATTTCACACTCAAACTGAATTATGTCAACATTTACAAAGTTCACATGTATAATATTATGAAATAGATAATAACTATCAGTTCTATCATTTTTGAGATCTGTGTTCCTGGTTTCCTATCTAGAAATGTCCGGGTCCAGAAGCATAATCAGTTAAGTATGTTTTAGTGCACATACTCATCAGCACTGCTTTTGAAATGTGAATTTTTGACCATAAATTTGTTGACATAAATGAGATTATTATAAACAGGAAGCTCCCCACTAATAGACTCCGGATTTTCAGATCACACTCTCCTGCTATTTTGTTAGCCAACTCACGCAACTGTTTTAAAGCAGAAAGCATAACATTCTGCAATAGTGCTTTTTCATCTCTTCTGTTTGTTTGCCCAAAGGGCTCTTTGCTGATTCAAGTAGCGATTGTATTCTGTATACACTGGGTGTAAATATTGGCCAGCACAACCCGCAGTACAGACTTGACCTGACAGGCAGACATAAGCTAAGAATCCACTGTGCTGTAAATTTGATCCTGACTTTGATGGATGTTGGATCTGAATCTGAAGAGAGAGAGAGAGGGAGAGAGAGAGAGAGATAGAGAGAGAGGAGGGGGGGGGGCGTGGAGGCGTGGAGAAATAGTGATAGACTGCCTTTTCCCAAAACTGGAAGGTTGTTTGTTGAGGTCAATAAGAATGTGGGGAATGTGGACTTCGTGTTCTAAGGAAGTGGCTGTTGTCTCCTCTGGGATCTCAGTCTGGCTCTAGGGCCATGGGCGGTAATAAGGGGAAGGATTATGGGAGGAGCCAAAGGAGGAGCTATGGTTTGTGTCTACTTTGGGGCATGACAAGGGGAAAGCTACAGTATTTGGGAACAGCGTCCTAGCACGGAGCACCCATGTGGCCATGGCCCAAAAAGTTTTTTCCTAGATTGTCCTCTGTCTCTTCAATGTTAATGTAACTTACAGTAAAAATAAATAAATAAAAACATTTGGATTTATATGAGGCTTGACTTCTGTCAGATGTCTTGTAATCTGTGTGTACATTCCTTCACAGAATTTGAAATATGATACTTCTTGTCACTAATGTAACTGCAAATAAAATGTTCTATTATCAGATGCTGCTGTGTAATTACATTTTGTGGTAGGAGCCATCTGGTACCCTCCAAAATTCTTTATGAGTAAATTACTCAATGTTTAATTTAGATAACCTCTTAACCATCTGTTAATATTTAACAGTTAATAATTTAGTTAATTTAGATAATATAACTAAGTTAATATAACTAAGTAATTTAGTTAATATAACTAATCTACATGTAGAATATTTCCACATGTAGATTAGTTGCCTGGGATTGGTACCTGTTTATTTAAACGGGTGATACAAAAGTTCAATGATGATCACATGACCAGTTGTACCAGTCCATGAATTTATCCTTCGTCCCATCTTTACCCCACAATCCTGACTCAGCATCTGACGCATACGATCTGGCCTTCACCCAATATCAACATTCTGGGAGTCACAACCTCTCACAACATGCATCATTGTGAAACACAACATGTTAGCATGCATGTGTCTTTAGCTTGGAGCAAACAGAGCTTAAAGGTGTGTCTCTTCTCTCATGCTGCTCTGATACTGCTGTCTGACCTGAAATTCTAGTTTCAAGGCTCCAAAGATGAAAAGAAATAATAATAATAATAATAATAATAATAATAATAATAATAATAAAACACCAAGTGATAATAAAACTGAGAAATATGATTCACATGTTCAAGCACAGTGAAATAAGAAACCATTTTGCATAAAGGCCTGGGGCCTATCCCAGTGGACTTTAGAATGGGGTGGGGGACACCCTGGGCATGGTGCCAACCCATCGCATACCCATTCACACACAACGGTCCATTTAGAGATGACGATCAGCCTACATCGTGTCTTTGGACTAGGGGAGGAAACCAGAGAAGCCGGAGGACACCGCTGAAGCATAGGGAGAGCATGCAATTTCCAGATACTGAGTGGAGGTGGGAATTGAACCCCAAACCCCGGAGGTGTGAGGCAAAGGTGATAACCACTAAGCTGCCATGTCCCACTTTCTTTTAACAGCACTCACACTAATTATGTTAAACAGGGTACACCTGTGTTAATTTCAAATCCACCTGTGGGCAATTGTACACTTGCACAATAAATATCTCTGGCTTTGGGAATACTCATAGCTAAAATGGCAGATAAGATCAGTCCTGCTGTCATATAGACCAAGGAACTGCTTGTGAAGTTTCAAGACGTAGTTGGATAAAAGGAAAAGAAAAGTTGGTGAATGTTATAAAAAGATGAGAAAAGATTTAACTTTCCGAGGAGCACTGTGAAATCCATTATAAGAAAATGGAAAAAAATATGCCACAACCCAGACACTTGTAAGATCAGGCCGTCCTTCCAAATTCTTGCACACGAGCAAGAAGAGCAATTGTCGAAAGTGTGTTCAAGAAGCTAGAGCTAGAACACTGAAGGGATTACAGAGCTCACTGGATGAAATAGGAGAACCTGTGGAATGAAATAGGAGAACCTGTGGAGCCATGAACAATATCGTCAGCTCTTCACAGATCTGGCCTCTGTGGTAGCGTGTCCAAAAGGAAGCTACTTCTGAGAAAGGCAAACATACAATGCATGTCGGGAGTTTGCTAGAAGGCATGCTACAAAAATCTGTGAGTTTTTGGGGAAATATCCATGTGAGATTTTTGGACTAAAGTGTTATGTTTGGTGCAGATCAAATACAGCCCAACACCCAAGTAACACCATTTCTACTATCAATCATGGTGATGGTAGCATCTGGCTCAGTTCAGCAGGAGGAACCAGAAGTTCTTGAGGAGAACGGTTAGCCAGAAATATGTCTAGAGTGAAAATTTTAAACATCCCAACAGGACAATGAGCCAAAGCACAGAGCAAAAACTACAAACGAATGGCTTGAAAAGAGAAGGTTTGTGTTCTGGAATGGCCGAGTCAAAGCCCAGACTTAAGGCCAATTGAAAATATGTAGCATGACCTGCAAATTGCAGTCCACAAACATTCTCCACTTAATTTGGGAGAGTTTGTGTTGAGGAATGGGAGAAAACGCCAAAATCCAAATGTGCAAAGCTCATGGAGACTTATCTGAGACAACTTAAAGCTGTAACTGCTGCAAACATAGTGATCAATTAAGCAGTGTTTCGACTGTTTTTGGTTTTAAATAATCCTGAGGATATCTAAATAACATATTTAATTTTATTTCTATAGAGAGTCACTTCAAAGTGGCAGAAAAAATATCATAGTAATGTACAGTGCTGTGAAAAATGATTTGTAATTTCTGATTTCTTCTGTTCATGAAAGATGAAACAAAGGCAACCCGAGTAAGCACAAAATAGAGCTTTTAAATGATAATGTTATTTACTGAAGCAAAAAATGTTAAACAAGTCCAAGTGGGCCTGTGTGAAAATGTATTTGCCCCCTTAGTTCCAAATTCCAATGAAACTAAGATATGAAACTGCATTCATAACGGGGTTCAGTTAGACTAGACACAACCAGGCCTGATTCCTGCAAACCCTGTTCAATCAAATCAACACTTAAATAGAACATTTTCAACAGCATGAAGTTGGTTAAAAAGTCTTACACAGTAACACACTATGCCAACGTTGAAAAAAATTACTAAGCTATTTCAAAGCCTCTGGAACTCCAAAGAACCACAGTGAGAGCCATTATCTCCAAATGGAAAAACTCTGCACAGTAGTGAACCATCCCAGAAGTGGCCGACCTTCAGAAAATCATCATAAAGCACAGCAACTACTCATCCAGGAAGTGACAAAAGATAACATCAAAGGACCTAAAGTTCTTTCTTGCATCAATAAAGGTCACTGTTCATAACTCCACTGTCAGAAAGACAGGGGTCCCTTTACATCTGATGTAAACCAAATAAAGAATACCACAAAAGAACATCTTACCTACGGTCAAGCATGGTGGTGGAAGTGTGATGGTGTGGGGATGCTTTGTTGCTTCAGGGACTGGGCAATAATTGAGGGAAATATGAATTCTTCTCTCTACCAGAAAATCAGGTCTTCAGTCTGTAAGTTGTAACGCAAGCGCAGCTGTATTATGCAGCAAGACAATGATAAAAAGCATAGGGGTAAATCCGTCTCTGAATGGCTCAAAAAAAGTTTAACTAAATTTAAATTGAAAAATTAAAGTCTGACTTGAACCTAATTGAGATGCTGTGGCAGGAAAACGCTCCAATGGGCTGAACTAAAACAGTTCTGCAAAGAAGAGTGTGCCAAAATTCCACCACATTGTCATGAAAGACTGATCTTCAGTTATCGGAATTGTTTGGTTGCAGTTATTATGCTAAAGGTGGCACAATCAGATTTTAAATTTAAGAGGGCAGTCAAATTTTCACATAGGTTATAGGGGTTAGATAACTTTTTTTTTGGCTTCAATAAATAAATAAATACTGTATTGTGTGTTTAATCAGGTTGCCTTTGTTTTATGTTGTATAACAAAGTCTTGGCATACGGACTGGTAATGTTCTTAACTGACCCTTGAGTCTGATCCAAATGTGAAAACACAGGATATGAAGGAAAGGTTATTCAACTCTGTCTGCACTGATAATTACCAGATGACAGTAGAAGTGTGAGTTCAGCATTGGTGGAGAGCAACATTTTTCAGTCACATTCCCACAGGGTCCAGTAATGCTCACTAAAGCCACATTCCATTAGCAGAGCACAGTGCTAGCTCACTGACCGAGCACAAGATTTAATACTGACATTTGGCATAAATATAGAAAATGGTCACATTATTCCACAGACTATTCAGTCAAGTACCTAACTGCTTAAAGTTAGCATTTCACTTGATGCTAGCCAATGTTGTGCTGTGCAAAATACAATAAAAAAAGATAGCACCCTGTTATTCATGATGATCCCACAACAAAAATAATCCAAGACTCTTATATGTTAAGACCACCACCAATGCACAAAGACCAACAGTATGTAGTAGCAAAATGTTGACTAAAAATTGACAGAATATTTAGTGTATTACTTTAAAATTAGACAATTTGATATATTGAAATGTCATTACACAATGCAAAAAATCGAATCCGGCTTTTATTACCTCTATGTTGCAATACTGTAAAGCGTTGCTTTCAGAATACTGCAGCCAGTAAGAGTCAAACCAGAAAGTTTCACTATATTAGCCCCATTTTATCCACACTACATTGGTTAACAGTGAAATTAAACATTGATTGTAAAATGCTACGAGTAGTATAAAGCACTGAATGGTCTCACCACACACACTACCTGTGTGAAATTTTTGCCTATCGTGCGATCTACCACGTCTGCTTCAATGAAAAGAAACAGGTGTTTATTAGTACCTAGAATACTGAAAACTACAATAAAGGACAGAGGTTTTTCCTACAAAGCTCCCCAGCTATGGCACACCATTGGAATATCTTCCAATTAATTTTCAGAACACAGACACAGTCTTTTAAGTATCAGTTGAAATGTTAAGTTAAACACACAGATTGTTAAATCGCGTTTCACGTAAGTGAAAGGTGCAGCTTGGGTTTTGATGTAAATAGAGATAATGGTAAAGCTTTCTTCCTCATGGCATCTCAGGGAGTGTTTCTGTGCCACTGTTAACTCTGGCTGCTTTACAACATCTGTAATTAAAAGTGCTACAAATAGAGTTTAATTTAAAAACTGAATTAATGTGAGGAATCTAGTGAGACTTCATAAAGCAAGCAATGCTTGTAATGTGCCAAACAAAGAACTGAACTTGATTAGAAAGGCTTGATACTGTGATGTCTCAGTACACAGTTGGAGTGCATTTGTGTTGGTTCATAAAACCAAAATGTGCTAAGCTTCATTCTGCCAATTCTCATAAATTACTATGATATAAAAAAAAAAAAAAAAAAAAAAAAAAAAAAAAGGACCACTGAACTTTATTATATTTCAATCCTTCCCCTTTAGACAGAGGGAAAAAATGGGAAGAAAAATGCTTAATCATGCACCAGCTATGTAAGGGACACTTTTTCTGTCCAACTAAAAGGAAGATTTTATTTCCTTCGTCTCTCGCATGTTCCTGCTTTGAAGACCATGTGCAGCACTTTTTGCTTTTAATGTGTTTTCCATGTGCCCTTCTATGCATGCTGAAAAAATGCAACCTGAGAGATCAGAACACATCTGCACACTATATTTATTAGCTATTCCACTATCGAGTGTTCAGCCTTTGAGATCTGTGTATAAACATGCACCCTCGGTGATGTGGAAAATGTGTGAGAATCAGTCACTCTCGATGCGCAGCGTCTTCGTACGTGAACCGTTCCAGAGCTCCATGCTGAGGAGCAGAAAATTCTCCTCAATGCAAACAGCTGCGTCACCTCAGTCTCAACTTCTGATCTCATTTTCATGGTATGAATATGAAGTCAGTGGGTTTGGTGTTGCAATTCTCTTTCACTATTATACGTAATACTATAGTCAAATGTGAACAAACAAGAACAAAGAATCATTCGAGGATTACTTTTTCTTTTATTATTAAGACTCAGCATGACTGTAGTAGAAACAATATTCCTTTTTTTCTTTCTACAAAAACAGAATTCTCACACACATTTTACAAAAACAAAAACTCACATCATTTTAGTGTCCAAATAATCCATATGAAGCTTGTGGTCCCTTGGAGATCTTACTCAGCAGGGTTTTAGTACTGTACAGCCCTACATTTGTTCTTTTACTATGATCAACGAGTGGCACAATGCCATCATTCCAGTAGACCTTCGTCTTCCTCTGTGTTTATTCTGCTGTCTCAACCATTTCCACTATGTTTTCAGCATTTTCTGAGCCATGTCACACCCAAATGTGGTCACAAACATACTGGCAAGATGTGGAAAAACAGTCCTTATTTATTTGACAAGAACTAGAAACGGTGATACTTTGGTCTGATAGCAATTACACAGCTTGCAATGAAGGGAGGGACACTTTATTTCCCCCATTACTCAAAAATCAGCTCCATCTAAGAATGTGCTTTATTGGCCAAATGGACAAAAACAGTCCTGACTCACTAACTAGATCCACTCCATGGCCTTCTTTTCCCCCCCAAACAGTTTATTTTTTTCAAGTGGGTGAAATGCAATGAAATTAAATACCTTAATGCTACTTTCCTTTCAGCTACTGTATATTTCACTGTGCTGCAAAGCAAACAAAATGTCAGCGGGATGGGGGAGTGGGGTGGTGGGGTCGACCCCTTGTAATCTATTATGCAAATTATGATATTGTGGTATGAGGCCATCTTAAGCATAAAGCTCTAAGATGGACTAGGAAGAGCAAAAACACCACCACGGAACCTTACTAAATGCATGTCTTGCATATGTAGTGGTAGAAGCCTTTATTTTACCAATAAAGGATAATCTGCAGTAACAGATTTGAGTTGGTTTTAGTGCAGTCCGAGCTCAAGACAGAAACGTGTAAATGACCTGAAATTGTGAATTGTGCCAAAATTCACAACTTAAGCTACAGTTAAAAACTAAACAAATGATTATTACAAAAGTTAACCTCACCCCCTAACTTAAACCTGAAACATCTGTATGAAATGTATGATGCATCTGCACCAAATAAAATAAAATAAAATCATGAGCTAACATTTCTTTTATTTAAACTCTCTCTTAGACAATCTATTACTCAGAAGCACACCACCCCCAAGTGTGCTAACTTTCTTTTGTTAAAACCTTAAAAAGAAAATTTTAAAAGTTAAAAAAAAAAAAAAAAACAACATACCACTACAAGTGGCAGTCCTATCAAATACCTCCTATATAAGGAGGCATCTTGTTATTCTCTAAAACCAGGATCATCACAACTCCAAACCCCTTAGTTAATACAGTGTACGTTCACCAGTCCCGCAGTACAAGGGGCAATGTTTCGAAATTCGTTCATGGAAAAACATTCTTTCAGACATTTGGAGCCTTCGCCATTTTAAATGTGAGCAAGTAGTAGTAGCAAGTCACAGGCGAGACAAGACATTTCACTTTGTTGCGAACATAAATGCGACCATGAAAGCAAAATTGCAGTTATTTTTGTCATATTTTCAGACAACCTAATCTCAAATGAAATGATGATCTACTCATCGATTGCCATCGGAAGGAAACCCAATTGGAAAGCTACTTCCGCTAAATCCATGCTAGCCATAAATTTATTCAAGTTGGCTACTGCAAGTTCGTGTTTCAGAAAGCACTTTTAAAGACTGAACACTTCACCCTCCTCCAACAGTAGGATTCTGTGAGCTCTAGATCATCAGCTGAGCCGATTTTCATTTTGTTCAATTTGACACTGAACTCTCACACAGTTCTTTCCGGCACCTGCTGAGCCTGCTAGCAGGGTTAGTAATGGCTGGCAATGAGACTTTTCTGAAAAGCTATTCAGCCTGAGTATGGGAGGTCAAGGAAAAAAAATTTAATTTAAGGACTTAACAAATATAATTAACTTAAATGGAATACGTGAAACAAAAGAAGACAAAATTACATGGATGTGTTTCTCAAGGCAACTGTGCAAGTCCCTGGAATCTTGTGTTTTGGCCATGAAACACAGCCAAGAAAGTGACATTTTAAGTGCATGAGCTAGTGTTTGGTCCTCGTGTGCATATATTCTAAAAAGGTCTGACCATCTCCATAACCATCTCTGCAAGTCCAAGAATCTATCGGTCATTTCTCAGCTGTGGGTGGGTGTCTTTGTAAACCAGGAGATAAAGACAGAGAAGCAGCTCTTGTGCAGAAGCAGGATGAGCTCTTGACATGGGCTTACAAAAGTTCCTGCATTGTAACGGACGAGTTTCCGTCATGCTCTACAGGCTGTCGTACATGTTCAGGGTCCTCTCGAGCTGCTGCACCACACGCTGGTAGAAGGTGATCTGCTGACGTAGGTAGGCCTGCATCATGTCTTTAAAGTCCACCTCCCTGCGCTGGTGGAAATGGTTCATCTCGGCCTGCAGGGCAAATCCCACTGTCCTGCAGCGCTTCCGAATACCGTCCGCCTCGTCCTGATCCATCTTCCCTTCGTCGCTCATGCGCTGGGACTCCTTTACCTTCGCAAATGCACCTGAAGTGAAAGAAAGAGTCACAGAGTCAAGGAGGGTAAGAGCGACAACTAGAAAATATTGACACTCTTCATATATGGCAATTGGCAAAACTCACTAATGCAGGATTAACACACATTGTTTCTCTCTGCACACCTTGGGCACCATACAACTCTCTGTTTAAGTCATGATGTAAGATTAGGTCATGCTGTTCTTCCATACTTACTACGTAGGAGACAAAATAACTAGCCAACCTTATCTAGTGCGTTATGTGCTAATAAATAATCTAGACAGAGTTTCTTTTTAACAGTGGGGTCATCATATCATATTATACATCACTAAAAGTAGAATATCTGTGCGTTCAAGTCCTCCTGGGAAGTTCGCATTTACCAGTTGGGAAGTCGTAATTACGAAGTCGGGTGCATTTGTTTCACTCTGGTCGGAGCGAGATGGCAGTGTACCATCTCTTAATTGACTACAAAAAAAATACAGCAAGGTTTTTAAAACCTACTTCCAGAAAATTAACAACAATCAATTCATGAAGCCACTAAAGTTTATTGTTACACATTATTCCATAATTGTACAACGCCACCGTATTGAAAAATTAGCATGCTCCAGGTACTTGTGGGAACGAGTTTACTTTTAGCATGCCATTGTTATTTAGTCTAAATGACGTCTGAAAGCATGTTACACTTAATTTCCTGTTCTCTCTCCCTCTCTCACGTGCTCTTTTAGTGGCTCTAGCTCTGTCAACATAATTGTATAGTTATTTATATCATCATAGCCTGAGAATGTAATCCAGAATCATAAGCTGTGATCTTTAAGAGCTGCAGAGCCCATGTCTGAATAAACAGCTTCAAAGCTTCATTAGGTTTGTGTACAGAGTTTATTATTCATTCTCCGGTTGGTTTTAATGCGCCCTTAATTTGGTCACAGTTCACTGGCATGCAATTAAAACCTCTAGCCTTGGAATAGTCTATCTATGGCCCTTTACATGAGGCGGAGTGCTGCAGTTTGGGAAAAGTGGCCCACCCACCTTCACTGTGATTGGCTGCTAGAGATGTTTAAATGAATAGCTGGAGGAACTGACCGGGACACAGATAGCTTGCGTCACACACCCTCCGCAAACACTCCTCACAGAAAGTGTTTGCTATAGCCACTTTATTCGTTTACCAACATACGGTCATAGAATTGTTCCATTTAAAGGAAGCTTCTTCTAAATAGTCAGAGTATTTTCCTGATCAAGTATTGAAACGAACGCTACATCAATGTGTTCTATGTGTTTTTGATCTAGTGGAAGTAGAAAAAGAAACAATGTAGTGTTTATCTCCGTTATTTAGCCATTAAAGCAGTTTTGCAAGTTGGCTATTTGGGGGTATTTTTAAAGTGGAGCGCTTTATATAAAAATCAGTGTTTATGGACTTAGATTCATTTAACAGTTAACTAGGTTATAAAATTAAGTTGCCCATTAAAGTTTAAATCGTATGTTGGGAAAGCCTTGAGAAGAGTCATAAAAGCGATCAGCTTTCAAGCTCAAAAGCCCCAACTAGTGTTTTAAATAAATGTTTACCATTAGATGAGGCAATTCTGTATAACCTTCCTCACATGAGGATATAGCAAGGAACGAACAAAAACGGTGGCTCAATCCCACAGTGTAAATCATTTCCCAAGCGCTATATACCCATACATACAAATAAACATATACTACATGGTGAAAGGTTTGCAGGCATTTAATGTGTAACTTGCTGAACATCCCATTCCAGATTTAATCCCCCTTTGCTGCTATAATAACTTTCACTCTTCTGGGAAGGTTTTCCTCAAGATTTTGGAGCGTGGCTGTGGGGATTTGTGTTCATTCGACCCCAAGAGCATTAGTGAGATCAGACACTGCTATTGGGTGAGGAGGTCATTCCAGTTCACCCCAAAAGTGTTCAGAGGGGTTGAGGTTAGGGCTCTGTGCAGGACACTCAAATTATTTCACTCCAAGCTTAACACACCGTGTCTTCATGGAGCTCGCTTACAGGGGCACCGACATGCTGGAACAAGTTTGGGCCTCTTGTGTCCAGTGAAGGGAAATTGTAAAGCTACAGCATACTAAGACATTCTATACAATTGTGTGTTCCTAACTTGCTGGCAAACAAATTCCTAACTCCGTGCCGACTCAGGACAATGGGCCTCGAAAGACAATGGGTCTTTTGCATGGAAATGTTTTCGTGGGCCAAACTGAACTGAAAATTTTCACTAGATTTACATTAACATTTCAGTAACACCAGTTTTCACAAGCATATGTTGATAAATGTCAATCACCATTGAATTACATTCATGGCAGCTGATTCACACTTACTGATGATGTCTTAAGGATGTCCTGTGCTACAACTTCCAGTAATGCAGCTCAGCCACTGCAGTGTCATCTACCACAGACACATGAACTCTTCCTCCTTTAATACAGCACCATTTCTGTCCCAATTTATGGATATGTTTTGTACTGCTCTCTTTCAGTCATTAATAAGAACAATGTTTCTAATTAAATTCGTATCCAGTTTGATAAATGAGGCCCAGTGTCTGGTAACAATACTAATTTGTTCCACCATTTAAAAATGCACAGTGCATAAATCATCATCCTGGGCACATGAGATAAGACTGAATTCGGATTAGTTCAGCGGTCACTAGTATTTTTTCTTCTTCTCTGAACTAGAGACGCAATCTGCTGATTTTTTTGTGCTTTTTTGCGGAAAACTACTCGAATTGCAATTGCACTAAATTGTTTAGCACTGTCTTTCACAATGATGTTTGCTGGTAAATGAGACGTTTTAGCCGTACATAGCTCAAATTTGCAGAAATTTTGAAAAATTGCGAGCTCCTCTGAATATTGCGGAGTTTGTTTGATTTTGTTTTCATTTCTCCAAATGCAAAATCCTGGATGACCGATCTAGACCAGGGTTTCCCGATCAGGGGCTCGTGGTGGCATTGCATGGAGTTCGTGAGACTGTAATGGAAATGTCAACAACATATAATGCTCAAAAAAATAAAGGAAACACTTGGAGTTCCTTTTTGGGGTTTAAGTGTTCCCTTTATTTCTTTGAGCAGTATATATGCATACACACACACATTATATAAATAAATAAGTAAAATATACAAGTAAAAACAAAAATTAGTTAAAACCATTAATACTGTAGCATTTTGCTACAAAAACTCATAAGTGAAATGCGACAGAAGTTGATTGAATTACTCATGGTTCATGTTATGAGACAATGGTGCTTAGCATGTGAGAGTAAAATTTAAATTACAGTGTTTAGCTGGCCAATTCAAGGCACTTAGAATGGACAGACACATTGGCAGTAAAAGGAAGATCCAAGTGCAAATTAGACAACAAAAGCTCCAAAACGGAGCTGGATTGGATTTACGTGCAGGAACTGTGACAAGACCAAACCCTTTGCCAAGTATGTGCTATGACTGAAGCAGCCGCCAATTAAAACAGCAAGAAAAGTTTAAATGAGACAATAAATCAGTTATTCAATAAGATTATTTAAATTTATTTTATTTATTTTTTTACATTAACCTGCTTAACAGCTCCAAGGTGTCTTCAGATAAATAATTTAGATAGAAGAGTTTCAAGCTGACCAAAAAAAGGTTGAGAACCCCTGATTTAGACCAAAATTCTTTAGCAACCATGACAGTTTTAATAAAATCTATACCGTGATGATGAAGACTGAATCAAGCTCAAAACAGAAGGTTTACTCTAATAGTCTTTCGGGCCATATCAACTAGCGCTAATATGTCAACGATACATATTATTTGTATTTAAATGTCAGGGCTTTTGGTAGGTCAAAGGTTAAGATATTTGTGGACGGTTACGAGTTTAAATCTCAAGACTGCCATTGAGCAAAACCATTATCTAGATCGTATACTTCTTTATGTTCTAGTAAGCATCTGGTAAAATGAATAAATGTAAACACCAGGTTAGAATACCTGATATTCACCAGCCTGACTGACTAAGCCAACAGTGTGTTACAGGGCATTAGTGTGTACGTGTGTGAGTGGCTCTAATGACCTAAATAAGAGGAAAGGTTGACAATGACTTCATGTGACATCAGAAGAACCAGAAGGAAGCAGTATGTCCACACAAACACCGCAGCAGTAGCTCGTCTATCCGGACACACAGGACTGCTTGTTGCATTAAACGATATGTAACTGATGGCAGATAGCGAGAGATAGCGAGAGATCGTGAGCACATGACCTGAATAGAGAGTATCTGCCCTGAGGGCAGCCTCGAAATCAAGGACAGATCTTTTTGTGCAGGACAGACAAGCCTGCTGAACACGCAATACATCCCACTGTACACGTGTGACAGAGTAAATGTGTGATTCAAGCTGGGTCATGTGGGACCTGTTAGAGGAAGAGTCCATCCTGTCTCAACCTCAGATACACTGACCATGGACAGATTTTGTAGAAAGTTGACAGCTAGCCACACCGTGAAGTTCATTTTGATCAGCTTTTCTGAGCAACTGATTTGTTTTGTCGTGAAATTCTCAAGACAACTTTATGGATTTTTACCAAGACAACATGACTAGTTCTTTTAGAAACAGTGGTGCTCTTAAAAACGCAATAAGACTTGGCACTCAGATAATCTCTGGAGATTGCCGCCAGCTAAAACATTTACATAAATGCGGGTCACTGGATGGACGACATCCAACAGCTGCAAAACTGCTTCATGGCTCAGAGTCACTGAACTGCAAGACGTATTCGTTCGTACAGTAAAATGCCGTTCAGTATTTATTCAGTTTGATCTGCCGAGATGTGTTGCTGGATCTTTATCCGGTTCGGGAGCTGATGATGTTATACATATAGAACATGTTCTCAAGCAGCTGTTGGCAGACGATGACACTTCGTTATGGAAAGGCATTTCCATCTCTTAGAGTAATAGATCAAGTCTAAATTTACTGCTGTATACTTAATGGCTGACATTTGAGGTTAAATAATGTCAGCATAAATGAGTAAGCAGTGCCAAACACAGCAGAGTACCGAGTACCCACCAGCTCTCTGTTATCTGATAGCACAAAGTCACAATGTTACCTCCCAGCTGTACCCTATTGTTCTGGTATCTTAATGACGAATTGCACAATGCGAGCTCTGATCTGAGCCAAGCCCACAAAGCAAACTGTATCATTCAAGTCTTTTATAACCTGCTGGGCACAATCCAGCCATGAATATAATTCAGTTTCTACAAGAATGTAGCGTAGCTAGTAAATCCTATAACACCTTTAACACTGACTTCATCACACATATGGTAATGCAAAGCTTAGGAATTCCAGTTACTACACTTCCTGAGTTCAGGCCTGGCTGCTTACAAGAGAACAGCCCGAGCTACAGTTCTACAGAGATAGTGACCGTTCCCTCATCTCAAGCAACTGAAGAAAACGTCTCGTTGTTCCGTAACAGCATCACTGAGGGCGAACACGTGCTCGAGACGGCTGAGCTTAACCTCTGTAGGCCCAGTTCAATGTTTCATCTTCATATAAAGGCTGGATTATAGTTCAAACTTCAATACTTCATATGAAGTGTAGCAACCAACTAAGCCAACTGGCACGGCCTCTCAAAACGCACGCTTGTGTCCTGTTCTAGACCGTTATTCGGTACAAACTCTTTCCTATTATGCTTAATGTTTGAATTTTAAAAACCGCTCATGTAGCCTTCAAACCCTACTCTTTCAGATGTACAGTGGCAAACCTGGATTATGTGGAGGTCCTTCTGACATATTTATGTTATGACTGCATGTGACCCAGAGAGATTGCTCTGACGCTTTACTTCTGTGGAGGGATGGCAGTAGACACGTGTTTCAAAGAATTTCTTTATTGAAAACGATCGTAAGAATATACAAAAATGAATAACAAAAGGAGTTCCCAGAGATGCCTGTTTCCCATTTGCTCTAGCAGAGAAGTTATTGGATCTCCGAGTGGATGGAGTGCAGTTTGCGTGTCAGGCGTTTATTTTTATTTTTTTTCAGAGGAAGGCACGGTTTAAAAAAATGTTTGGGGAATCTTGGGATTGTCCAAGATCCGCTAACATATTAAAGCCTCCACAATCACTCCGAATAGACAGATAAGAACTACATGCGTTGTTTGTGTAAAACGAAGCCTTTCCGTAATTATATTTGATGAACACGCAGGTTTTCACATAAACAGCAGAGTGAATCTAAAGACCACTGCACACCGGTCTGACGTAAATCTCCTACTGCGCTTAATCCTGGTGGACAAACATGCCTGAGGCAGCATGTGATCAGTTAACACGAAGGAGAGAGGGTGTGGAACACATACAACCACCAGTTTCATTTTGTGAGCGAGAGTGAGAGTGAGAGAGAGAGAGAGAGAGAGAGAGAGGGGAGACAGATGTACATTGGTTTTGGCTTGGCATCACCCTTTAAAAGTCATGATTATTGATAAACAGAGATTGTAATACAGAGAGAGAGAGGGGGGGGCTTTACACTGCACCTCGGTGTAGATGTGAGCAACATTAAACTGTCCAGTGTTTTAATGAGTCTAACAGACCTGCTGTGCACTGTAGAAGAACATTGTGAGGAATGTCAAGGCTCTTTGGTGAGTGCTGGAAAAACGGGCGAAGCCTTCACACGGATTTATCTGTGAGCGAGCGAATACTGACGTGTGGACTGAGGACCTGGGAAGGGTGGGACAGTGGCCAAGATCTCCAGCACACCAATGGTGTTTGTTTATCTTTGTCACAGTATCGCTTGAGATGCTGATATCATTGCGAGGGTTTGCACCGAAACCACGAGGACGTTCAGAGCCGAACGCAGGATTGTTACGAGCGTACACACAGCCAGTAAAGAAGTACGAGCCTAAATATGCAAAACTGGGTTAGAATGCGGTGTTGTGACATTAAACTTGCTTCTGGTTTTGTTTTGTTTTTTTAACAGCGTTCATTTAAACCTTGAGGTTAGCAAACCACCAGCAGTTCAGCGTATGGAAGAAATAAACAGGATTTCTCATACAGGTTAAAGAAACCAAGGCAAAAAGTCACTTTGTGGCGGCTGTGGCGCAGGTGGTAGAGTGGGTTGTCCACTAATCGTAGCGTTGGCGATTCGATTCCCGGCCCAGGTGACTCCACATGCCGAAGTGTCCCTGGGCAAGACACTGAACCCCAAGTTGCTCCCGATGGCAAGCTAGCGCCTTGCATGGCAGCTCTGCTACCAATTGGTGAGTGAGTGTGTGTGAATGGGTGAATGAGACACATTAAAGCGCATGTAAAGCGCTTTGGATAAAAGCGCTATATAAGTGCACATTTACCACTTTCCCTTCTTTAAAGTGGAACTACTGAGAGAGGCGTTCTCAGATGCCGTGTCCACGCCAGTGGGCTTTTACGCAAGAGCAGGACTGCACTGCAGATGTGGAAGAGAAGTTAAGTGTGTACTGCTGCGAGCGTTCTTGTGGAGATCTCCACACGCACAGTCACACTGCAGGCCTCCTAACTGCTATTTATTCTGTCTGTCTGAGAAAAAAAAAAACCATGGTTGTCTCAGTTTTCATTACTGTCTCACTCCTTTTCCCAACGGAGTTTCACAGATGGAAAGAGATTTTGCTGGTCTCTCTGTGCTCTCCCTCCCCTGGTACCCAACCTTTCTTTTCCTTTTTCCTGCATGAGGCCCTTTAAAACTCAGCTGTGTGTGTGTGTGTGTGTGTGTGTGTGTGTGTGTGTGTGTCTGGTCCACATCAAAGCCTCAGCTCTGTGAGCAGACTACACCAGGATAATCTCACACAAATTCACTGTAACTCCAAAGAAGAAGAAAAACCCTATTCCTTAGCAATGTTCACAAAATAAAAGTTTTTATTTGGATTGTACGTTTAAACATCATCCAACACACCCTGATGCTGCAGAGCTAGTGCGGGGGAACAGACTGTACTATTCGAATTAGTTAGTATCTGTGAAGGAAAAAAAAAAGTCTCTAATGGTAAAAAAAAATGGAGTTGAATTAGATTTCAATTATTTATTTATTTTTACTCACTCATTGAACCCACTCCCATTTCCACCCATGTACACAAAGCTCCGCCCCCCAAATTTATTTTGGTTCAACTAACTAGAATTACCATTAGCAACAACGGTCATGACATCACTTTCTCACACACACACACACACACACACACACACACAACACAAACGAGGCATTCAGCCACTTGTAAGCCAAGAAACATGCAACATGCATCGTTTCCAAAATGCTTCAATTTCCAAAATGCTGCATGAAAGTTTTCTACAGTAGAACAGAACCAATAGCCACTCGGCCCTGTACCCCTCAGGCCCTGTACGTGTAAAAGTAGGTTTCATATGTAGCTTTACGTGGTCTGACAGAGCAAACTAAAACACACGTGCTGCATCCCAAGTACTGGGACAAACTGGGATTGTGCAACTGCAGAAATGAACGCGAAACCGAGCAAACTCCGCAATATTCGGAGGAGCGTGTCAATGTTTGAAAATTACTGCAGGTTTGGGCTGAGACACATCACGTGACGTCACCAGGACGCGCATTCAGCGAACGCCCTCTTTTACACCAGTACAGCTAAAAGCACTCATTTACCAATAAACATCACTGTGAAAGGCTAAAAAAAATTTCCCACTATTGCAATTTCATCAATTCAAGTAGCATCGCAAATTTTGAAAAAAGCCACCGAGAAAAAGCCGCTGAAAAATCAAGCATTTTTGGCCACAAACATCACACAAAATACACTGTGTCCCAAGGTGGGAAAAGACATTATTACAACTTGCTAATTATCACAAACGAAGCACAATGTTGTCCGGAAGGCAATGATACACGTAATACACTATTATTAGCCACTGTATCTTTTACGGACACAGACTTGCTGAATCCTTGTCGGGTGCAGAAACACGATGTGCTACGGTAGAAAACCTTGTAAGAAAAGGACGATAAAATCATAAACCTGTTCATTTGTCAATATTAATGAATTTAATTAACAAAAGCACTCGTCATACGTTATTCCATCATGCTAGCTATGACTTTAGCCCAGTCTCGGAAACCAAAACATTAGACTGGGCAGCACATTATAGTGGTGGTGTGACTTCCATAGATGAACAGGTCATATGTTCAGAAAGACCTAAAACCTGAGTACAAGCACTCGATATCCAATTTCACCCCGATTAGCCTGCACTAAAAAGAGGCATATTTATATTTCCCCTCGTTCATTTATTCCACTTTGTCCACTTATTAGCTTTCTTCGATCGCTCCTGACATTGTCGCAGTGTCTGCATGCGAGTTAAAAGGACGCTCAGGTTTCCTAGCTCCGGCCCGGCGTGACACCAGAGATGCAGCAAGCGTTCGGGGCTATTGTCCCTCACGCCGCCTCGGACAGAAACTGAACACCGGCAGGTAGATTTCCGAGCTGCTTAGCACACCAGTTACATGTGCATTAAGAGAGTGTCAGTCTCTAAGCAACAGAAAGATCGAAGGCTTGCCATCTGATGGCAATGCAAGTGTTACACAAACGTGGTTTTTCTCGTTTCTGAAATGAATCACTGTGACTCCATCAGTCAAGCATGGAGTAAGGAGACCATCCGATCAAGACCGAGCAAGCAGGAAAAAGCAATAGCCGATGATATAAAAGCAATCATTTGGAGTAAACTGCATCATGGATGTTTCTGTTTTATATTTCAGGGTCCACCTCATTCTTCTCCTGCCCCCACCCCTTCCTTTAAAATTTTATTTATTTTATTTTTTTTTAAATCAGTCCCATATGTGACCCATGCCGCACCCTCAGGGCTCAGCTCTGGGATTCCAGTATTTCACCTACATCAGAAAAGCAACACATCTATCAGAAAGTAATGAGTGGAAAAACACCTGATAAACTGACAGCAACGATTTAGGAGAAAGAGGTATGATCAGTGAGCCACATGTGACTCCAGGTATCTGTTGCTTCTCGTGGTAGTGAAGCTCGGAATTCTGGGATTTGCAGACTTCAATAAGGCAGCATTCCCATCTCTTACTACGCTCCTGAGAACAATTGAGTACTCCTCGAAGCTCACATGAAAGTGGGGCAAAGGGCTTTCAAAGTGGCCTTCCTGTACACCACATACTCTTACACATGAAAGCCAAGCAGCAAACTAAATCAAGCCTGCGATTATGGATCACAGTTTAGATGGAACTTTGATCGTTTCGTTTGAAATAAACAACTTTAGACTCATCAAAGTAGCATTCATATATGTATATAACAAAAAATAACGACGTATTTGTAACCTCTGAGAGTCTCTACAACTGCGATGATGTAGAACTGTTCAAAGTGCATGACTGTTGCTTGTTAAATTTTCGCTATGCAAGCACAAACTTGCCGAAAATCTGGCAAACGTTTTCGTTTTTGTTTTTTTAACAGTATATGCAGGAGTAGGGGGAAAACAGCTGTTAGGTATGAGGGAGAGATAAGTGCAGCTTGAGATTATACTAAAACTGACTGAAAATGAAAAGTTCAGGGATGTGTGAATTTGAATGAAGTCCATTTAAAAAGATGATTTAAAAAGACAAAAAGTACTTGATGGCAAACTCAAAGAGTTAGAGAAGCTCTCAAACATTACATTTATTGCTTTAAAAAAAACAAAACAAAACAAAAAAAAACTTCAGACATGTGAATTAAAGAACTTTGACCCAGAATCGAATATATATCTGCTCTCTGTGTTGGAAAATATGGAACATCTTTTGAGACAGCTCTGTATCTCTCTCCAAACACATTCTCCTGTTGAGAATCCTCTACAACAATGCAGCAGAGCTAAATATGTTTTCGGGAATATCTCAGCCCATGTTAGTGTTAGCTTGATTGCATCCATGAGTGAGTATAAAAATAAATATAAAGTTTCACGTTACCTTTCTGTAAATGAATGATATCTGGAAAGTTGGACAGCAAGCCCTGGTACAGCGATAGTTTATCCAGCATGTGGAACAGGTCATTTTTGGGCTGCTCTGCAAACATCTCCCCAATGTTCTCGTACGTCCGACCAGTGTGAGAGATGGCGTTGTTCAGGGCCTCGTAGCTGTACGGAGGGTCCAGCATGAACGCCTGACTGATGGACTGGAAAGCATTACCCAGCCGCTGAAACTCCTTGCGAAAGCCGCCGAGATGCTTGCGGACGAGTTCGGACGCGACGTGCGTCAGCTGCATGACGCTGTCGTCCATTTTCTTGGCGAAGGCCTTGAAGGTATCGATGCGCTCCTCGACGTCTTGCAGGTCCTGATGCTCTTTAGGGATGTGGAGAGTGAGCATAAAATGAGCTCCCACCATCTCATCCTTCTCAGCACG
Organism: Ameiurus melas; assembly: GCA_012411365.1. NCBI lineage: Eukaryota > Metazoa > Chordata > Actinopteri > Siluriformes > Ictaluridae > Ameiurus > Ameiurus melas. Next base: position 5,654,132 of record CM022764.1, read on the forward strand.
ACGCTTTCCCAGTTTCCACTGCTTGTCATCCACACACATGAGGAAGTGTTCGAAACCCTCATACTGAGACAGAACCGGGTGACTGGTCATGTGATCCATCCATAGGATGAGCCGCCGCTTTCTCTTTTCGATGAAGTCTTCCTCAAAGCGCCCGGTGGCTTGCTTCTCCGGGAGGTGGGGTACGGAAATGACAGTAAATTTGTGCAACAGGCGATTGTACAGCCAGTCAAAGTGCTTATAGCGCCGATACACGGGCCTGCCAGTGTGGCTGGGGGTGACTCTGTAGGAAATGTAACTCTTAATGCCCTTGAACTTGGTCTGTTTGGTGGGATCCTCGATGGAGCAGATGAAAGGCTGAGGACTCTCCTTCCACTGAGGTCCACGTTGGCCCATTTCGATGCTGTAGGACTCGGCTATCTTTGCCATCATAGGCACATCGCCGAGCACAAACGCCTCGACGCCCGAGCGCACAAAACTGGAAAAGCGATTGAGGTTGCGGCCCACCATGCTGCCTTTCCTGGAACTGGAGATGCTGTCCTGGCGCTCCATGTGGGGCCGGGAACGGTATTGCACATTAGGATTAGGGTACGGGCTCTGTTGCTCGTGCCCGTTTGCACCCACCGGTCCACGAGGGTCTTCGTACTCGACCACCGTAGAGTTGTCATCCCAGTCGTCCCAGTCGTCGTCGTCGTCGTCATAATAAGCGGTGTTTGTACTGGGGGTGAAGAAGGGCTCCTTGCCAGGGGAGCCTGCAGGGCTCAGAGAGTAGTCAGTCAGGTTCGAGTTGGAACGTGGCCGAACGATCTCCACGTATGAGGCGGGGAAGAGGCCTCTCTCCCCACGGCTGTTTTCACCCTGTAACCAGCCGTCTACGGAGTTCTCGTCGAAAATAACCAGCTCCTCGTTCTCCTGTATGCTGATCTCCTCTTTGTTCTCGCTCTGGAACGTGTAAAGTGCTACGGCTTTCAGTGACATCGTAACCTCGCCCTTGTAGTGCCACAAAAGTGGAAACAAAGATGCAACAAATCCCTTTGAGTGTTTTGACGAGTCAGCTCATCTCCCATGTAGTTCCTTAGCACTTGTAAACACACACAAGCACACACACCTTCTCAAAGTTTCCTCCGATCAGGTTTCTGAGCTGCACTCCATGCTGCCTGAACATTCCTCAGGGGCAAAAGGAACTACGCTCAACCTGGATATCTACAGCACAAGATCAGGATCAAAACTCAAACACTCTGAGCCATTTATCATCTCTCTCTCTCACTCACTCTCACACACACACACACACACACACACACAGGGGAAAACAACAAAGCATTCACTACAGTGATTCAACCCTTCTACAACATTTCTACACTCTACCTACAAAGTCGCAGTAGATAGTAGATGGTGATAAAGACTCCGTATGAAACGTTAGTTCAGACTTCTCTAAGAAGGAAATCTCCGAGGTACTTTACAGAGCCAGAAGTCGGTGTTATCTGTTTTGGTCCAGAATTCCCATGTAACGTAAACACCGGCTTACAAAGTACAACTCCCGGCGCAGTGCAGCAGTCCCGCCGTCTGCTCGGTGCAGGGAAGAGACCCGGCAGGAGGAAGGAAAAGAAATATCAAAACATTGTCCTAACTAACACACACACACACACAGAGAGAGAGATGATGTGTGTGATGATGAAGATGAAGATGATGTCCTAGTACCCCCTGCACTCCGCCACTCACTCCATCTTCAACACAATAACAACCGGCCCAGGAAACAAACTCGAGGTCATATTTAAGCACACAAAGGACGGTCAACTTTTCAGGTTTGGTAAAGCCGTGATCCCAAATCTTTCCATGACGCGACACAGAGCCAGTGAATCGAGAAAAGTTTTTCCTGTGCTTTATTTATTTCCTCTTTATTAAGCGAGAGATGGGATTTCTTTTTAACTCTCTGACGCCGTCTAGTGGATATTCCTGTACGATTGACATTTAAGGGCGGAAGAACTTAAAAACATATATATATATATATGTATGTATGTATGTATGTATGTATGTATGTATGTATACATATATATAAATAACCCTCATTAACACGACGTATTTCGTGTATTTATTTGTGAATGTGTTTGTTTAGTTTGACCAACAGCACTTGTTCACTGTTCAGACGCCTAAACTCCTTGAAGTCATTTGGTCGACCAACAAAAAAGATGGCGGCCAGCATGACGTAGGTCCGATTCCAAAATGGCGTCTTGTTTACCATGTAGTGCACTTAGGTACAGTGTGGAATCCGGGTTTCCACCCCTCAATGTAGTGCACGAACATAAGGGAGGGGCAGTGCTGTTTGGGATCGGACCCTAGCTTCAGCTAGAAACGTGATCTGAGCAGAAGCAGCGTTACTGCGTCTCTGCACGTCCACAGCAGCAGGTTTGAATCTCGTTGCCGGAAATGTGATGGTTAGCATGTCCGCATTTTAGCTCAGGCACGTGGCCAGGTCTGTTAGCTCTCCGCCAACTTATGTTGTGTGTGTGTATATATATTAGCTACCAGGGTAACGTTAGCTAAACTGCTAGTGAAGTCATATGCTAAGGAAGAAGTAATGCCCCTTATATGTGCACTAATATAAAACATGGGCTTGTGCACTGTAAGGAGCCATTAGGAGTGTAGTTAATCAGCACTCCTGCTTACACTAATCGGTTACCAAGCTGTGTTTGTCTGTCTTGGATATCTATGACCTTATTGATGTTATAAGTGATACATTTCCATGAGGAACAAGGTTAGGTTTCTGAGATGGTGATCAGTAGGTTGTGAGTTCAATCCCAGGACTTCCAGAAAGCCACAGCTGGGCCTTTGCTCAAGACACTTAACCATCTTCGAGTGTATATCTCCTCCAAATTCTGCTAAATGAACAAAATGAAACGCTTATTTAGTTATGGCTCGATGTGCGTTTTCCAGTTGTATTCTAAAAGTTCTGTGTGTCTACAGGTTTTCATCCCAAAAGAAGCAGGAGCTAAAGTATGTGGGCACCTGACCATCACGCCCTTAGGTGTTTATTCACCCAAACTGTTGGGACAAGCTTGGAAACACTAAACAGTTGTATAGAAAGGGTAGCATTATGATTTCCCTTTGCTGTTCCAGCACGACCGTGCACACGGCGAGCTCCGTAGTTTGACATGGTTGGTGTAGGAGAGCTTGAGTGGCCTCCACCTCGATCCCACTGAACACCTTTGGGAGGAACTGGAATGCCGACCGCACCCCAGACCACAAATCCCCACAGCCATGCTCCAAAATCTAGTGGAAAGCTTGCCTAGTAGAGTGGAGATTATTATTACAGGAAAAAACAAGAATGGGATGAGGATAGATTGGGGTGTGATGGTCAGGTGTCCACAAACTTTTTACGTGTTTAACAAATGTTTGCTCTTAAAAGGAAGAGTAGATGTGGTCTCGAATGAATACTTGAATCAACATCAGGCCCTTTGCGGATAAGAATGAAGACCGCTGCGGTTACTCCGCTTTCCACCCTCTTGTTGAAGTCTGCCTGTATGAATGTGTCCTCCGCCCATACGAATGTCTTGTACCACCTTATTTGTAGGTCTGTAATGGATGCCTTGACTGAAGCGCTGTCCTCCAGCTTCTGTGTAACCAGAGAAGCAAACAGCACTTCAGCCCCGCATCCTCGCCTGGCTCAGTACAAGAGCAAGTACAGCGCTCTGGACCAGGATGAGCGCCGGAGGAAGTTCCTGCAGGAGCAGAAAGAGTAAGTACCCTGCATGTTAACTTGTTAATACTGTTACCCAAGCGAATTCAAGACTTCATGGAAGATTGTTGAAAAACGTTTGTATCCTAGCTCCAGGGTTTATGTAAATTTAGTGAAAGAAAACGAATTACCATTAACCTTGACTTCAGATCATAAAATCTGCATGGATTACTGCATGAATTTTATATCTGGAGTATACTGTTGAGTTTAAATTTCTTATTTTTTTTATTACGTTTACAGCATTTAGCAGATTTGGCCATATCCAGAGCAGCTTATAGAAGAGCTTTATAATCAAAACACCTCCTTGTGCTAGTTCATTAGGACAGAGACTGAGCGTGCCATTGAGGACATGTTATATTATTTCTATTGATTAAAGAGTGTCCACACAAGCTCGTAAATTAATAAAAACAAATAAAACAACTCATTTGGTTGTGACAAAAGAAATGGCATAAGCCATAAACAAAAGTCTCAGCTGATGGAAGTTAGAGAACTCGCTTGTTGTTGTTGTTGTTATTATTAATATTATATATTATTAACTGTTCTTATTACCATGGGATTGAGTCCACTTCTTTCAGCCTTTACCCTGATGGTTCAGTTCATGCTCCCAGCTGTCTGTGCAGTTGTCCTTTTATGGAGTTTTGTGGGCATCACTAAATGCAAATTCGCTGTGTCGAGAGCAAGCTTTGGACTTTCCGTACACAAGTACAAAGAAAATCAGCGCTTATAAAAATTTGGTGGAAAATTTTGGCTTGGCTTGCACCAATATTTACACACAACAAAGGTAGATAAATGAGGCCCAGTGTCACTTCTCTTTAGTGTAATGTTGTGTATGTGTGTGTGTGTGTGTGTGTGTGTGTGTATATATATATATATATATATATTTTATTATTATTATTTATTTATTTATATATTTTTTTGATATCTTTGCATGTGACAACACTGAAGAAATGACACTTTGCTGCAATGTAAAGTAGTGAGTGTACAGCTTGTGTAACAGTGTAAATTTGTTGTCCCCTCAAAATAACTCAACACACAGCCATTAATGTCTAAACCACTGGCAACAAAAGTGAGTACACCCCTAGGTGAAAATGTCCAAATTGGGCCCAATTTGCCATTTTCCCTCCCCGGTGTCATGTGTCTTGTTAGTGTTACAAGGTATCAGGTGTGAATGGAGAGCAGGTGTTGTTAAATTTGGTGTCTTTGCTCTCACACTTCCTAATACTGGACACTGGAAGTTCAACATGGCACCTCATGGCAAAGATCTCTCTGGGGATCTGAAGAAAAGAATTGTTGCTCTACATAAAGATGAGCTGAGCTGCAGCACGGTCACCAAGACCATACATTATTTTAACAGGGCCGGTTCCACTCAGAACAGGCCTCGCCATGGTCAACCAAAGAAGTTGAGTGCTGAGTGAAGTTGAGTTATTTTGAGGGGACAGCAAATTTACACTGTTACACAAGCTGTACACTCACTATTTTACATTGTTGCAAAGTGTAATTTCTTCAGTGTTGTCACATGAAAAGATGTAATCAAATATTTACCAAAGTGTGAGGGGTGTACTCACTTTTGTGAGATACTGTGTGTGTGTGTGTGTGTGTATATATATATATATATATATTTTTTTTTATATGTGTGTGTGTGTGTATATGTATGTATGAATTACATACATATATATACAGTCATGGACTAAATTAATGGCACCCCTGGAACTTTTCCAGAAAATGCACCATTTCTCCCAGAAAAGTTTTGCAATGACAAATGTGTTGGTATACACATGTTTATTACCTTTAAGTGCATTGGAACAGCACAAAAAATCAGAAGAAAAAAAACAAATTTGACATCATTTTACACATAACTCCCAAATGCGTGTGTATATATACAGTGCCTTGCGAAAGTATTCGGCCCCCTTGAACTTTTCAACCTTTTGCCACATTTCAGGCTTCAGACATAAAGATATGAAGAATCACCAACAAGTGGGACACAATTGTGAAGTGGAACGAAATCTATTGGATTTTTTAAACTTTTTTAACTAATAAAAAAATTAAAAGTGGGGCGTGCAAAATTATTCGGCCCCCTTGCGTTAATACTTTGTAGAGCCACCTTTTGCTGCGATTACAGCTGCAAGTTGCTTGGGGTATGTCACTATCAATTTTGCACATTGAGAGACTGAAATTCTTGCCCATTCTTCCTTTCAAAACAGCTTGAGCTCAGTGAGGTTGGATGGAGAGTGTTTGTGAGCAGCAGTTTTCTGCTCTTTCCACAGATTCTCGATTGGATTCAGGTCTGGACTTTGACTTGGCCATTCTAACACCAGGATACGTTTATTTGTGAACCATTCCTTTGTAGATTTCGCTGTATGTTTGGGATCATTGTCTTGTTGGAAGATAAATCTCCGTCCCAGTTTCAGGTCTTTTGCAGACTCCAACAGGTTTTCATCCAGAATGGTCCTGTATTTGGCTGCATCCATCTACCCCTCAATTTTAACCATCTTCCCTGTCCCTGCTGAAGGAAAGCAGGCCCAAACCATGATGCTGCCACCACCATGTTTGGCAGTGGGGATGGTGTGTTGAGGGTGATGAGCTGTGTTTCTTTTACGCCAAATATATCGTTTTGCATTGTGGGCAAAAAGTTCGATTTTGGTTTCATCTGACCAGAGCACCTTCTTCCACATGTTTGGTGTGTCTCCCAGGTGGCTTGTGGCAAACTTTAGACGAGACTTTTTATGGATATCTTTGAGAAATTGCTTTGTTCTTGCCACTCTTCCATAAAGGCCAGATTTGTGCAGTGTACGACTGATTGTTGTCCTATGGACAGACTCTCCCACCTCAGCTGTAGTTCTCTGCAGTTCATCCAGAGTGATCATGGGCCTCTTGGCTGCATCTCTTATCAGTCTTCTCCTTGTCTGAGCTGAAAGTTTAGAGGGACGGCCAGGTCTTGGTAGATTTGCAGTGGTCTGATACTCCTTCCATTTCAAAATGATCGCTTGCACAGTGCTCCTTGGGATGTTTAAAGCTTGGGAAATCTTTTTGTGTCCAAATCCGGCTTGAAACTTCTCCACAACAGTATTACGGACCTGCCTGGTGTGTTCCTTGGTCTTCATGATGCTCTCTGCGCTTTCAACAGAACCCTGAGACTATCACAGAGCAGGTGCATGATTACACAGAGACTTGATTACACACAGGTCGATTCTATTTATCACCATCAGTCATTTAGGACAACATTGGATCATTCAGAGATCCTCGCTGATCTTCTGGAGTGAGTTTGCTGCACTGAAAGTAAATGGGCCGAATAATTTTGCACGCACCACTTTTCAGTTTTTTATTTGCTAAAAAAAGTTTAAACTATCCAATAGATTTCGTTCCACTTCACAATTGTGTCCCACTTGTTGGTGATTCTTCACAAAAAATTACATTTTTATATCTTTGTTTGAAGCCTGAAATGTGGCAAAAGGTTGAAAAGTTCAAGGGGGCCGAATACTTTCGCAAGGCACTGTGTGTGTGTGTGTGTGTGTGTGTGTGTATATATGCATATATATATGAAGGCTGCGATTGATTGTTTTCAAAAATACTATTTTAAACTACAACTTTATATTTGTAACGCTCAGTTTGTGGATTTTATTTTAAATAAACAAAAAAACTGCTACTGAAAGTTCGCCCTCGTCCACTTAATCAGAGAAAAAAATCGGTCAACTAATTGATTATGAAAATAATTGTTAGCCCTAAACACACACACACTGCGGGTCAAAATGTTTGTGGACGCTCAACTGAATGTTTCGTGATATTAATAACTTTTGGTCTGAAGGTGTGTGATTAAATGTGTGAAATCGGTGTTGTAACCAAAAAATATAATCATGCCGACATGTTCATTTCTTTCATTAGAACACTAACATTTTATTCACACACACATTTTTATTTTAAACGGACGACGCGGAGTCCGGGGGAAAAAATCATCTCGGGGGAATTCATCAAGACATCGCTCGAGAAAACTCCAAGAATACATTTCTGGAAATTCTAGGTTAAAAAGGCATCGACTTTGAAGATGACAAAATATTCAATTATTTAGATTTATTTTGGATTTTTATCACAACACAATTCCCATAGTTCCATCTGTGTTACTCCAGAGTTTCAATGACTTTTTTATTATTATTATTCAAAAATGTTGGGGGGGAATAAAGAATGCGTGTGTGTAAACTTTTGACTGGTAGTGTATATAAAGTTGATTTCCATTATTATTATTATTAAAGACAGTAAGTTTTTCTATCATATCTGTAAATAACTAACTCATTCTGTTCTAGCTTATATTGAGCAAGTAAGCAGATGTTTGGGTCAGACAATCTTCATGCTATGTGCCCATAATAAAATAATTATTTTCTTGTAGGAAAAGGCTGAACTATGTGAATCATGCCCGCCGTTTGGCAGATGGGGACTGGACAGGGACAGGAAGTGATGAGGAGGAGGAGGAGGAGGAGAAACGTCAGCAGCAGGATGAAACGGAAGTTGAGGGGATGGAAGTTGAGCAGCGCAAAAAGTTGCCAAAGCACTATGCCAACCAGGTCATAACTCCGTGAATATGTAGACTGTTAGGTCTAATAATAAACATATCCATATCGCCAAAAATGATTTAATCCTCTAGAAGCAAGATCCTAAAAAACAGCATTTCTGTTATTTCAGGTTGAAGGAGAGGAGTGATCATATTACCAGCTGTGCAATCTTTTGAATAAATGTGATGGTGAATTTTTAAGTGATTCTGCAGGAATGTGCAGTCAACAGTTTGGGGGAAAAAAAATTAATTCTTTTAGAAATCAGTCGTCTGATGTTCACTTGTCCGACATTTTCATTTTCAGTAAAAGAAAACGTACAAAAAACCTATTAATTCATAATAATAAATAAATAACAATATCGTTTAGTCACGTCCTTATTTATCATTAGTATTTATATGGTTTGTAAGGTGTTGGATCTGACGTGGTTGCTTTTGTCCATTTTCTGTGCCATTCCTGATCAACAGTAAACCAATGTTAAATATATGTTTTCGCTAAGTCGAACATGCACCGCTAAATTTTCTTTCACATTAATGAATATTCTCCATTTGCAGTAACTGAAAGCGAGAGTGCATGAGATGGGGGGCGGGAAAGGGGGCGGGGCTTCCAGGACATGTTTGTTAATATTAGAGAGTTCACAACACCTGCATGGATCATTCCAGATTGACAGCACTATCAGCAGCTTTCTCATTTTTGCAGATTTTGCTCAACAAATTTGAATCAACATATTTGCTGAATATATTCTGACTTTCTGGACCCTGTGTAATCGGTGATAAACAACACTGGATATTGTGGCAACGTAATATCATATAGGGACGAACATATCGATAATATTATTACAGCACACTTGGTGGACTGTAAGATATTAATTGTAAAATAAATTATCTCCGTTCACAAGTTTGCCTCTCTGTTTCTGAAAGTGGTGTAAATATTCTCCACTCACTTGTACTACACCTGCCCTTTGCCTCTGATTACACTACTACAGCTCAGATCATAATGTTGGAGTATTGCAGAGACGCTTCACTGGCCTTGTGGAGTGTTCGTTCAGAGCTGTGTTTAAACTTTAATCTCTCTGTACAGCTGATGTTGTCAGAGTGGCTGGTGGACGTCCCTGTGGATCTTAGCGCTGATTGGCTGTTGGTGGTCTGTCCTATAGGGAAGCGCTCGCTCGTCGTTGCATCTAAGGTTTGGACTTTTTAAATAACTGATGTATAAAAGTCATTTCTAAAAATTTTCTTTTTCAACACAAACTGTCTGGAAAAACTGCTGATGCGAAAAGAAATGTTTGTCTTTATGAAATAACCCGAGAACACTAGTGGCGTGATTAATCTTCATAATGGCCAGCATTCCACTTGCTCTTTTATTCGTTAGGAAATGTTGATTTTAATGTATGCATGCAAGTAGAATTTAAATGACCTGAAGTTCCTTATACCACGTCTAACAGGAAACTGAAACTAGGACATGAACTTATTAGGTCCCGAGGAAACAGTCGCTTCGAGGGCTGTCGCTGACGGGCAATGTCTTTTCAGCATTTAGAAAGAAAATACCATATTTAGATGTGTGTAGATAACGCATTTTAATTAGATGCCAGCAGCAGGAATAAAACATGACTGAGTGGGCCATATTATTTTTACTTATTAATTATTGTGTGTGTCACCAATAAGAAATATTTTGGGCCTTCAAAGTGGTAGGCATGTTGTATAACCCCCAACAAAACAAGGGGGTGAATACTTTTGCAAGGCACTGTATTGACACAATCAAAGAATGAGGTGGCGTGATTTTTCCAGTAACAGCACATTTATCCATTTATAGTTACCAAAAAACACTAACAATGTTACAAAACATTTTCTCACCAGCCTTTTATTTTTTATTCAATTACATTCTCCTTAACATAAACATCTCCTTACAGTAAAATTCACTGTATTAACACTTACACACACTTTTTAATGCATTTATGTGACGCGTCTTCCGTACAAGGCGATGAGTTAGTTTTTATCGTAGAAACAGCGCTGTGGTTAAAATGGTAATTCGGTTCTTTTGCATGGATGTTCTCATTGATTGTTTACATGAAGCAGACCTGCATCATTGTGTATCCTCCTTGTATCTGTAACAATGTTCTTAAAGATTTAGTGGCCTGAGAGTCACTTCCCCTAGCTCCTTCTCCTCTGTTTGTCCCTGTGACTCGTAGGTTCTTACATTTTTATCGTTCTGGTACTTGTTTTACCTCCGATATGGCAAGTGTGTTAAGCTGGAAGTGAATGTGTATGACTTACAAGAGGACTTTGGATATTGAGCCGTCCTACTACAAGAATACATGTTGAATGCTGATTAAGCACAGATATAAAACACCACTAATGACCCACAGACTTTTAGTACACGCTTTACTCCTGATCTGGAGCTCAGGAACACTGGGCCTGAGAATGGGATGCTAGTCATTAATAATAATAATGACACAGGACATTATACACATACACGCACACATTCATGTGCTCATTCACACCTAGGGGCAATTACACACCATAAGGGTGTCTAAAAAAATGTTTTTTTTTTTTTATTCTTTCCAAACAGTACACACAATTATAATACTGATGCTTGGCTGTGTTTAATTCACACCGACTTGCTGGTCAGTAGGGGGAGCTACAAGTCTGTACGCAAAACTAAATTTGACCTATATCAGTAGCCGTTATGATCGTATTTGACTTGAGTTCTTAACATAATAGGCTTTGTGCACGTGACGTCATTAGAATACCCATAATTAATTTATCTTTAGCTTAGCTACTACTAGCTATTATCTTTGCTACTTCATCTACATGCATGTTTTTGGGAGGTGGGATGAACCAGGTGAACTCTGAGGAAACCCATGAACAGGAACCCGAGCTCAGGAGCTTTGAAAATCGTGTTAAATGGTACTCAAATTATAATTTTTTAGTATTTATTTATTAACTTGTTTATTTTTACTTGCTAGGGCTCCACTTCATCGTACACTAAAAGCGGGTACTGCGTGAATCGTTTCCCTTCTTTGCTACCAGGAGGGAACAGACACAATTCCGCTATGGGGAAAGGTTTGTAATCAAGGCCTGAACTTCGCATTTTTTTAAATCGCACAAAAAGTACAACCGTCTTGTTGGTAATTAGGTTTGGTTTATGAATTCCTACAGATTACACCATCCTAGACTGCATTTACAGTGAAGTGGATAGGACGTACTACATCCTGGATGTGATGTGCTGGAGAGGACACCCTGTCTACGACTGTTCGGTGAGTCAATTTAGTGTCGTTGCTTTTTACATCCCGATGTTTACAAATGGCTGAATTATTTAGACTTCACGCATACTTGGCAACCAAGTAAAATGAAATTATTGAAATTTTCAATAACAGACTGAGTTCCGGTTCTACTGGTTGCAGTCGAAGGTTGAAGAGGTAGAAGGACTGTCTGAGATTTGCAAACGAAACCCTGTAAGTTCGTTGGAAGTACTACAGACGATTTAAACAGTAGATTATTGATCGAATGTACTCATTTTCTTTTTCCCACGCTTGTTTGCAGTTCCGTTTTGTGAGTCTGAACAGCATCAGCTGTACAACAGAGTCCATTCAGAAGGCCCTGGCACACGACTACAGCTTCAGTGTAAGAGCATTGGAATTCTGTATTCATACATGTAACTGGACTGTTCTGAAAAACAACTTGTTTCTATGTATCTATGGAAATTGTGAATTTGTTTGCTAGAAACAAAATGAATAGAAATTGCAAATATTCAGAGAGGTTGGTGCAGTAAACGGTGATGGAAACAAATGCTGATGTGCCAAATACATAATGATGTGCCACAAGACATACTATTGTGAGATACATTGTCGTGTGCGTAAAGCTCTGTATAAACTCGCTAGCTAGCGTAAGAACCGAAAATCCATGATATTGATCACACACATTCGTCAGTTTGCTGAGTGAATCAGAGCAAATTTGATACTTTTGGTTTGTTTGCTATTTGGTTTGGTTTATCACTGCAAATAATTAAACGATGCAGGAAAAAAAAAACTATGGCTGAGGAACATGACAGGCTGAAAATATACTCAGTCAATTTTTCATAAATTGATTAGTGAATATTGTGTAAGTGTAGTGAATATTGCGTGAGTGTAGGGAATAAGCGTAGTGAATATTGCGTGAGTGTAGGGAATAAGCGTAGTAAATATTGTGTAAGCGTAGTGAATTTTGCGTTAGCTTAGTGAATATTGCGTAAGCATAGTGAATAAGGGTAGGGAATGTTGCGTAAGCATAGGGAATGTTGCGTAAGCGTAGTGAATAAGCGTAGGGAATGTTGCGTAAGCGTAGTGAATATTGCGTAAGCGTAGTTAATATTTCATAGTGAATAAGCGTAGGGAAATGCGTTGGGCGTAAGCCGTAGTGAATACGTGCGATAAGCGTAGTTGAATATTTCAGCAGTTATGAATAAGCCGTGAGGGAATGTTGGGCGTTAGTGAATAAGCGTAGGGAATGTTGCGTAAACGTAGGGAATATTGCGTAGTGAATATTGTCTAAGCGTAGTGAATAGCGTAGTGAATATTACGTAAACGTAGTGAATAAGCGTAGTGAATATTGTGTAAGGATAGTGAATATTACAGAAGTTCAACTCATCTGCAGGAAGTGAACAAAACAGGGTTTGTATTTTGGGTTGCACCCTCTTTTTTTTCCCCTCTTCTTTTTTTCTCTTTTTTTTTGGTAGATCTGAGCTGCTAAACTGACCCACAAGATACAACTTGGCCAGAGCTGAAGTGTGGAACTGAAATTGTTTACAGAAATCATTTTATACTAGATATTTATATAATAATCAGATTAATATTCACTATGCACCTGACCCCTTCTCAGGTGGATGGGCTCCTGTTCTACCACCGTGAGACTCACTACACCCCGGGCAGCACACCACTGGTGGGATGGCTCAGACCCTACATGGTGCCAGACATCCTAGGTATCGAGGTGCCACAGTGCCCTCTCACCACCAAGCCGGACTACGCTACACACCAGATGCAGCAGATCCTGGAACACAAGAAGCCGTCCAGTCAGGTTCGGCCTGCAGATCAGAACGGGAGATATGAGCTAGAGCACCTGTCCACGCCAGAGACGCAAACAGGAAGCAGCAACCAGAAAGAAGGCATGGAGAGCTGATCACACCAAGATTTCTGGGATTAATTCAGTGTTTTCTGAAACCCTGTTGATTTTAGATTAGCTCAGAGACAGCTTTTTTACTTTCTGCACTGCGTATGTGGAACTTCAAACATGACGACAGGGTGATGAATTTGGCATTCGTTATTGATCAGTTAAACCTCCCATACTGTTTGGAACAACATTTTCCTAGTGGTTTACATTTTGTTTTTGTCTTAGCCTTCAACTTTAGGTAAAACTGTTCAAATTTCTTTAACAATGTGATTTGTTGAGTTATTTAATGTAGCTCCACGTTGACACGAAGAAGCAAAGAAAATCCATCTTGGTTTCTCAGACACATGCTTGAATTAAGTAGAATTTGTGAAACACCATTCTGTATGCATGTGATATAATCATCTATATGAATGCCTCATGTGGAATATTACATTTTGAAATTTTAAATTTAGACCTTCCTTTTCTAACGAGAATGCTCAAAAGACTTTTAATGCTATATTAAATGTATTTTTATTCTAAACATTGATATTTCTGGAACCCTTTTCCTTTTTTGTTTATTTTTTAAAGAGAATTTAGCTTTAATTGCATGTGCAGGTGTGCCTATAGGCAGCCCGACTGAATAAAATCTAAAACTGAGCACTTGCTTTGGCAAAATGTATTTGTGTGCAAAACTATTCAGATTCTGTGAACACATTCGCTGTTAGAAATGAACTAAAATCTTTGAAAGTCTTAATTGTCAACCATCCATCCATCTTCTACTGCTTACTCCTTTTCAGGGTCATGGGGAACCTGGAGCCTGTCCCAGGAATCATCGGGCACAAGGCGGGGTACACCCTGAACAGGGTGCCATTCCATCGCAGGGCACAATCACACACGCACTCACACCCATTCTTAAACAAAAGAAAATAAAAAAAAAAAAAAAAATTTTAGTAGTTTGTTTTTGGGGGGGGGGGGGTTTGGTTTTAAACAACAATAAAAAAAGGGAAGCCCGTCAGTTGATATATAAAATAAATGTTAAGCTGGAGCGAAACTCGTCATAATCTTTTGTGATGTATGGTAACAAAGTATAGTATCTGTATGTTAATGTGATTTTAAAACAGTACTTGGAACATATTATAATCATTTCAGTGCCATCTTGTTTTTTTGTTATATATCTTTTGCACACTGATGAGCTCAGCATTCCTGGAAAGCAAAGCGTGACTAATACCAAAACTCCTCTTTAAAACCACGTGTCTTACATCAGCATCTTGACTGAGCGCTAACCTGGTTTCATGTTCGAGTTGTTTCTAAATGTGCCTCTAACCTGACCTTTCCCCTTTTCAGATAGAGGAAGTTGTTCAGGCATTCCACAGAAGTAGGTTACCCCCACCAACCCAATTAAAGCTTCTGATATTATAATTATTATTATTTTACCTATATCTTTACACAGCATAAGAGAACACTGAAGAGAGCTGATTGTCCTTACAGGTTATTTCATGTAGGACTGTCTGACTGACCAAATCTGACAATAAATTATAAAATAGACATACCACCACATTTAAAACGTTAATGATAACAAATACCACAGTACGCATGACAACATGCTATTCTAAGATTGTCTCGATTTTGATTCCAATTACTATGTGGAATCGACTCTTGGATTCGACTCCCATGATTTGGAATCGGATTCGACAAAATTTCTGAACTCGAACACCACTGGTTTAAACGTTATCCTTTTTTGGGGTCGTGACAAAAATGTTTGCGTCGCGTTTATATATTATAACGAAGTTTTATACGCATGCGCGGTACAGACTGTGCCGGCACCCACCACCCTGCCAGTCCCCAAGACTGTTATTTTTTTTTATGAATGAGAGTGGGCGGAGCTTCTCTTTCGCAAACAATCTGCTTTTCTAGCCAACAGGGGGCGCGTTTATATTTATATATATATATGTTCTTCCTCCATACTGAAGCCAAAACGCAGAAAGCGAGGAAGAGGAATCCAGATGTTGTTGGGAACTTATTTAGTTTAATCAGACACAGAGGGTGTTTCCGGTTTCCCTGTTTACGCGTCCTGGATCTAAAGACACGGAGGCACGAGGCCGTGCTAATCTGATATTAGCTTAGCAAAGACGAGCGGCTAATTCAGGGCAATTTTTAGGTGTCGCCAGAAAAAAAAAACACACAACCGCGGCTGATTGTATAATAAAAGCCGCTCTTGAGTTGATGCAAAGGGTTTCCGTGTGTGTGTGTGTGTGTGTGTGTGTGTGTGTGTGAGAGAGAGAGTGAGTGAGTGAGTGAGTGATAGTGCGCGCGCGCGCATGCATTGCCCAGCGGCTCGCGGCTCCACTCCACCGGACAGAATGCCAAGTTTGCAGTGAGTCCTGGAGCTCGCGCTGAGCGTGTGTTAAATGTCTCCTGGTTTAAGCGTGCTGCAGGTTTCCTCGACTGATGTTCGCTGAACACTACAGTCTATAATCCGCCTTTTCGCTTATAATTCCTCGACTGATTAAATACAGGAAGGTGTGTTTTTATCGCTGGGAAGGACCTGAAGGATGGCTGCCGCTTTATCAGCAGAGGAAGAGCAGGTAAGTGCTCCTTTAGTAATAACAACAATAATAATAAAGCTTCTAGGAGTTCAGTGGATGTAGCAGGATGTCAGCACAGTCCCAGTGCTGTGTGAAGCCCTGTCGCAGAAAATGACAAAATTGACTAATAATAATAATAATGATGATGGTGGTGAATGTGTGGCCACAAACCGTGCAGTTTGTGATTTGAATTTCAGCTCCAACTCTTCTACATGAATGACTCTACCTTTCAGAATGAATGTTGTGTTGTGATTGATGTGATGTCATGAACATCTTATTTATTTATTAATTATAAATTTCAATCTCAAGATTTCCTTGAAATCTGATCAAGACTAGAATTTCCCAGTCTTGTTTCAGTGTCAACTTTTCAACCTTGGTTGTGTTACATTCAGACTTGTACTCCCACACTCAGTACACACTCTGCTGAACATACCAAAGCTGACATGATGTATGAAGAGTTAAAAAAAAAAAAATATCCCAGATATATCCTTTTTCTGATGGATATAAGAATACACTAAGCTAACAGTAAAGCTCCTCCTTCTCCTCTTGTGTAGGGAGTATAGAGCTGTTGCGGATTCAGCCTCAGGTTCACACTGTTTAGCTCACAGAAGTGGTTTTGTTCAACCGGGGTGTACCATGTAAAGATTTATTTTCCCCCTTGAGAAGTATTGAAGGTACGATATTAATAATCCTATGATAAAAGTGGAAGCATTTTCCTGTGGCATTCTCAGTAAGCGGGCAGTGCTGTAGCCTACTACACAGGGCCTGCAACAGGAAACGGCCCTTATATAAGCTGCCTGGTATTTATTTACACTGTCTCAGTTTAGTAGCTTCATGTAAATGTAAAACACTGACTTTGTCAAGCTTTGTGCACTTTAGCTTGGGCTAATTTAAATGTAGTCTAGTCTAACCGGCATGAATGATTAAATAATGTGGGGATTTTTTTTCCCCTCACTACGCTGTGTTGTATATTATTTCTATTCATCCATCTTCCAAACCAAAGCTTTTCTTAATAATGATAGTCATAATGATTTTTTTTTCAAGCCTTATGTCTTTTATCACTCATACTCCTCTCATGATAGGAAAAAATAAATCCTCCCCTGTTTTTCTGTGCCAGAAACTCTCACACAAGAGAGCTGCAGCTTCTGGAGAGGTGCAAGATACTGAGATGTGTGTGTGTGTGTGTGTGTGTGTGTGTGTTTGTTGGTGTGTGTGTCCGTGTGTAGGTGTGTGTTGTTATTACATCTCAGGCTGGACATGTCCACAGTCCAGCTGAGAAACCCGTTCTGTTAGCCAGCTGATAAAAGCATTTCCCTTGACTGAGAGTTCATCTGTGGAATGTACCATCTCCCGGCTCAGCGGGCGAGTGAGTGAGAGCGTGTGAGAGAGAGCGATGGTGTGCGAGTGACCGCGTGTGAGAGTGCATGTGCACAAGAGCACGTGTGAGGGTGCGTGTGAGAGCGTGAGCACACGAGTGTGTGTGTGTGAGAGAGCGTGTGTGTGTGTGTGAGAGAGAGAGCGCGCGCGTGAGAGAGCGAGAGCTCCTGTGAGAACGAGCCAGAGCACATGCGAGAGCGTGTGCGAGAGCGAGTGAGGGTGTGTGTGTGTGAGAGTACACGTGCGAGAACGAGAGCGTGCGAGAACGAGAGCGAGCGAGAGCGGGCGTGTGAGAGAGAGAGAGAGTAAGAGAGAGAGGGAGGGAGAGAGAAAGGGAAATGAAAGGGAGACCTGGGCAGAGCTGATGACTGACGCACATCTTTCTGTTCACTATTGACTGATGCAAAAATAGACTGCTGACAACAGGCTCGTGTGAGAGAGAGTGAGCATGCACGGGAGTGAGAGTATGACAGCATGTGCGAGAGTATGAGAGTGTGCCGAGTGTGCAGATTTGCTGATGTGCAGGAGTGTACAGTTCGACTGGTCACGGCAGTGATCAGGACTGAATAGGTGACCCATGGTTCGGTATGTTGTGGATGATGTTGGACTCCTATTAAGGGTTCTTGTGAGCAGAAATCAGAGAGAACCGTATTTCTACAGTCTCCGGAATCTTCTCAAACGCAACATGAAACGTTGTAGAGCGAAAATCATGACATCGGGGTAGATTTTTAATGTTTTTCCATCCCAGAATGTAGGCCATATTCCAGTTCTCTGCCTTCGCAGGTGTGATGGTTTATCATGATGATGGAGAGCTGGACAGATCAGGACCTTTTATGGATGTTGTTGGCTCCAGAGATCTGGTCCTCAGGGATTGATGCTTATTTTGTAGTCAGCAGCAGCTGGATGAGCTCCAGGTTAAGTGAAGTTGAGTCAGATGCAGAGATCGTGTGTGTGTGTGTGTGTGTGTGTGTGTGTGTGTGTGTGTGTGTGTGTGTGGTAAGCGAGGCCTAATTAGCTACTACGCATCAAGTCTGAACATTTTAGTGATCTGAACACGTGACTTACAGTAAGATTTTGTTTTTAACTGGTAGAGCAGATTTCAGAAACATTCTGCCCTCATCCTTTCCACTTTTGAGTCTCGCTGACTCAATATGATTTCCACATACAACCACAGAAATCTCTCGTTTCCAGAGTGCGAGTTAAACAAGAACTCGGTCTGTTCACCTGAACTGAATCTAGCCAGAAATAGGCTTTGAACTTTCTTTCAGAGCTTGCTTTCAAGGGTCTCCTGAAGGATTCGGAGCGGCTGAGAGTTTTAATCCAGTTTTTTATTTTGATTCTGTAAGGACATTTACACGGAGTGCGGTCTGTATCAGGGTAATGCTGATGTGCAGCGAGTCTCGGCTTGGCTTGGCTTGTGTTTTATATTTCAGTGAACATAACTTTTAAGCTGTTTGTCAGTTCCTGTGTGTGTGTGTGTGTGTGTGTGTGTGTCTGTACGTGCATGCAAAATATAGTTCTTCAGGAAGTAACAGCTCAGCTGACCTGCAGTGACACCAACTATCTAAAGGCAATTACACTAGAATTTGGCTTCAAGGTTGTTTTTACATGTAGAATACACAGCCCCTTCCAAAAGTATTGGAACAGCAAGGCCAACTTTATCGTTGTACGCTGAAGACATTTGGTTCGGAGGTCAAAAGACGAATATGAGACGATGGATCAGAATTTCAGCTTTCATTTCCTCACATTTATATCTTGATGTGTTAAGCAACTTGGAACATCCAGACCCAATTTTTAGGTGAACAAAAGTATAGGAACAGGTAGTTTTAAAGTAAGTAAAACAGTAAATAAGTCATATTTGGTTGCATATCCCTCGCTTGTATTGCAACAACTTTTAGTTGTTGTTTGTCTTCTCTTCAGGAGGTGAAATGCTGCTCGACTGGGTGAAGGTCTGGTGATTGACTTGGCCAGTCTAAAACCTTCCAAAGTCCTTTGTTGTGTTTTGGGTCTTTGTCTTGCTGCATGATGACGTTCCTCCCAATAAGATTAGATGATTTTCTCTATAAATTGGACGATGGATTGTTTCTGTAAAAATCTGAATTCATTCTGCTGCTACCATCATGAGTTACATCATTAATAAAGATTAGTGAGACGGTTCCAGAAGCAGCCATACAAGCCCAAGCCACGACACTACCTCCACCATGCTTGCAGATCCATTCTTTCACTTTGGCCTTTCCATGTTGGTTCCAGAACTTTTGTGGATCATCTCTACATTTCTTTATGAATTCCAATCTGGCTTTCTGATTCTAACTGCTGATGAATGGTTTGTATCCACTAACTGTAGTTTTGGGGTTTTTCTTCACAGTTCTTATAATGTTTCTGTGATTAATTGCTGTTCCTTTCCTCGGCCTATCAAAGTCCAAACTGGACATTCCAAATTATTGTATTGGCCATGCCCAATGCTTGTGCAATGGCTTTGATAGATTTTCCCTCAGCTTCAAAATGGCTTGCTTTTCTTCCATAGATAGCTCTCTGGTCTTCATGTTGGTTTATCCATTTTTAACAATAAATACAGTCTTCAGAGGCAAATCCAAGGGCTCAAACCAAGAGTAGACATTCAAAGCTTTTAATTCTTTAAACAACCAATTTAACAAGACACACCTTGGCAGCAAGAAACCACTATCAATCACATGTTCAAATAATTGTGATCACTTGGAAAAAAAATAGGTGGATTAAAACAAAAGCTGCCAGGTTCTAAGTTGTTTAACACATCTAGAAGTAAATATGAGGAAATGAAGGCTGAAATTCTGATTTATGACCTCATTCATTTTTTTAATCCCAAACCCAAATGTCTTCAGTGTTTAGCGAAGACAGTAGAGTTGGCCTTGCTGTTCCAGTACTTTTGGAGGGGACTGTATGATTCACAGTTTGTTTGAAATGTTTTTGTCATTGGCTTCTGTGCAGACATTTTAATACAGAATTTATACAGAAATGTGGACGTACACTTCTAGACGGCCAGAGGTTTCTAGACTCCTGACCATTACTCTCATATGTGCTTATTGAACATCCCATTCCAGATTTATTCTGTAAATAACATCCCATTCCAGATTTATCTCTTTGCTGTTATCATAACGTCCACTCTCCTGTGAAGGATTTCCACTGGATTTTGGGGTGTTCTGTGGGGATTTGTGTTTATTCAACTACAAGAGCATTAGTGAGGTCAGGCTCTGATGTTGCAGTCAGTGTTCCAGTTCATCCCAAAAGTGTTCATTGAGGTTGAGGTCAGGGCTCTGTGCAGGACACTTGAGTTCTTCCACTCCAACCTTAACACGCCAAGTCAATTTTAGAGCTCGCTTTGTGCACGGGGCATCGTTATGCTGGAACAGGTTTGGGCCTTTTATGGTGCTTTTCCACAGTACGACTCAATTCTGCTCGTTTTTGTTGCCTTTCCACTGTGGATAGTACCTGGGACATTTTTTAGCACCACCTTGGTCAAGATTCCAAGCGAGCCGAGCCGATACTAAATGTGAGCCACCTGCTGAGGGAGTGAGGAATTCTCCTTAGCATGTGCTTCTGTATTGTGCCTGAATAAATTATGTATATAATTTATGTAATAAATTATGTACCATGTATCATTTCGTCTCAGAACAGATAAAATTGCAACAAAGGTTTACGTTTTAGATTTTTACATCTCGCTTGTTACCGATTTCCAGACAGTTGTTTATCAAAGGTCACTCCTGTCTCAGCTGAATCTAACTTAATCATATCGAGCACTATGTAGGTTCTAGACCACCATTATTTTACATCACTGAACATAGACCCTATTAAGGAACAGTAAAGGCATTTGGAATATGGCCGACTGTGTATTTGTACATCGCTTCGATAATACAACGTTATTCCTGCGTGAAGGCAAGTGGAAGATGGCACCCATGTTGTGACTGCACCAAACTGCAGTGGAAAAGCAAGCTCAGAAAAGCTCAATGAGCTGAGTCAAGTTAAGTCGAGCCATACCGTGCAGTGGAAAATTGGCTTTAGTTCCAGTCAGTGAAGGGAAATTTTAAAGCTACAGCTTACAAAGACATACTATACAAGTCTGTGCTTCCAACTTGGTGGCAACAGTTTGGGGAACTAACTGTATGGTTCTGATGGTCAGGTTTTTACAAACTTTTGGCCATATAGTGTGGGGTGGCTGATGTATCGGTCTAAAAGTGTGAAAATTGTGGAGCTAGGTGGGCAACAAGTAGTGGCCCAAGACCACTCACTTGAGTGGACCGTCCACTTAGGGAATTTGGATGGTATAGTTTGGGTCAGTACACATCAACAAGGGCAACAGCAGGGCCACCCCGCTGTGGAGTACTGAACAGAGCGAGAAGTTGCAGGAGTTATTTTATGCCGGTGAGGTGTACATTAACACCACTATATCTAATCATCTGACTGGGAAAAGTAATGAAGAAGAGAGATAATGGATCAGTTGGGTGAAGAATCTGGACTGAGGAAAGGTGAGAAAAGCTTGAAGAGTGAACCAAACACCCAGGCAGTTTGGTAAAAGCAGACTGTGACTTCAGAAGGTTTGTTGGGATGTGGCCACATGGGTTGCCTTTGAGAGGCATTAGACCAGGGGTGTCCAATTTTATCCGCAAAGGGCCAGTGTGGGTGCAGTGTTTCATTCCAATCAAGCAGGAGCCACATATGATTCCACCTGTTTAATCTGTTGATCTTGGCTTTCAATAGACTGCTTGGTTAGAATGAAAACCTGTACCCACACCGGCCCTTTCCAGATAAGATTGGGCACCCCTGCTTTAGATTATGGAACTAAGGAACCCTGAGAAGCTGGGAGATCTGATACTCGACAGGGTGAGAAATGTACAGTGTCTGATCCCTCTGTCGGAACCACATCAAACATTAAACAGAACGTATACTTTAACAGACCTGATTGATGTTGCTGATGATGCATGTTGTCCTGTAATTGCCTCTTCTTGAACCTATAACCACGGAAGCATGACACTGTCACGGGATCAGAACAGGATCACTGACTTGTGGTACAGCTGTATACCACCTAGTTTGTCGGTGGAGTTTTGCTCAGGGTCTTCAGAGAATGCAGAATGGCACTATTTTCTAAATCAGTCAACCAGAGGGTGCTCACAGAGGTGTGGAACTGGAGACCTATCACTGTAGGCTCATTGGTTTAAAGGCTGTTTTCACAAAAACTGGGTCATGTACTGCCTGTGTTCACGTTACACTGAGCAACACACCTTCTGAATCAAGCAACGTTTATTGTAGAAATGATCTGAAATCTTCCAACTGCTTGCAACATGTCTTGATCACGCCTCATCTGTATCTCTTCATCATTTGCTATGCTGTGTGTGTGTGCGCGAGAGAGAGGGGGATTATGTTGTTTCAGGAAGTGACCGAACATGTGTATTAGCTGTAAACCTTTTTTATTTTTTCCTACCCACATGGATATCTGAGCCTTTACAGTAAGTTAATCTCATCCCACTCGCCTCATTCCCCACACACACACACACACACACACAGTACACACACACACACACACACACAGTGCACACTGATCCATTTAGTCCTCCTAACACACCCTCCTTCCTAACACACCCACCATCTCTTCATTTACCAACCGCGGTCAGTTTTTTGTTCTCAGTAGTTTGATTGAACATTTGGACACTTCTGATGAAGCTTTATTTCAGATCCTTATTAGTGTGTGTGTGTGTGTGTGTGTTCAGGGCCACCTTCCAGGCCAGTGAAAGAACTGACTGCTGATACTGCTGCATCTCCTGTTTTATAATCACAGCACAGAGCACAGGCTCCTCAGAGACACCAACAAAAGCCTTCTTTCAGAATAATCCCACTGATGATGCTCTTGACTCGCCGGTCAACAGGCTCAGATGAGCAGGGCTTGTCCTGGCTTAAAATGGTGCACAAGTGGCAGGTGGGGGCTTGCACCAGGTGCAATGGTTGCTCATCCATTGGGACAGATATGTGTATATATAATCAGCCATTCAACAAATGCCCTCATTTGCAGCTCCATGCATTTGAAATTCTGTTCAAATGCTAATTACCAAAGATTGCAGTTTGACAGACATAAGCCTAAGCTTTTTGATTACCTCAATTTTCCAGATGTTTGTGTGTTCGCTTCCTCAAGAGGCTTCTGTTATTATATGGCATTCGACTTACCACGGAAGCGGAAATCTGTGAATCACGTCATTTTCATCGTTGGTACAAAGTCCTCCTCAAAATAGTGAACTGTACAGTCAGTGTTACAGATTTAACAAGTGAATACGTCTGTATGTTGATTGATCTAAAGCTAATACTTGTGTATGTACAGTATAACTAATTTAAAGATCAGAAACGCTGCTGTGTTTACTGTTCATGCTGGACATGTTGATTCGACGGAACTTGCTGAACTCTTGAGTTGAGCAGACCATCCCAAGTTCCCGAGTAGGTGTGATAGTGATTTTTCCTAGTTGGAGGTCGGAAATTTACAACGTTAGTCGAATACACCGTTGTTGCACCTAGTGGTCAAATATGGGAACTGCAATACCGGGAATCGCTCTTCCTCGTACTAGCTCCGTGAACATTTCCAGTGGAGAAGGACAGGACAGTTGGTTGCCAGATTGGGCTAATTAAAAAGCAAATGCACTGTGGCCATGTTGGCCTATAGTGTACTGTAACCCAAGTTCCACCATAATCTGTGGTCACCTGTACTGAGCCTCACCTTCGGACCTTGTTTTACCCAGTTTACCTTGTTAATAACGTAAACTATGAATCTGTAGCACTAAACTCTATAGCTGACATGATGTATAGTTGAATTACACCTGTTGCCGGTCATCTCATTTCAGTGTTTATTTTACGTTGTAACGATTTGAACTACGCATAGTATATGCGATTGTGTCGGCACGGCGTGGTCGTGCGTCAGCTGTGGATGGAGAGGAGGCGGGTCGAATCGGCAGGTAATGCGTGATTCTCACCTGTATTGCATTATCTCGAGTTTACTTGTTCGTGTGTGTTTGTGCCTCCTGTAATGTGCGAGCGAGACAGACAGACAACCAACACAAAGATGTGTGCATGCGTGTTTAATAGTGCTAGCAAATCAGAGTGCACATTACAGCATAAGCATGTGGGAAAAAATATTTGCGCAGACGGAGATTGTTTTTAGATGTTTTTAGATGTTTTAGATGTCCAATTGTGAACATACCTTGTCTAATGTACGTGTGCTTCGTGTTAACCCGACCATTTTGCATTTTTAATGGTCCAAAACCGGTATTTACCAGCTAATGGAAAAAATAGATAGATTAAAGTCTGAACGTTTGCATTGCACCTCCAGAGTTTTAGTGTTCAAATCCCACTTCCGTCCTGTGTGCGTGTGGAGCTTGCATGTATTCCCCGTGCTTCAGGAGTTTCCTCCCCCAGTCAAAAGACATGCGCTGTAGGCTGATTGTCATTTCCGATTGTCCGTAGATCATGCCATGCGATTTGTTTAGCACACTATCCAGTGTCCCCACCTTGTGCCCAGAGTTGCCTTGAATACGCTCCAGGCTCCCAGCGATCCTGGGTATGGAAAATGGATGGATTTGCTTTGGTCGTCTTGAGCCTCCCATTTAATAAATTTTTCCTTCACCATAAAATCAAGTTTGTCAGATTTTCTCTTTCCACCCAATAAACAGAAATGTTTCCTGATTACCTCAAATCTGTTCCATCATGTCCAGCTAGACTGAGAGTTCCTGAGAACAGTAAATGACGTGTGATGCAGTTCTATAGTATAACAGGTCCATACAGTGCCTTGCGAAAGTATTCGGCCCCCTTGAACTTTTCAACCTTTTGCCACATTTCAGGCTTCAAACAGAAAGATATAAAAATTTTATTTTTTGTGAAGAATCACCAACAAGTGGGACACAATTGTGAAGTGGAACGAAATCTATTGGATATTTTAAACTTTTTTAGCAAATAAAAAACTGAAAAGTGGTGCGTGCAAAATTATTCGGCCCATTTACTTTCAGTGCAGCAAACTCACTCCAGAAGTTCAGCGAGGATCTCTGAATGATCCAATGTTGTCCTAAATGACTGATGGTGATAAATAGAATCGACCTGTGTGTAATCAAGTCTCTGTATAAATGCACCTGCTCTGTGATAGTCTCAGGGTTCTGTTGAAAGCGCAGAGAGCATCATGAAGACCAAGGAACACACCAGGCAGGTCCGTAATACTGTTGTGGAGAAGTTTCAAGCCGGATTTGGATACAAAAGATTTCCCAAGCTTTAAACATCCCAAGGAGCACTGTGCAAGCGATCATTTTGAAATGGATGGAGTATCAGACCACTGCAAATCTACCAAGACCTGGCCGTCCCTCTAAACTTTCAGCTCAGACAAGGAGAAGACTGATCAGAGATGCAGCCAAGAGGCCCATGATCACTCTGGATGAACTGCAGAGAACTACAGCTGAGGTGGGAGAGTCTGTCCATAGGACAACAATCAGTCGTACACTGCACAAATCTGGCCTTTATGGAAGAGTGGCAAGAAGAAAGCCATTTCTCAACATTTGGTGTGACGTTTGGTGTGTCCCCGAGGTGGCTTGTGGCAAACTTTAGACGAGACTTTTTATGGATATCTTTCTTAAGAACGCAAGAAATGGCTTTCTTCTTTCGCAAGGCACTGTAGCTACTCCTTTGACTGTGTTGTATTTGACAGTGGAAAAAGCGATGATTTGCTTCTCAGAGATGATAAAGCACTTCAAGCATTAGTCATCCTGAGCAAGCCTCTTATCTTCTCTGACTGTTATCTGACTTTCCATCCACGTAGTGACCCGGAGTAGAACAGGTCCCTAGCACCCCCTTGATGTTTGTAAAAGTTAATGAATGGGGTGACTTGTTGGCCGTAACCTGTGTGGAAGAAGAGATCCTGGCATTTGAGGAATGTGGGCAGTTGCGACTCCCCCAGATCCAACACAGTGCTTTGGTTCTAATTTTATATAGTTCAAGTTCAAGTGGCTTTATTGTCATTCAGCCATATACAGCTAGTACAGTACACAGTGAAACGCAACAATGTTTCCAGATCCGGATGTAGACGGGTGGTTGGAGAGGCTTGATCCAATCAAGTGGCTAGTTGTGACGTGCCCTGGCATTTAAATCAGCCATAATGACATTTTTCCCTGAAGGTGGTGGCATAGGGTCAAACGCACAATTTGAGCTTTTAGCTCTTATTGCAAAAGCACAACTTTCTTCTATCCTTGGTGCATATCTGCTGGAGTTCCACGGCTCTTTGCATCCCATTGTTGGGCTGGTGAGCAAGAATGGTGAAATAAAACCTAATAAATATGGCAAACAAACACACTCAAATGACTGATACTAGAACAGAATTTGGATGATGACTTGGATGCTTGGATGAAAAAATAAAAACTTTTGATTCTCAATCATCTGACATGGCAGATTCTCAGAAAGGAATTGCAGGAACTGTCAAAGACGTGAAAACGAGGTCAGGCCAGATTCTGGTTGAAATGTTCAAAGAAAGTTCATGTAGATAATCTAATGCGTGCTAATAATTTGGTTGGTGTTCCTATGAAGGTATCTTTACACCATAACTAAACTCTACCAAAGGCATAATAACAGCTAGAGAACTACAAGACATGGATGAGTTTGAAATAGCCTCAGAACTAGAACAACAAGGTGTTACAAGTATAAAGAGAATTACAAAATGAAAAGGAGACTAAATGATGAAGACTGGAACATATTTTATGACCTTCAACAAATGTTTGGTCATAGCTCTGCTGGATGCAAGAACAATCGTATCCGTTACAATTCCGTAGAAGACTGGCATGAGGAAACCTGTTTAAAACTATGCCAAAATTGCTCAGTGGATCACCCGGCCTCATCAGAACACTGTCCTATATGGATTAAAGAAAAATAAATTCATAAAGTAAGATGTCAACAACAAAAATAAGCTAACAACACGAAGAGATGCAAAAGCTCCCAAATTTTAAGTTTTGAGAAATCCTTTGCATCTGTAACATTACCAACCAAACACACGTGCCTGACAGACGTGACCTGGCTAACAAAAGACAAACCACAGTTAATCAGTAACACAAACCTTCCTTCATCAAAAAGGAAAGCACAATGCTCTCAAACCTCTACTAGTCAAAAACAAACTGGAGCTTAAGAAGAACCAAATCTTATGGAACATTCCCCAATATCAAAAGGAAAGAAGCAATAACAAAGCACAAAAGCACATCAACAAAAGGCTAGTCAGGAGAACAGACCATGGAAAGCGGAGTCCCTCTCCTAAGAGTAGGAATAGAGTCCAAGATCCAGTGCTACCAACTTCACAAGTAACAGTATTATTCACTGGAATTGTCGAGGTCGAAGCAAACTTTGCAGAACTTCAGCAACTGGCCAGTTAAATTAACCCTCTTGCAATTTCTCTAATCGCACTTCTCACCAAATAGTTAAATATCCATAAAAAGGTTTTACCTTTTAATGTAAATTGACCAATCATACAACGTCCTTCAGGAGGAGTAAACATCTTAGTTCATCGCAGTGTAATTCAGTCAATTCACAATAGATCCTAATCTACAAGCAATAACTGTACGTTTAACCCTCCATAGGGCCATCACAGTGTGTTCCATTTACTTGCCTCCAGATATACCTGTTACACTGATCCACTCCCAACCCCTTATATACTTGGAGGTGCCTACAACCGTCAGAAAAGTTAATCGTGTCCCAGCTAAAGTTACACCTACAGTGAACACAGGTACATCTAAAACAGTGGGAAAAAAAAAGAAAACGTATACCGTTACACAGGCAAGAGCGAGGATTCTAGATAGTGACAGCAGTGAAAGTTCAGGCGATGTTGAAACTGAAACTGATGGTGACAAATCCTTCTGTTGAAAAGAAGAACAACCCCCACAAGGAATCAAAAACTGTTTTTCGTTGTCGGGAATGCGACCAATTTCTGTGCATTCGAGAAAACTACCTGCTTGTCTGATTATCACCAGAAAGTTGACTTTTGGCACTAAAATGCATTTATTCAAAGGCATTGACCACGCTGAGGCTCGTATGGTACTTCTAAATGAGTAGAAGGATTTTAGCGTAATCGTAATTTCTCTAGTTAAGTATTGTGCTATAAAAAGTGGAGTAAAAACACTGAACTGCTTAATTTTCAAAGTAATATTACACAAATACAATTTTATAAGTTGTTTCAAGGCCTAAAAATGTTAAAATTAAAATGTTGATTTTGGGGCCAATTTTGGCAGTGTTTAAGTCTAGGAAAACATTTGTTTACTCAAGGTTACCATGAGCAGACTTTCTTGTACGCAAAGTACACAGTCTTATCCATCACGGGATAGTAAGCATACCTAATGATCTATCTTTACATCCCTCTCCTTCTATCGAGCCCCACATGGTATTATGGAGATGCCAGTGATCCTGACCCTTTCTGCTCTCTGGAGCTGCCTGATCCTTCCTTATGCCCTATCACTGGTTGGAGCTCTCATCAACTGGAGGCTACATTCTGCCACTTAGGACGACCCCAAGCAGTGCAGCCTGGAGATTGCTGAGGATGGTGCTGCTTGAAGTACCATGGAAATGGGTTTGGACCTCAATTCCATTTGGACATTCTCACTGTGGTAACTGGTACTACGGTTGCTGCGATGGCTTCAGGACTGCAATTACCACATGCAGTTTTACACTCGGGTCTCCTTTAGTGGACACTGGACTAGTTCAACAAACAGACTTCATATAGAAACCATATTGAACTTTCTTTTACTTTCACACTATCCGTTTTTACCCAGATGAGGATGGGTTCCCTTCTGAGTCTGGTTCCTCTCAAAGTTTCTTCCTCATATCATTTCAGGGAGTTTTTCCAAACCACCGTCACAACCGGCTCGTTCAATAGGGATAAATTCACACACTTAAAATCCATATCCTGTGTTTGTTTTTGTTAAGCTGCTTTGAGACTATGTCCGTTGTCAAAAGCGCTACTCAAATAAAATTGAATTGAATATAACACTACTACTCCTTCTTTACACCAGTATTCCAATCAGAAAGTTGTTATCTGTATGAAGCTAGACCTAAAGTGATCAATATGGCATACGTTTTCCAGAACAGCTCCACCTTCACAACCGAGGCCCAAGCACTTCTACTGGCACTGGAAAACATTGAGCAGGGTCAAGGACGAAACCTTTTAATCGCTTCAGAATCAGTCTTGCCTTCAAGCACTTGAATCCATGGAGACCGATCATCCCATAATGATCATAAACATTTAGACTAAAATACATCGATTACAGAAGAAGGATTTCAACATTATCCTCTGTTGGGTGCCAGGACATATTGGTCTGGCAGGAAATGAAGAAGCAGAAATGTCTGCAAAAGATGCATTATACTTTGAGATCTCGGAATGTCTGATATGTAATGTATGTAATGTAATAAACCCGTATATCACCAAATCAGAATGGAATGAGTGCAACAGCAATAAATTATATGAAATAAACCCCAAGATCCAAAGAAATTACTCTCAAATTTTTATGTCCAGCCATGACCATGTAGTGTTTACCAGATGCTGACTGGGCCATTCAAGACTAACTCATGCGTTTGTACTGACTGGTGAAGATCCCCCCATATATATACCTTGCTAAACCCCAATGACCATCAAGCACATTTTACTGAACTGTAAAACTTTTGGAACTATCAGACAATGCTTTCATTCAGAAATTTGTTCTCAGTGGTTTGAACATTTGGACACTTTTGATGAAGCTTTATTTCAGTTATTTTAGTTGTTGTTTTTTTTTTTGTTTGTTTTTTTAAGTACCATGTGAACAGATTTTATAGTTTGTAATCTTTGTATAATTAATTGTCTTATTTAATATTGTAAATATTTATTGAACTCTTTGTTTGCCAAGTGCTTGGTTGCTCACATGGCTTTAAATCTAACCAATTAACTTACTAACCAACTACCTAAGTCTTACTTTCCAAGATTTTCTGATTTGATTGTAGGAGATCTGAATGCCATGCGTTACTCATGTGTTTCCAGGCTACTAAGCAGTTCCTGGAGGAGATCAATAAGTGGACAAGTCAGCATGGAGTCTCTCCCCTGACCTGGGATGTGGCCGTGAAGTTCCTCATGGCGCGAAAGTTTGATGTCCTTCGGGCCATAGAACTCTTTCACAGCTACAGGGTATGTTGATGGTCTTGTGTGAGTCCAACCCCCACCGATTTTAGTTATTGAGAATAAATTAGTGCTCTGTTCATCAAGGAATCGAGAATCCTAGGGCTAAGTAACAGCAGCATTATTCCTAATCTCTCTCATGTTAGTGAGCACGATAACAACTCTGATGATGCACGCTTACTGAATACAGTCCCCTCTGACAGTACTGGAACAGCAAGGTCAATTCTATTGTTTTTGCTATATATTATAAACATTTGGTTTTGCAATCAAAAGATGAATGAGGCAATCTTTTCCTCCGATTTTTGCATTTAGATGTGTTAAACAACTAGATGTGTTAGAACCTGGCACCTTTTGTTTTAATCCATCCAAGGAATATGTGACTGACTAGGTGTTTTTTGATGCCCAGGTGTGTCCTGTTAAATTGGTTGTTTAAAGAATTAATAGCTTTGAATGTCTACTCTTGATTTTGCCCGTAAGGACTGTATTTGTTGTTAAAATGGATAAACCAACATGAAGACCAGAGAGCTATCTATGGAAGAAAACCAAGCCATTTTGAAGCTGAGGGAAAATCTATCTGAGCCATTGCACAAGTATTGGGCATGGCCAATACAATAATTTGGAATGTACACTTTGGACATTTTGGCTGAGGAAAGGAACAGCAGTTAATGACGAATATTGTGAGAACTGAAGAAAACCCCAAAAACTACAGTTAGTGACATCACCAACAGCCTCCACAGGGCAGAGGTGAAGGTATCAAATTCATCAATTCGAAGAAGACTTCAAGAGCAGAAATATAGAAGCCATACCACAAGATGCAAACCACTCATCAGCAGTAAGAATCAGAAAGCCAGATTGGAATTCAAAAAGAAATACAGAGATGATCCACAAAAGTTCTGGATCCAGGATGGAAAGGGCACAGTGTGGACTGTCTGTTCCATTACTTTTGTTCACCTAAAAAAATGGGTGCTCTGATACGAAAGGTGCCTGGTTCGAAGTTGTTTTAAAAGGGGACCTATTATGCAAAATTCACTTTTACATGGTGTTTGAACATAAATGTGTCGGCAGTGCGGTACAGAACCACCTTACAATAGTAAAAACCTTGTACATTCAACAGTTTGAACACGTGCTTTCCAGCCAATCAGAATCGAGTATTCAGACAGACCGCATTATAACTGTGTATATGTAGGAAATGCTTTAAACAGACGCATGTAGGTCTGATTATTCTTATAGGCAGTGCGAAATGAATTACTCAATCCTGGTGAGCAAGTTCGAAAGGAAGTACTACTCGTGTTCAAGTGAAACTTGATGGAGTCATGAAAAATGCAAATATTAAGAGGTTGATTAGATCTTTGTTTAAAAAATGGAAACATCTTGCAGTTGTTCCTGTTCATGTAGGTGAAAGGTCGTGTGATCAGTGCAGAATAACATTAAACCTGTAAGGGATGTAGAAAGCAGCATCACTGATTTAGGACTGAAGCAAAAGCTCGAATTATTTCGCACGGTTCCTTTTAAAGCTTTTTCGGATAGAGTGAGATTCAAGTACAGGGTTTTATAGTTCATGTTTGAATCTGAAAGTGTTTGAGCAGGACTCTAATCTGCTGTCTAATGGAGGGAAACAGTCCTGTTAGAATCGATCTGCTCATGCAGGCTGTTGTACTAACTCCTTATGATTTATTCATAATGAAATGACCGAGCTGTTTATTTTATTTTCATGTAGCTCTGCTGAAGTGGAGGGTTTTGATGCAGGGGTTGAAAGTGTAAGTAAATCATAATCCAGTCAGCTTAATTCACTAAGGAGGACAGAACGGAAAGTTTGCATAGCTGTTCGTGCTGCTTTAAAAGCCATCAGTGTACTTTACTAGCGGTCAGTATTGTTATTTATACAGTGTTCTGTGAAGCAAGTCAGGCCTGCATGAGCCTGAATCCTGGCCGTCGTATCCCACATGAGAACCTGCATTTCAGACTACAGATTTTCAGAACATAAGGACGTTATAATCATGATGTTCGTCTATATTAAACGTTCGTTTCCTGATAATTTCCTTTTATCGTAATTTACATGATTATCACAATGTTCAAATGGCCACATTCTTAACTTCTTGCTTCCTGTTTTCGTTGTGTTTGACACTCCCTTCTCTGGTCTCACTTCTAGTTAGCTGTGCACATGACATTTTTCTCGTCATGTCTCGGCTTCGGTAAAAAACAAACTGCTTCTCTCATAGCTAGTTAACAACTGCTAGGAAGTTACAGAGTGAGACTTATTTGCTGTTGTTTAGTGAAGTTGTTGTAGGCCTGTGTGAAATAAAAACATTCTCACCAGAATTACAGAAGGTTCAGTTATGCTGTTTTATTTCATAATCTCATGCACATGTTGATTAAATGGCAATCGTGTGTGCATTAACTGGTGTGCTCATGGCACAGCTGCACGACATTACATAAAGTCTAACAAATACGCACAATCTTTCATTTGAAGCAAAGCTCAAAGAGAGTTGAAGATGTCCAACGCAGCATTAGCACACGCTATCCTTAGGAGGCGCTCTTTAACCATTTTGACAACACCTCGCAACAAGGTGTTTCAAACCTCTGATAAACGCCAACTCTGAAATCCTATTCGTAAACTCGGGATAGTCTCTTCAACCCCGAGTTTAGCAAGTGACATCTTATCAGCATGGTTGCTCACAGCATGAACAGTAAACACATTAACTTACACACAGACATATTCGCTTGTTAAATCTAGAACACTGACTATACAGTTTCGAAGGGGAAAATATACATCGCTCATCACAGCTTGTTGCTAAAATGCAGGCGTCCGTGTGGTGTGTGTCCCCCCCCCCACACAGAAGTCGAAAATTAATAACTTAATTCCGATCTGACTTGCCATTTCCAAGGTAAGTCGAGTGCAGCACAAATCTTCCGGTAATGCAGCTCAGCCACTGCAGCGTGTCATCTGCCATAAACACAGACACCCCCTTCACCCCACACACACACACACACACACACACACACAGTAACTCCTCCTGTTATACAGTTCTTTTATCCCAATAAAATTTTTCTAAATTCATACGTACAATTGAAATAAAGAAACTCTCTAAAACCTTATCAAAGTAATCCATATATAAGATTGCAGTGAATCATGTCAATTATACATTTTAAAGTCCCCATGTAATCAAAATGGAAGTTTTGTAGCTTTTAGTATGAACATGTCAGCTTTAAGGTTACAAATTTACACTCTCTCTCTATCTCTCTCTCTCTCTCTCTCTCTCTCTCTCTCTCTCTCTCTACCAACGATACGGATCAGCAACTCTGATGACAGCATTCTACACAATTCTACACATCATTCTACACAGCTTTTCTGTCCAAGCAAACACTCTCTAGAAAGTGTCCCACACCCCCACATTATTATATTATATATTTTCTTTCCATGGTGTCGAGTACAGCTGTGAGACGAGCTAAACACTATTTGAAATGCGGAGGGGCCACTCATTATGCCCTGTTCTGATTTCCTGTTTCAGTGGAAATTACGTCAACACATCGAATAATGCTGCACGTTTCAAGGCACTTCACAGGAGCTTTAAGTTTATGAATCGAGGTTCACATTAGTGAGATTCTTTATACGTAAATTTACACAAACTTTTATTAGGGCATGATCTTTTATACCACACTAACTGGATTTTCCCCGAATGCCGCATTTCTTCAGTAAAATGCTCCTGCGAAGGATTTACGAATAAATTAGTTTGTATCCAGCTTGATAAATTAGTGCGATTGTTTGACTTTATCTGCCTAAATGTAATCACTGGGATGACTTGCCTACTGGTAGTGCATACAAATATAACTTAATCCAAATGCTTAAAAAATATTAGCTTAAATAAATACATAATTACATTTGTAACCATATTCTTCAATCAGCGTTATTTTTCTGCAGGATTTTAGTTTTAAACTGGACCAGAATAAGAGGATTTAAAGAATAGCTGCTGTTACGATGCTGCTTCAGGACTTTACTGACACACTAATATGGATGTATGGATAGATAGATAGATAGATAGATGTGTGTGTATAT
The DNA here is from genome assembly GCA_012411365.1 of Ameiurus melas. Lineage (NCBI taxonomy): Eukaryota > Metazoa > Chordata > Actinopteri > Siluriformes > Ictaluridae > Ameiurus > Ameiurus melas. The sequence goes on from CM022764.1 coordinate 5,688,704, forward strand.
AATGTATGTGTGTGTGTATATGATATTCAAATGCAAAACTACATTTCCTGTGTCTTCCAAGTAGCTTTTGTCCTGCATGCACTTATTTTGTATAGTTTCTAGTAGAAAATGTGATAGCGTTGTAAAAAGCTGTGGGTGATCAGATACTGAGCAGATGGCTGCAGGTCGCGTGGGCTGGAAGCCTCCACTGGAAAGAAATATAAAGTAAAAGACTCAGTAGTGTCAGTTTTCTTTAATCCTTCTGTGCTTTTGATTTCTAGAACTTTTGAGTTTGTTTTTGTTTTAAATGAGTCATTTCTAAGTATTCGCTTTGATTGAGTCTTGAGTAGGCTTCAGTGTTAGAGTGGGTTTTTCCTTTCATAAAAAAGGTGTGTTCTTTCAAATATCACACAGGATTTTTGCTCAGCAGGATTTCAAAAGTACCCTATAAATTTCAGCTCAATCATAAGGAGCGTGATTCCAGTTGGAGCAAAATGTATTAGCAGCATGTTTCATTACCTGATTACATGCTGACAGCTTGTCAAAATGTGCAAATCTAGTTCAATATAAACCGAAATGAAGGCAATCTGAACGCTAATTTATCTGTGAAACTCTTTCTTGTTGCAGGAGACGCGTCTGAGGGAGGGCATAGTCAAGCTACAGCCCCAGGAAGAGCCGCTGCGCTCCGAGCTCCTTAGCGGCAAGTTTACTATCTTGGTGAGTTTCTCTTCAGTGAACATGTGCCGGATCTGCCGTTACATACCCTGCAAGATTTTACTTTGTTTTGTTGAATCCACAATATTATTTTCACCAAGCTAACAAAACTTTTTAACTCTTCAGGTCATTGGGTTCATTATTAGAGAGTGTAAATATTCCTGAGTTTACAGATGAAACTTATGTTCTAGTGTTAAGTCTGTGTGACCGTGATGAGAACCGCTAGTATTTATACAGTGATCTGCCATAACATTAAAACTCTGAATTATTACCGCAACCATTAACCCCCCCCCGAATAAAGTTTTCTAATATTTTTCATTATAAAATTATTATATAACATATATTAGACCGTTAAACCTGTTTCTAAACGTACCGATTTCAAGCTTAAAAATCTTTAAATTTCTTTTTCTGTTGCCTTTTTTTGAGTTTTGCGCCTTTCGAGAAATAAACGCAAAACATTCTGCCAATAGAAGACTAATTTAAGCTTGAAAGGTATCAAAAAATATAATAAGATGATTAATATCATCATCTTACATTTGTTTAAAAACATTCTAATACATAGAAATATTAGTGGACTTTTCCTATATTCAATAAGTTTTTCATATTTATGAAATAAAAATTGCAGAATTGTATTCTATATACTAAACAGCAGTAACGGCAGAAACCATTCAAGGCTTTTTAATGTAGCGGAAGTCGTGTCTCAACTCATTTATACTCTGAACCATCCTGTCAGTTAGAGCAGAGATCAGATTTCAATGGGAGAGTTCTTCATGTCTAAGAGGAGTGTTTGGACATCAACTATGAAGCGGGTTGATTTTTTGTTTTGTTGTTTTTTTTGGTGGTTTTTTTAACTATACGGTTTTTTGGATCTTATGACAAAACAAGCAGTTATTCAGCATGACTTTGTAATCAAGATTATTCTGTTTGAAAACTCCTTCATTTGCTGATATCGAATCGATTCCTGTAGCTCTTAAGTGGATCGTTTGAACGGCAAACCACAAACACGATTACTCACTGACTACAGGATGTAATGTGCAGGTCGAGCTGAGGTAGGAAACTTCACCGCTGCCTGTGAGTCATGAGGATGCTTGTCAGGTCGATCATCATGTTCACAGGAAGTACTGGAACTGTCTGACTGTTGTTCGGGCGTGTCGGGGAGGAAAGTGAGGCCCTGTTCAGGCTAAATATTAACATCGATCGCAGGCTCTCATGTCTTGAAAGAGTCTTGTGGTGACTTGTGAGAGCATTTTGTCAGTAGCGGGGTTGCCAAAAGCAGCGTCACGTCAGACAATACTCTACTATTAAAGCTTTAAAATCAGCCAATCTGAGCGTCTGACAGTTTAATTACAAAACATAGGAAAAATATAATTTAATAGTCTCGTGCACGTTGTGCGTTAATATCACGATTCCGCCCAACAGTCTGACGTTTCCTATAGCAATCTGATGTTTCCTATAGCAGTCTGACATCAGAGCCTGACGGTTCCTTTCACAGTCTGACGGTTCCTTTCACAATCTGATGCTCTTCACGTTATTTTAAATCCTCGCATCATCAATATTCCTGCAAGATGTGCTGTGATGCTTGGCGATGTCACACTGAACGTTTTTAATGAAGTACTATTAAAGATTTGAGGAATAGCTGCATAGAGTTTGACTCAAATATCCTACAGGGCGCTTTAGAAAAGTCAGGAACCAGTGAGCGTTAAACCACATTTAGACTTACTTTTGTGTTTATTATTTATATCAATATTTATTTGGATTTATATATCATATGCTCTGTGTGTTCATCCTTGCGCTCTGCACGTTTTCTCAGCTGCTCCATCATGTGTTTTGCGGATGTCACTCAACATGTTCGGATCGACGTGTTTGCTGAATGTGCTACTGTTGGTTCCAAACTTCTCGGACACCCTGTAGTGGTGACACCCTGTGTACCTTGTGTTGGGATGACCGGTCAGGAAGTGTGTATGCGAGAGTAGATTTGTGCGTTTGGTGTGCAAGATGAAATATTGCAATTTTAATAAATATGTAAAAAATAAATAAATCAATATATCAACATGTTAAGTTTATCAGGAGCATAGCTGGGCAGCTTGATTCTGTGTGAAAACCGTGAACCTGACAACACTGGTGATTATGACGTCTTCATTTTTCCACTAGTGGTCTAAATCAGGGGTCCCCAACCTCCGGGCCATGGCCCGGGTCATTTAGTACCGTGCCGCACAGAAAGAATAAACAACTTGCGTTATTTCCGTTTTATTTATTATCTGAGTCTGAACGATGTTTTATTTTGAAAAATGACCAGATTATCTCCGTTACATCCGTCTATGACTCACTCTTGACGCTTGTCTCGGTCACATGATGCGTTACTTGGTCACGTGATGCATTAAGCGTTTGGGGCAGAGTGGATGTCACTCATGTTATGCTGTTAGCATGATGTTACCAGGACGCTGTAACATAAAGTTGCGATTTCACATTGGATTCACGTTTTTTATTATATTTAAATAAATACCCCAGTTTTTATGCCGGTCGTGTCATTTTATTTTGTTGAATTTATCCGCCACACCTTAAAGGCTGGTCCGTGAAAATATTGTCTGATATTAAACCGGTCCGTGGCGCAAAAAGGGTTGGGGACCGCTGGTTTAAATGACAGGATCACGCGACGTTCACACCTGTACTCGGCGACGTGATCACAAGACGCTAACGCCTGTACTCGGTGACATGATCACAGGACGTTCACGCCTGTACTTGGTGACGTGATCACACAAGATGTATCTTAACAAATCTGGACAGAGCCTGAGTGTGAGATGATTATGATTTATGCACTACTAAGACATGTCAAACTATTATCATTATTCTTTTAGCATTTATACAGTGAGTGCTCTCTCTCTCTGTCTCTTGCTGGCTCTCTATTTCTGTCTCTCTTTCACCCTCATTGACTCTTTCTCTCTCTCTCTCTCTCTCTTTCACGCTCTCTCTCTCTCTCCTTCCTCCTTTCTCCTGGATTGATCGATCAGAGTGCTCTGTTCCTTTCTTCCTGTCCTACATCCTGCCAGCAATATTTATAGCCCTTTATCCCCACTGTCTGAGTTCTTACTTTAGCTGTCTGTCTGTGTTTCCCAAATTTGCACAAATGACAGTGGATCCATAGCCAAATGATTTTTTTCTTGTATGTGTGTCAGCATAACATTAGTTTATATTCCAGTCGTGGACAGGATGCGCTCAAAATGACTGTTTCTAATATATAATCTCTCTCTCTCTCTCTCTCTCTCTCTCTCTCTCTCTCTCTCTCTATATATATATATATATATATATATATATATATATATATATATATATATATATATATATATATATATAAAAATGAGAGAGAGAGAATAAAATGTAGTAGAGATGAAGGTACAGATATTGTATATGGGTAAAAGGCTGTGACATGAATGTATTCAGTAGTAGAATTCTTTTCAGGATTGGTACAATGTGTTCATTTTGGACAGTGAGTACATAACCACTAACTTGCTTGGTCTTTTATTGCCTTCGTCTGTTCTGCCTCCCTGTGGAAGTATCAAGAACATCGCTTGTGTTACATGATGTCATTTTCTATGATGTCATTTATTATTCAGTTGCAGGAACAAGGCTTAAAAACTTACATACTGTGTCTGGATATACATTAGCACATCCATAAATCTCACTCATTGAGAGATGCCTCTCATACCTCATTGCTTGTTGCATGTAGACTTTAGGAATGTGTGTGTGTGTGTGTGTGTGTGTGCGATCCAAACTGAAACTCGTAATGTCTACCTCTTTAGGGAGTAAGAGACCCCACAGGTGCCTCCATTGCTCTGTACACAGCAAAGCTGCACCACCCGAATAAAACGGGCAACCATGTGGTGCTCCAGGCTCTGTTTTACCTGCTGGACAAAGCGGTCGAGAGGTCAGTGCCATCTGTTTTATATTCATACACAACCATCATGTACAAGAACAGAAAAGAGAGCTGTGTTTAGATTGTAGGATTTACATTACTATATATTTAGGAATATACACTAACGATGGCTCTGTATATTCATCTGTATGAATGCCTGCTACCGTTTAAAGCACACACACATATGCACGCAAGCGCGTGCGAACTTCCAGTTGTAAGTGTTTTAGTCTCTTGTTGCAGTTTCGAGACACAGAGGAACGGCCTGGTCTTCATCTACGACATGGCCGGCTCCAACTACACCAACTTCGAGCTGGACCTGAGTAAGAAGATCCTCAACCTGCTCAAGGTTACTTCCATTTTTCATCAACTTTTAGACAAACACAGCAGGACTGATTTGTGGGTGACTAAAAAATTGAGTATTTAACATTCATTTGCAAGGGAAATGGTGGTAACGAGCTCCAGGCAATGCTGATTGCTTGTAGGTTTATTTAGAAGCAGATTAAATGCGTCATTACTTTGTCGTTCGTATTAATTTCTTCATCTCCGTGGTCAAAAGTAAAACAAAAGTGATGGTACATTTGAATACTTGGCATTGAATTATGTACTGTTAAAGAGCCACCAGATTATCATTTGATGGGTTTCAAATCTACACACCATGAAACGTGTTGAGCATAGATGTCGGGTGTTATCTGAAGGTGTAGTTTCTCTGCCCGTCCCCGTATGTGTAGGGTGCGTTTCCTGCTCGGCTGAAGAAAGTGTTCATAGTCGGCGCTCCCGTCTGGTTCCGAGTGCCCTACAACCTGCTGAGCCTGCTGCTCAAGGAGAAGCTCAGAGAACGGGTACGTACACGCACAGCTTGCTCAGAGGTGGACAAATCATAAATTCATTAACTAGTCCACTGGAGAAAAGTGAAAGCACCTGTGTACCATGTTATGCTTGCCAGGAGGGTCAATTACTAAACTGAAAAGCAGCGCACCATCTCCTTATTTTTCTGCTGATGAAGCATGGCATATTTGCGCCAGCAAACAAAAAAGCAGAAGGTCTTTACATATGTAAAGATGATATTTGAGTCTGCTGTATATAAATAAACATTGCTCAGATTTGTCACGGGTTTTTCCTCCCAATCCCTTCATACTCTAGATCCTGGAAATACTGCACCGTTGACCACTATACACGTTGACCACTATACACGCACGTATGACTACCATAGACACATTGACCACTATACACACACACGTATGACTACCGTGGACACGTTGACCACTATACACGCACGTATGACTACCGTGGACAAGTTGACCACTATACACGCACACGTATGACTACCGTGGACACGTTGACCACTATACACGCACACGTATGACTACCGTGGACACGTTGACCACTATACACGCACACGTATGACTACCGTGGACACGTTGACCACTATACACGCACACGTATGACTACCGTGGACACGTTGACCACTATAGAAAGAATTGTTTACTATTTGCACAAATTACTAATACAGATACAAACTATGACTACTATGGACACGTATGACTACTATAGATACATTTGATGACTATAGGAACAATTACTATAGACACATCACTATTATAAATGTATATGACAACCATAGACACTTTTTATTACTATAGACCATCTGTGCTGAAAGAAAATTATATAAACATCACATATCTGTTTGATATAATTTGAATTTGATTGATAAAAATACCATTATTTCAGTCACGCACACAATACAGTTTTTCTTTGTAAAGTAAAAAAAAGTGTTTAGTTTTTTCCTGCTCAGTTTCCTTGATAACACAAGTGCAGCTTGTTTTTTAATTGCAGCTATTTAATTGTTTGTTATCCGATTGTAGGTCCAGATGGTGAAGATGACCGATCTACGGCAGCACCTTCCCAGAAACTGCCTGCCCGAGCACCTGGGTGGCTGTTTGTCTCTGGACGTCCATGGCTGGAACCAGCAGCTGCTAGCCGAGCAGAACGGCCGCGTGGATCCTGTCGACGAGCTGCTGGGCATCCCACTGCCAACCTCAGCGGTACACACACCAGGCCCAGACGCTATGCGACTCCCCGAGTTCACAGCTCACCTGGCTCGGGCGCAGCGGAGTGGAATTTACCACGAGTATGAAGAGCTTCGTAAAGAGCCACCCTCCGGAACCTTCCACTGTGCATTGTGAGTGCAGAGCTAATATGGGTTTAATCAACTGGCCAGTCAATATACAATATAGCACATCGTATATATTTTTTTTTTACAAAGTGTGGAATAATTGTAAATATTTCTAAATAATTCAATAAAGGAATCGATCCGGTTATTAGTAGCGTATAGGAATTATGTATAAAATGTTTAGCATGTGTAATGTGCAGCCTCTGTGGCAGTCTTAGACGGTCACTAATCTGCCCTAAATGATCTGTTGCACACTGACACTACCTAGTTGCTTAGCTACTTAGTTACACACTGCTAAACCATTAACTGCTAGTTACAGCAAGAATAACCCTCATGTGGTACATGGGGTACTTCTACACACTCGCTGACTTATTACTCTTATTTTAATGTGCCTTATTTGTCTTGTATGTTTTTAATGGGACTGACTGGGTGCTTTGTATATCCTTAGGGCTGCCTACAACCAGGAGAAGAATCGTTATGGCGATGTCCTGTGTCTCGATCAAACCCGTGTACGTTTGAAAGCCAGGAGGAACGAGGTTTGTACGGAACTGCAAACTTTTACTTTGAATTAATTCATTTATTTATTCATTTAAATTCAGCACACCTTTGTTTTAGTGAAATTCTGTATTCACTTTGCAGAGATCGGACTACATCAATGCCAGCTTCATGGACGGGTACAAACAGAGGAACGCATACATCGGAACTCAAGGTACGTGTGTGATGCTAGAATTGTGTTTCCAGCTTTAGCGAAGCGTTCCAGCGGTGTGATTGGTTTAAAATCGGGCTTGAATGATGTGACTGTGCGCAGGTCCTTTGGAGAAAACCTATGACGATTTTTGGAGAATGGCATGGGAGCAAAACGTGCTGGTCATCGTCATGACAACGAGGTGAGAGACGAGTCAGACAGTGAAAAGTGAAAACAGAACCTTGCAGTGGAGTTTTGTATTATTTCAGAGAGAAACACGTTTGATTTAGTGACAGGCCCTTAACTTTCCAGGCGGTTGTGTAGGATGTGCGGTTTCGGTGATCCGTTTGTTGGGTAACTAGTGTGTGTGTGTGTGTGTGTGTGTATGTGTGTGTGTAGGACAGACGAGGGTGGCAGGAAGAAGTGTGGACAGTACTGGCCTCTGCAGGAGGGAGGACAGGAAGTTTATGGACACATAGCTGTGGTGAACCAGAGAGTGGACAACCATTCCCATTACAATCAGACCTTTCTAGAGCTGCATAACACTGAGGTAACACACATTTCCGGACTATAAGCGCTACTTTTTTCACACGCTTTGAACACTGCAGCTTAAACAATGATGCGGCTAATTTATGGATTTTTACGGGCTAACGAATTTCATGCCGCCAAAACATTTAACCTCGTCACATCGGACCAATGAAATTACCCAACAGGTCACAGTGGACCAATGAAACTGTTCTAATTAAATCTAACGCACTCACACTACATTCTTCAGATCAGTCATTTTGCGCTTCATGCACACCCCCTCATCAGGGAAAACACACGAAGACATGCATATTGGTGACGTCAATGACGCCGCCCCGTCTTGTCATGTGTGTTTTGGAATTGCCGCAGCTGTTAGCAGTTTGGCTGGTGTGTATATATACCGGGAGCCATGACACACACAACGCGGGTAATTAGATATAGAGTTAGAATTAGATAGCGAATATAGTTAGTCTTTGTTCATGCCATGTGTCTTAGTTCGAGTTCATGTCAAGGCTAGTTAGCTTATAGCATACAGTCATGGACGAAATTATTGGCACCCCTGGAACTTTTCCAGAAAATTCACCATTTCTTAATATCAACAATCTCAAGGTTACAAGTCAATCTCCAGAGATCTTAAAGTTCCTTTGTCCACTGTGCGCAATATAATCAAGAAGTTTATAACCCATTTATTGCCTTTTTTCTTCTGCTTTTTTGTGCTGTTCCAATGCACTTAAAGGTAATAAACATGTGTATACCAAAACATTTGTCATTGCAACACATTTCTGGGAGAAATGGTGCATTTTCTGGAAAAGATCCAGGGGTGCCAATAATTTCGTCCATGACTGTAGCTTATAGCTCAGCCTGTAGCCTAGTAGCTTATATCATAGCTTATAGCCTAGTAGTGGATAGTATAGCTTAGCATTGTATAGACTTAGTTTAGAATATAGATGTAGAAGTGGTTTATAGAGTATAAATGTAGAGTCTTTGTTTCATGTCATAGTTAATGTTTAGGTTAGTTGGTTTAGTTAGCTTAGTTCATTGAGTTGGTCATGTTTTGTTTCTTGAGTCTGCTCTCCTCTATTTCAATAAAAAGGTCTCGTCCTAACTGCATTTGCATCTGTCCTGCTTCGTTTACATCACGAATCGTGACGGTTACAACGTGGACACCTGTGGCTTATAGACAAGTGCGGCCTATATATGTACAAAATTGTTTTTCTTTTTAAAATTAGCGGGTGCGGCTTATATTCAGGTGTGCTCCGAGAATTACGGTAATTGCCCTGAAAGCTTGAGAGGTTAAAGATTTGAAGTGCATGTGTGGAGAAATGCGCGCACACACACACACACACACACACACACACACAAACACACACACACACACATATATATATATATATATATATAATTTATTTTAAATCACAGCGAAGAAATCGTAATACTTTTTCAATCTGGTCATATTGTAGTTACGTTTAATGTTATAGAGCGCCCAAGAAACTAGTCAGCTCCTCTTAAGCAGTACTTGCAATGGGGGGGAATCAGTCTGATTGCAACTGTACACTGTGTATAAAAATATGTTTTTAATTAGTCAAGATACAGCTTGATTAATCCAGAACACTGACTTTACAGTTCTCTGTTTTGAGGAGAAAAAGATGCATCACTTATCACAGTTGTCGTCCCCCACAAACACACACACACGCACACACACTTTGTAGCTTAAACACAGTCCGAGAAATCACTTGGTTCTGACTTCCCACTTCTTATGCAAGTCGAATGCAGCATACATTTGATTATTACAAGCTCTGACTCTGGAGACAATGAAATCTTCCCGCTCCGTTAATATGAAACTTACTATAGAAAACAGACGTGGATTAGGACACGCCTTGCATTCTGAACCAAAACCAATCAGAACGTAGAATTGTGCTGTAATGTAAAATATGTGCGTCTCGTTTTAGGTTTGTTTTTGATATAATCTGATGTAGTTGCATAAAGTTAGTAAAATAATGGATACGTTTGGTTTTATCGAATGTCTTTGTTTCTGTTCTTCCCAGACGTGTGAGCAGAGGCAGGTGAGCCACTTTCAGTTCCTGAGCTGGCCCGATTACGGCGTTCCCTCCTCGGCGCTCTCTCTGCTCGACTTCCTGAGCACGGTGAAGAGACAGCAGAAGAGGGCAGTGAAGGCTCTGGGCTCACAGTGGCGAGGTCATCATCTGGGTCCACCGATGGTTGTCCACTGCAGTGCAGGCATCGGCAGGACTGGTGAATACCTGCTTGCTGTCCATTTAAACAAAATCACCCGAGCAAGAGTGCAGTTATACTGAATATCGGTGGTGATTTGGCTGTAGTGCTGTAGATACATGATCGTGTCGTATCGCTTTTGTACAACAATTCTGTAAACAAGAAATTAATATCCAGTAAAGCGACATTTCAGATGCAATATGGCATCTGAAAACATGGCAGGATGTTCTGTTTGTTTTTGCTCCGCTTGATCAGTGGTTCTGAACCCGGGGCCGCGGAGAGATCGGAGGGGAAATTATTTTCAAGAAAACAAAACAGACTGGGAATCATTTGGGTCCTCTGTACATTTTATTACTTTTCAAATATGTGCATCTCTCTCCCTATCTATTTTCGTTTTTGCTTGGGAGAGGCGGCGCTTAGCTGCCTTTTGTCTTGCCGTCAGTGCAGACCAGTGTTGCATTAGTGACTTTTCAGACCCCTTTAGCAACTTTCCAAATGTCTCCAGTACTGTCCTGCAAGCGCGAGGTCTTGCTTTCCTGCTTCACTCATCTCTCTCTGCATCTGCTCTGTTAGTGAGTGACTGAGAGCTGGAGATTTAACAATGTCATGGATAACGAGACGAGCCCTTCGACCCAATTTGCATCATTCACATGTGAATGTTTTTAGAACATGAGATGAATGTAATACAACATGTTTTAATTATAAAATAGTCCACGTTATTACAGCCTAGTTCTCGTTCAAAGTAGTTCTAGTGTTCAGAAACATTTTGTTTCAGATCGTTCCATACCTGTCCGTTATATAAAGGTTTTTTTATTCTATTTTATAGTAGTTTTATAAAACTCACATGCTTTTTTAAGAGAACTTTTCTATGTTATAAGTACAAACACAAAAGCAAAACAAAATCTATCAAAACCAGTTTTCATGGTTTTCCGAATAAATTTGTCATAAAGTGTGATCTGATCTTCATCTAAGTCAGGGGTATTGACAAATATAATGTGTCTAAAATAATAACCTCCCCAAAATAAATTCTGACCTTTCATGTCTCTATTGAGAACAACCAAAAAAAATCATAGTGCTTGTGGAAAAGTATGTGATCCCTTGAGTTAATGACCTCATAAAAGCTTCTTTTTTTTTTTTTTTTTTTTGCACACTTGGAGTCTGGTTAAGAAAATGAGTTTGGAGGTGTCAACTACAGCTACTTTCACTGATCAAAAACCCTCAAACTTTTTGAGTTTGCTCTGCACAAGAAGCACATGCTTATTTGAGCCATGCCTCGCCTCAAGAGTCTTTGAAATCACTTTGTGACCCTTGCCAGCTTTATGTAAATCAACTATTCTTGAGGTATGCCTCAAGAATAGTTGATTTACATAAAGCTGGCAAGGGTCACAAAGTGATCTCAAAGACTTTAGAAATTCACCAGTTAGGCAAACATTCTACAAATGGAGACACTTTGGGACTGTTTCTACTCTACCAAGAATTGGGTGCCCAGTCAAAATGACACCAAGAGCTCATTGAAGACTCATCAATGAGGTAAAGAAACAACCCCGAATGACAACCAAAGATTTGAAGGCATCATTGGAACTGTCTAACATCACTGTTCATGAGTCTACAATACGCAAAACATTTAACAAGCAGGGTATCTACAGCAGGACACCACGAAGGAAGCCACTGCTTACTAAAAAGAACATTGCTGCACGCCTGAAGTTTGCAAGAGAGCACATTGACACTCCACAGCGGTATGGGCAAAATGTTTTGTGGACTGATGAAACTATGATTGAACTATTTGGGAAAAACCACACAGTGTTGCATCTGGTGTAGAAAGTTCACGGCATATCATAATGAAAACATCATCCCAACCGTAAAGTATGGTGGAGGAAACAACATGATTTGAGCCTGCTTTGCTGCCTCAGGGCCTGTTATTAATTCTAAGGGTTCACTTACTTTTTCCACTGCCATTTTGAATGTTGAATGAGTGTGTTCAATAAAGACATGAAAGATCAGAATTTATTTTGTGTTATTCTTTTAGGCACATTATACTTGTCAATACCCCTGACTTAGATGAAGATCAGATCACATTTTATGTCAAATTTATTCAGAAAACCATGAAATTCCAAAGGGTTCACATACTTTTTCTTTAAACTGTACACACACACACCGCGTTTATATTTCTGTAAAGCTGCTTTGAGACAATGTCTGTTGTAAAAAGCGCTATACAAATAAAATTGAATTGAACATATACACACATTGGGGGCACATGATGGGGTGGCTTGGGGGGGGTTTAGTTACAAAAGGATGAGAATCTCTGTGCAAGAAGAAATAGATTCCGAAGAAGCTACTCACTTTGTAGCAAATCACCTAGCTGGATTGTTCGCTTACGTCGGTCTGTACATTCACATTAAAGGTGCTTCTGGTCAAACTGGCTTCCCGTCTTCCTTTTCATCTCCATTTGACGAGCTTTCATCTTTTAAGTCAAAATTTCTATGACGTTGCTAACTCTACTGCAGTAACCATTTCGAACTTGGATGTGGAATTTTATGTGGCGAATGCAGACGAGCGGAGCGATACACGCAGTGAAACATTCCAGTGCTGTTATAGGAAATTCGGACACTCTTGGAATGCCGCTCGACCAATCAGATTAGTTGACCGGAACTAACCGTTGTATAAAATGCGTCATTCTAAATGATCTCGACCTGCATCCTCAGTGATTTGATATAGCAGTATACAGTGTGAAAGATTACTGCTGGTCAGATTTATGGCACACGTTGAACATGTTCAGGATTGGCTGAGTAAGAACTTGTTTGTACTGTGGATTTATGAACTGTAGGCTTTCTGTTGGTTTATCTCCTCTTTCAAAGCCAGAAATAATTAGGCCCTTGACATATACAGTATATTTATAATTTAAACGTGTGTATCCACGGTTGTCGATCTCGCGTCCAAAGAAAAGGGAAATAACTAGTTGAAAGTTGTTTTCTTCTTCTGGTTTAAGTAGGTTTTTGTTTTCCCATGCTTTTCAGAGGGCTTAGGTGCTGTCTGGGTTCCAGAGGCTGGTGGTGGTTGGGTTGCCATATTTGTGACAAACACTTATTGTACTTGTATTCAAATGTCTATTCACTTCACCAAATAAAATGTTTGAGATTGAATGAATACATACAGTAAATGGATTACCTTACCTACTACACAAAAGACACACTGGCCCTGTAAAATCTTCTAATGAATCTTTTGTAGTCCAACGAGAGGTAACGAAGGTGTAACAGCTGCCCATTTATATCATGGCTGTGTCAGATGTTAAGCTTTAATATCCACCTTCAATAAGAAGTCTGGTAGCTTAGCGGATCTAAATCCTAAAAGGTTCTGCTCATTTTGGTATAAGAAGTCGTTCTGTGCAGTGGGCTACCTTCTACCACTGAATTATCAGCACGTCACCGCTTCCACTGTGAATTTGACAACTGGAGATGCCGAGTGAAAAGTGAAAAAAAAAAAAAGATGAAACCTTTTATAAAATACCAAAATCCAGACCTCGTTGTCCTCGCAGCTAGTTCCGGGCCTGATGATAACGCACGATGTCATCAAATGGTCAGACCTTGGATCATAAACCATAGCGCGCATCATTTAGTCATGTTTCGTCCGCATGGTTCGTATTCTTTCATAATGTATTTAAGATATTGTGGAGAATGTTTATGCCACTTTGAAGGCCAAACATGCAACGACTGCATACAGTATGATAAACTGGTTATAAATATGTACAGAAGGCACAGTTTTTACTCTTCTGTGGTATGGCATTTTGTTTTTTCTCTCGGTCATATAGAAATGTTTTATGACTCTTTTTTTTTTTCTCTCCTTTTTTTTTTTAAGGAACGTTTTGCGCTTTGGACATCTGTCTGTCCCAGCTGCAGGACGTTGGGACATTGAACGTGTGCCAGACGGTGAGGCGCATGAGAACGCAGCGTGCCTTCAGCATCCAGACTCCCGAACAGTATTATTTCTGCCACACTGCTATCCTCGAGCATGCCCAGCGTAACGGACAGGCCTCTAATCAGTGAGAGACAGAGCTTGTCAGCAGCTCGCTTGCTAACAGGAATTTTTAAACATTTGCCACGGACCCCGAACCCCCTTCTCCCCCCAAAAATATCTCCCTGACATTTACACCAAGCACAGTATTTTTGGACTCTTGTAGAATTGCTGATGTGTAAAAAGTGCCACCGCCATAACAATCATAGCCACTGGTGTATTACCAAGAGGCCTAAATCTCTGCTGGATCCAACTGAAGATTCAGTAAGTTTGTGTCTTGTAGCTAATTAGTAACACTGTATGAATCGGAGATGTTCACTACGTGGCCGAATGTTCGTACATTCTCAAAAAAACTGTTTAAACAAATGATGTAAAAAAGTAAACGTTTTTAATTTCCTCTCAGCAAAAAGGCTGCATTTATTAATATAAAAAAGTAGAGCATCAGTTTGAACAGGAAAGTGTGTCAACTTTGCGGACTCGAGACTTTCGATTCGCAGCACAGTTAAGGGACTTGTGCCGATTTTATTCCGTCAGAAGATATCACCACCGAGTCCGTTCTGATGCTTCAGAAGATCTCGTCATCTTCCCCTCGACTACAGTTTCACACTGGAATTTCACAGTGTGTTGAGCCTCTGTCCTGTTACCGTCCCACAGGCTGAAGTCTAACCTAGATTTACTGTATTTAACAATGAGTATGTAGCACTATTCACAAATGAACTGCTTTCCACACCTACCCATGATAAATATACGTTGTCTGGGTTTTGTTTGAACTTTTTATATTTATATCCTAAACTAGCTTCACTGTACACTGTCCGTAGGAAACAATGGGCCTCGTTTATCAATCTTTTACTGAAGTCGTGTGTAAAAGTTTGTGTAAGGGGCAAACCGAAATAAAAGTTTCAGAAACGCTGACTTTCTTCATAATATCAAATCGGCCATAATATGTGCAGGTGTATGCATGGCAAAGCTGATTTTAAGTTTGCTGACGCCCACAAAATGCCATAAAAGGAAACGCACACAGCGCTGAAATGGGGAGTAAACAAACAACAAAAAGAGACTTCCTCACAGGTAGAAATGGAAGTTATTTTGAGTCATGTCTGTGCCAATAAAATAAAAATACATGTTATTCAACAGTGCCTGAAAAGGCCAAAGTCAGTAACTGAATGACAGGAAAGGTGAATCTGATGTGAATTAAGTGAAAATGGAGGAAATATATCTACTGTACTGTACCCAGGTGATCATGGACAACAAGCACATTTCACAGAGAAACTGTTTTTAGTTTTGTTTTATTTATTCATTATTTTTTTTATTCAAAGTGAGGCGTCTCGTCGACTGTTGACCAGAAATCCCTCACACACCAAAGCATGCTCCTGGATTACATGTTGCATGTTGGAAAAGCAGGAGTGTGTAGGAAGCCTGATATTGGCACACAGAACATTAGGGAGGTATATGGCCCATCGCAGCTTGAGACGTACCAGAATGCTCACTTATCGCTTACTTGGTGCTGGCTCTAATACAGTGTTGCACAGCATTAAAAGAAATGCCTACTGATTGAAATTGAGAGCATAATCCATGTATAAAAGTGTAGTAATCCATGCAGACGACACGATCTGAAGCTGATCGGCTAAGGTTTACGTTAGTTGCGCAGATTTACACACGTGCTCCTACAAACGATTTGCAAGCGTCCAGCTTGATAAATGAGACCCAAATAATTATTTGTCCCAGTGTATTTATGAAAAATGTATGATTATTTTGTTTGTTTATTTGTTTAGACTTCTCTTCTGTGTCTGAGATTATTTTTAACATGCTATGAAGCTCTTCAGGCAGCAAGTCATCTAAACTCAAGTCCATTTGTGCTCTTTTCCTCCGCTTCATTTCAAAATAGTGCTGCTGATGACCTCCCTACTTATGATTAGCAAATATTTAATTGTTTCAATTTTTTTTTTTTTTTTTTCATTACTCAATATGCATTCAGTGAGGTCCAAAACAGTATTCGACCGTGACGCTTTGTTTTGGATTTTAACTGTGTGAACAATTTAGACCAGTTTAAGTTTGTAGTTACCATTTGCATCAAACATCATTTCACCAGCAGAGCTAAAAAGTAAAAAAGCTAAACAAGGTTTTCATTTAATTTTTCAATGATAAAGATGTTTTCCACCTGCATTTCATTTAATTTACATTCATGGCCCTGAGCAGATGTGGGCTTGACTTCCTGATCTTCTGAACTCCTTGGACTTCTGATCAGTAACCCAGAGCCTTTAACCACTGTCCATGTCTGATCATTTCTGCTTCATTAGGTCCTCCTGCCCTTCCACTGAGCCGTTTTTAACTTACGTGCTTGGACACTAATAGCAGACTCTAAATAATTGCCAAATGTATTACAGACTGCAAATGATCAAATCATAAATCAGCAAGGCTAAAAAATTTAAATAAAAATAAAAACTGCTGTACATCCATTTATCCAAACACATCTGGTGCACTCCCTCGTAAATCGAATATGAATGTGTACAAAGTATGACTGTGGAGGAAAAAAATGAAATATTTGAAAATTCTGCACACTGTAAGCAGCACATTTTCAAATTCAGCATCTCGGGTAAAAGTGTCAGTGTCTAAAGGTTTCGAGTTCACAGTATAAAACATGTCCTGTATGGCATTTCGATGGGTGAGAGGACACCTACTTTGGAGGTGATGTAGTCAAGAACCTGCAGGTTTTTATTATGGGACAGATGGTGTAAATACTGCGCATTGTGAGCTGATGATTGGTATTTTCATGATCTGAGACCAAGCTGTGTTTTTACAGCCTGTAGGCAATTATTTTTACAAAGTAGGAGAGTTGTTTTTTTCCTTTTACAAATTCCACTCAGTCACTTTGGAGCTCTTGGTTCTCCAGTGGGACTGGACAGCCACTGCATTGCACTCCATCTTCAGCTTCTGCTTTGCTTCTTTGTGCAGGATGTACTTCCTGACGTTAAAAAACAAAGCAAACAAAAAAACGCCCTTTTGCTGTGATTTGTAAATACTGTTCTTTATATTACTGATGTAAAAGTAAGGCTTTTAGGTTTCACATCTCTGTATAACCATATAAAAAGCACTTTCAGGCAGGCGTTCACTCACTATGTGCATTCACTGTATCTGCAGACATTGTGTAAGAGTAGAGGACTATAACACCACATATTCCATAGCTGATGTGATGTTTTATACTGTGGTGTGGACAATGTGCAAAATTAGACGGTGTTCCCTGTTAATCACATGTTTGTAACAGGTCAAGTTTCATAAGATCATGTATTTTGTTCTTGGGTATGTAAACCATTTGCTACTCAATTCATATTGAATTTGCTTGTAGTGAAGCGTCTTGTAAACACTTGTATGGGTGCGTACGAAGGTATAGAAAAAAAGTAGTTCTTCAAACAATGGACACACAAATTAACTTTCAACTTTATTTTTCTATTATACTCAACAAACTACTTCATTCGCAAATAGCTACTTTATATATATATATTTTTTTTTCCTCTCCATCATTCTGTAACATTTGTTTTGTATGATGCTATGGTCATGTAATCACAGTATATACTCAGTAGTGCCATGCTGTCTGCTTGTACGTGTCAAACACTTGAATTTATGACCAAGTACATTTGATTTGAAGGAGATAATGGTTTAATATGAGGCAGTGCTGAAATGTGGCGTGTAGAATGAAGTCCCGTTCCCTGATTCCAGGACAAGTGGACTCTTGTAAACTAAATTCCAAGTTACTGTTTAAAAAAAGAGAGACAAATTAAACAGATTATTTCATCATATTGAGCCTTTGTGTTGATTTTTTTGACAGTGGATGCATACTTCTTTTCTTCTTCATATTATATCTCATGGTTTATTGCAAGACAAGTACAGTCATGTCCATAAATATATGGGCATTAATAAAGTTTTCAACTTTTTTTTTTTAACCACCCTATTTGGAGGCACATGCCTATTTCAGTTGAAGCTAAAAGTCACTGCACTTTCCATCACTGAGCTCATACATTATTGAATTTTTACTCAATCATCATGGACCATCACACCCATCTCATCCCAGATGTAGTCCTCTGTTTGCTGTTATGAGCTCTACTCTTCTGGGAAGGCTTTCCATTAGATTTTGGAGCATGGCTGTGGGGATTTGTGTTCCTTCAGCTACAGGAGCATTAGTGATGTTAAATAAGGGGATTTGGGGTGCAGCTGGTGTTCCAGTTCATCCTAAAGGTGTTCAGAGGTGTTGAGGTCAGGGCTCTGTCCACAGAAACACTTCATTCCGATTAAGAGAAATGGTAATTCTGCAGCAGACAAAGACATTCTGAAAACCACATATGGGTGTGATGGTCAGCTGTCCTTTGGCCATAGTGTTTTTATGGACCTGACTGTATATTCATTGATTCATAAGTAAATGTTCTACCCTGGTCTGCGTTGTGGATTTGAAGCCAATCCTGGAAACACTGGATGGAGTGTGGAAATACACCTTGGATGCGAGTCCAGGCCAGGGCACCAGACTCACACATACAAAGTTTACACAGTCATTTGCCCCTAGGGGGAGGTCGGAACCTAGAGGAAACTAAAGATACTTGGGGAAACCAATAAAATCTGTAGGAAGCCAGAGGACCTAGAAGAACCATTAGAACTTTGAGGAAACCTACAATGACTCGGTTGTGCGTATGTTTTAGTGACTACCTTAAGACTGCCCCATTACAACCATTTCACCCAGGGTTCTGGTGAAGACCTGTATAAGGGAATGAATTTCCACCTTCACTGTTAATGCCCTGTCAGTACTTGGCGGCTCATATTCGAGTCTTGATTACGTCAACGCCCGCGTAGACCAATCAGGAGAGAGATGGGCGTGTCCAACTATTTTGTTACAAACACGAATCCGGAGTAAGAGGCTTCTTTTCCCAGGTACGTAACAGCTGGGCAACAACAACTAAATGTTTCTCATGTGGCATTTACGGGCCGAATAGTGTACTTAACTGATCCGAAAACTGACACGACGTGTCCGTCATCGAATTGGACTCGGTAATGAGAAAATAACACAGCAAGGTGGCTAGTGCTGCCTGAAACGCGCGCACACACACAGAGATTCAGAGGAAACGTCGCGATTGTTTGTCTTTTCTTCTGAGCTGAAGGTGTTGTTGGTGTCCTGGAAATATCCGCCGTGTGTTTAAACTGCCCCCCCCCCAGCGCAGTGGGATAGACAGACAGATAGATAGTTAACGGAGGGAAGGAGGAGGAGGGAGTTTTGTTGTGGCGAGTCTGTTAGACGTTTCTCTCTTTAAACACGCGGAGTAAACAAAGAAACTCTCACTTTAGTTTGTATCGTCCATTTTGGAGTCAGGTTTTTTAAAAAGAAAACACACACACAGTACAGACAGAAACGCCGCGGTGTGAATGTGTGTGACTCCGTTTCGGAGTCTATTGTTCAGCGGGACAGAGCAGTGAACCTGTGTGTGTGGTATTAAAGGAGACATGACCAGAATGTTTAGACAAATCTACACCAATCCGCCGTTTACAGCGACGCTGCGTTTTGTATGTGTGCGCGCGCGCACTTTTTCTTGTTTCCTGTTATGATTTTTGTTTTGTTGTTCTTTCCCCCACTATAACGATCATGTTTCCTCACGGTCAATGTCGCGTTTTCGGTCGTTTGTGTTCGTTACGACCGTTTAACATCGAGATGAAAGTATTCGTGGTCGACCTTGTTTACGTATTAACCGACCGAATATTCAAAATGTCGTCCGTTTAGCTCCGTAGTTAAAGCGCGAGACCGTATTCTTGGTCAGTCAGTCATAAGAGCCGAAGCGGAATCCCGGGCAAGTGTTTAGCCCCGCCCCTCGTGGGTGGGCGACCGTTTAATTTAGCTATTCCGCCTTTTAGGGGGCGGGCTGGTTTAAAAAGTGTCGCGTGTTCTGATTGGTCAAAACCTAAAAGGGGGCACTGGGCGGGCGCTTTCGAGGTTCACCTATAGTATGTAAAACGTACGCAATGGCTGAAACATAGGAAGTTACATGCTCACTAATTATCTACAAAAGAGAGTTTAACCTAGTTCAGCTGAATGAATGTTCATCATGCACTGCATTATCGAGTTTAATGTACGATAAAACCTCGTGGTAGGAAACCTAGCAACCAAACAAGCGGCCAATACACGCACGCGCACATTGCTTCAAATAAATAAAAACCGTTTCATCGGGAGTTGGAAACAGAATAATTTATTTTATACACTTTTAAATCTTTGAGATTTCTAATATAAATGATATATTGGTTTTAAACTTGAAATATATATGTGTGAGAGGTGAGAGTCTGAATGGCGGCTGTGGGATGAACCCATAGACGGCTATTCATATGAGTGACGTTCAGACCGTCCAATGAGAGCGATTCGTGTAGCGCCTTCTACCAATCCGGAGCCAATCGCATCCTATGTGGGCGGGTGTTAAGGAAAAAAACACGCCTCGACAAAAAAAGCTCTACTGGGGTTGTTTTCAGAAGGGATTTTTTGGGGGCAATTTTCTTGTATTGGATATTATTATTGGTATTATTATTATTATTATTATTTTATTTTTACATATTTAACCCGATATAACGTTTTATTGAGAGCATGCGATCGGAACCGGCAGCACACACACGTGCAGCATTGTTTTAGTATCGAATAGTTGTAAATTGATTGGGATTTTTGTTTGAAGTCGCGGTGTGAAGCTCAACAACAACTCGACTAGCGGAGCAACTACCCAGGAGGTGAGTGTGTGCTGTTCTCTGTCTGGGGTTTGTGCAGACAGAATCAGAGGACATTTCCTTATTTTGAACAAACATCGTCTCTTCGAGGGTTTTCACTGAAGATTAATACTCCGTGTGTGCGATCGCGCGCGCGTGATTGAGTGTTTAAGCCGCTAGCTCTCTCCGTGTGCATGTGGCTACTGCGCCTACTCTGAAATCTGCACTATAACTCGGTATCCGAGCTCGCTCCCAGAACACACGGGTCATCACGGAGCTTATGTTGAACTAAATAAATAAGAATCTAACTAGTGTGTTCGTGCACACACATCCGCGAGCTGGTCTTTGTGTGTTCGCGCGCGCGCGTGCGTATGTGAGTTGTTAGCTAGAATGCTAAGCTCATGTAATGTCGCTTGTTCAGGGTTTGTTGGTGTGTTTTTAGTGTTTGGTTGGAGCTCAGTGACGGGCCTTGGGGCGGCGGGAAGGGGCGGATAACACACACACACACACACAAAGGAAAACAACACACTGAACTACTCTGGTGAATGAGGGATTACGTCAGACATGTGTTTTGGTTGTGCTGCTTGTACACGCGCTGTATATCAGGCTCACGAGCTTAGGGTAAAGCGCAAAGTAAGGTTACAAGTTTGTTATCCAAATGAGACCTGTGTGTGTGTGTGTGTGAGAGAGAGAGAGAGAGAGGGAGGGAGGGAGGAGGTGCCTTGGTTGAAGATGTGTGTGTATGTGCAAGCAGCACAATGGCGTAATGCTCAGCTCTGCAGCACGCCTCCTGTGTGTCCACAAGGCAAGAAAGCAAAACTCCAGCCTGACAGTTGTCCTCCTCACACACTCCTACACCTAACATAATCTTACTCGTGGTGTGATGAGTATGAAGCAGGTGTGTGTGAGAGCGCCAGGGACACTCTGCACAATGAGGAGACACACACACATGCATTCTCAGCTTTCTGTGTGAAAGTCATAGCAAAACTCTACTCTAGGATCATTTT
The DNA here is from genome assembly GCA_012411365.1 of Ameiurus melas. Taxonomy (NCBI): domain Eukaryota; kingdom Metazoa; phylum Chordata; class Actinopteri; order Siluriformes; family Ictaluridae; genus Ameiurus; species Ameiurus melas. The sequence goes on from CM022764.1 coordinate 5,710,651, forward strand.
ACAGAGTGCTCAAACCTATATAAAGTACAGCGTACTAGTCAAAGGGCAGAGGCTCCAGTGTGCTGCTCAGCCCTGTGTTCCTGTTAGAAACCTATTGAACTAGGCTGAAAGTTGTAGCTTTGGGCTGCTAGTCTAAGGAAATGGATCATGTAGCACATCAGGTTGTGACCAAAAACTCTGCAAGTCGCGGATGTTTTGATCTCACGTCATGTGTAAAGGATAACTAATGAGTCTTTATTTTAAGCAGGAAAGTTAGAAAGCCTTTGCAGTGCTTCTTTATTCAGGTTTGTTGGCTTTTCTACAAACCTGCATGCTCCTGCGTGAAGGTGAAGAAGGTGTGTCTGGTGAAGGTGAAGAATGTGTGTCTGGTAAAGGGGTCTGTTTGGTGAAGGTCTGTGGTAAAGGTGAAGAAGGTCTGTCTTGTGAAGGTGAAGGTCTGTCTTGTGAAGGTGGTGAAGGTCTGTCTTGTGAAGGTGAAGAGGATCTTGTCTTGTGAAGGTGAAGAGGATCTTGTCTTGTGAAGGTGAAGAGGATCTGTCTGGTGACCCAGCAGGTGTCGGGATTGGGTAGAACAGCAGCAGGGTGTGCCGTTTCACTGCGATGCGTATAAACACAGAATTAAAAGTCAGTAATTAAGTAGGGTTTATTTTAGGGCTGCAGCTAACGATTATTTTTCTAATTGATTAGTTGCAGATTAATTTTTTTTTGATTAATCAGATGGGGGCGAACTTTCAGTACCGTTTTTTTTGTTTATTTAAAATCAAATCCCCGAACTGAGTTACAAATATAAACTTCAGAACAAAACTTTACACAGCTGTTTGTCCAACTATATAAGACTGAAAAGAACCCAATACACACGCGAAACAGAATATATTATTCATTTAGGACTGTAGTTTAATTCAGTGCTTTTTGTGTATCCATAAAAAATAACGCATAAATACTGTTGTATAATATACTTGTGTGGGTATATATAATTTTACAGTGGCAAGAAAAATTAAGTGAACCCTTTGGAATTTCATGGTTTTCTGAATAAATCTGTCATAAAATGTGATCTGATCTTCATCTAAGTCAGGGGTATTGACAAATATAATGTGCCTAAAATAATAACACAAACCTGATCTTTCATGTCTTTATTGAACACACTCATTCAACATTCAAAATGGCAGTGGAAAAAGTAAGTGAACCCTTTAAGCATTAATAACTGGTTGACCTCCCCGGCAGCAATAACCTCAACCAGGCGCTTTCTGTAGCTGTGGATGAGGCCTGAACATCCTTCAGGAGGACTTTTAGCCCATTCTTCCTGGCAGAACTGCTTTAGCTCAGTCATATTCTTTGGACGTCTCATGTGTATGGCTTTCTTCAAGTCATTCCATAGCATCTCTATTGGGTTGAGGTCTGGGCTCTGACTTGGCCACTCCAAAAGGCAGATTTTGTTTTTCTAAAGCAATTCTGTTGTGGACTTGCTCCGGTGGTTTGGGTCATTGTTCTGTTGCATCACCCAACTTCTACACAGTTTCAGCAGACCTACAGACGTTCACATTATCCTGAAGAATTGTCTGATATACTTGCCAATTCATCTTCCCCTCAATGATTGCAAGCGGCCAGGCCCTGAGGCAGCAAAGTAGGCCCAAATCATGATGATATGATGTGCACTTTCTACACCAGATGTAGCGCTGTTTGGAAAAACCAAATAGTTCAATCATAGTTTCATCAGTCCACAAAACATTTTGCCCATACCGCTGTGGAGTGTCAATGTGCTCTTTTGCAAACTTCAGGCGTGCAGCAATGTTCTTTTTAGTAAGCAGTGGCTCCCTTCATGGTGTCCTGCTGTAGATACCTTGCTTGTTCAATGTTTTGCGTATTGTAGACTCATGAACAGTGATGTTAGCCAGTTCCAATGATGCCTTCAAATCTTTGGTTGTCATTCGGGGTTGTTTCTTTACCTCATTGATGAGTCTTCGTTGTGCTCTTGGTGTAATTTTGACTGGGCGCCCACTTCTTAGTAGATTCAACTGTAGACTGGTGAATTTCTAAAGTCTTTTAAATCACTTTGTGACCCTTGCCAGCTTGATCGTAGATCCTCTGAAAGCTCTTTTTGGTGAGACATGGCTCACATAAGCGTGTGCTTCTTGTACAGAGCAAACTCCAAAAGTTTGGGGGGGTTTTATCAGTCAAAGTAACTGTAGTCCACACCTCCAAACTCATTTTCTTAACTCCAGGTGTGCAAAAAAAAGTCATTAACTCAAGGGTTCACATACTTTTTCCACAAGCACTATGAGGTTTTTTGGTGGTTCTTAATAAAGACATGAAAGATCAGAATTTATTTTGTTATTATTTTAGACACATTATATTTTTCAATACCCCTGACTTAGATGAAGATCAGATCATACTTTATGACAAATTTATGCAGAAAACCATGAAATTCCAAAAGGATCACAAAGTTTTTCTTGAATCTGTATACATATAAACTCGCTCTACACTGTGTATCAGCACGTCTACACCACGAGTGAGGAGCAATGCGGCCTCGTTACTAACACATCACTTCCGTATTAATATATGACAAGTTACACTGTAAGTGTGCAATTACAGCATATAATGACAATAAACGTAAATTTAACTAAAACCTTTAAAGCAACTTGCACCAGTTTCCCCTGCCCCTTACACACAGTGGAACATTTTGGATATAAACATGTTTGCTCTCTATGGTGTTTAATATCAAATGTGCCCTGCCTTAGATCACTTTCTTCTCTCAGTCACGTGGTGATTTCTCCTATGCCTGATGGAGACTGAGGTCTTGTTGGGAATATAAGTGTAACGCTGACAGAAACAGTAAACTGAATAAAGTCGGTGTCCATGACTCTGGGTATCTGCTAAAGCTAGCAGTGTCGCATTACGTGCGTATGACATCTTGCACCATCGACTCGGAAGCTTACACACTTCCAGTTAATAAAAAAACTGCTAGTGTTATATTTGAGACGATATTACCTTTCTAAAATCCACACACTAGACGGTTGTGTACATAGTGCATAGTGTAAGATACAATACTTCATTTGGGACATAACTTTAGTATTTACTCTCCAAAGCGTGTTTTCAGAACAGAAGTAATGAGTAAACACACCCCGTGCCGTGCGCAGACCAACTAATCCAGAATGAGATTAAGTCAACAACGATTTTCATCATCGATCATTAGCGATTTTATTGATTAGTTGTCACAGTTCTAATCAGAACATTTAACCATCAGATTATTTTTGGTTCACGTGATGAAGGAGGAACATCTGCAACACCTAAGACAACTTCAAGACAGTTCAGTGGTCACCCAGGTCCAGGGTTACTGAGTTTGTGGTGCCACCCACAGGTCTTGGTGCCCACCCCCCGAGTATGAGTTCAGAATGAAGCGGCGTTTGGATGATCAGGACGCAGGCTTTGCGGCGCAGCAGCGCAGACTTCCAGGAGGCACCGAAGGCTTCCAGCACAGGGTTCTCGCTCCAGCACCGGCGGTGTACGAGGCTGTGACTGACACCGTGCAGCCCACCTCTGGCCTCCAGTACCCTGTACCCCAGAGCTACCAGGTACACGCAACACTCGCACAGCTACACACGACACTTAGTTACGCACAACACACACAACATTAACTCAGTTATGCACAACATTCCCAATCACTTCATTATGCACAGCATTGCCAATCACTGTTACGCACAACATTCCCAATTACTCAGTTACACACAACATTCCCAATTACTCAGTTACGCACAACATTCCCAATTACTCAGTTACGCACAATATTCCCAATTACTCCAATAGGCACAGCATTCCCAATCACTCCATTATGCACAACAGTCATTCAATTATTCCCATTCACGCAATTACACGCAACATTCCCAATCACTCTATTATGCGTGACATTCCCAATTTCTCACTGTATAATGAAGTGGCCCTGATTAACAACACTTTCATTTTCTTAATTTAAACCCCTGTTCATGTTTTGAGAATGAACACATTGACTTCTTTACCTCTCTGGCAGCACGGATCAGGGAACACGAGATTCGTCAGAGAGAGATGTTTTGTTGCTCCACTCCCGAGTCAGACAGCAGGTTATTATGGTTCTACGAAATAGCGGAAAAGGAAACGCATATTCCGAAATACAACACAGATTGTCTTTGTCAGTCTTAAAGCCACAGACGTCGTGTTTTTAGACAGACATTGAAATTGTTCGACTTGACAGACATCATGATAGAATCTGCGATTCCCGATGCTATCGTCGGTTGTCTCGAGCCTGTGCAGCACAGCCAGGACATTATAGTGCTGCCCAGTAACGAGAGCCGTTCAGACAGAAATCCAGCAGTGCGTTAGCCTATTGGGTAGCAATGAAAAAAAACAACAACTTGATACTGCAATAATTCTGTTTGCATTTACTGTAATAAAATAGTAAAAGCATGACAAGAGTCCAAGTAAGCCTTGGCTTACTACCAGTGTGTTTTGTGATGGTTCTCTGTAGGTTCCTGCTGTGGCTCAGAGCTCTGGAGGTCATGGCCATGCTCCAAACCCTACTGCCCACAGCAGCTCCCATCACCACAGCCCTGCTGTACAACCACACGGCCCTGCGCTGGTCCAGAGTCACAGTCACCCACCCAATCCCACTGCGTCTGCACCCGGCCAGCAGCAGTTCCAGAGACTCAAGGTAAGACTACAAGTGGAGACTCTGACCGTGAATCTACACTATATGGCCAAAGGTATGTGGACACCTGACCATCACAGCCATATGTGGGCCTTCTCCAAACTGTACCAAAAACTTGCATGTTGTAGCGTTGCAATTTTCCTTCACTGGAACTGAGAGGCCCAAACCTGTTCCAGCATGACCGTGTCCTGAGCACAGAGCAAGGACGCACCATCCTGTACTTTTTTTTTTTTTACCATCCCTGGAATGACTGGACGGCATAATTCTGGAACTTTGTGTGTTCTGTATAAACACTAGAGAAAATCTCAGGTTATCAGGAATTTCCAAGATTCAAACCAGCATGACCGTGCCACGGTGAAAGTCACAGATCACGTTTCTACCCTCATTCTGATGTTTGACGTGAACTGCAGATCTTGGCTTGCATCATTTTATGAGTTGTCAACAACATTTTTACGTTTATTATTGAATCATAATGTTGTAGATCATAAATAAGGATTTTAAATGAAGTTTGTAGCACTTATTGTACTTTATTCTTCAAGTGGGTATGTGTTGTTGTTTTTTAATGACGTTTACAAGTCATCTGCATATCCGAGCGAAAAAGGTACAGATGTGTGACGTTTGTATGAGGAAAACAAACAAACAAACAAAACGTATTAAAACTCCTCTTTTGTTGTTTTGCAGGTGGAGGACGCCCTGTCCTACCTGGACCAAGTGAAGCTGCAGTTTGGAAGTCAGCCACAGGTTTACAATGACTTTCTGGATATCATGAAAGAGTTTAAGTCTCAGAGGTGAACTTCAATTGTCGGGGGAAAAATATTCATTATTATTGTATTATTTTATTTGTTAATTATTTATTTTTAAGTATTTATGAATTGTTTTTTTGTTTTTTTATTTCCCTCATGTAGTATTGACACTCCGGGTGTGATCAGTCGAGTGTCCCAGCTCTTTAAGGGTCACCCCGACCTCATCATGGGCTTCAACACCTTTCTGCCGCCTGGATACAAAATTGAGGTGCAGACCAACGACCTGGTGAATGTCACCACGCCGGGGCAGATCCACCACATCACACCACATGGTATCTCGGTGCAGAACATCCCCCTGACAACTCCAGCACCGCACCAGAGCCATCTGAGTGCACAAGCCTCCAGTACAGGCACTGCTCCCTCCACACAGCCTTTACAGAAAAACAAGGTAGTATTAGTCTCGCATCTGCGTGTCTGTCTCGTGCACTTAGAGGTGGAACCGTATGAAGAAAATGTCATGATACAATTTACAAATAACATTTAGTTCAAGTTTATTGTGGTTATATGCTGTATTTGTACGCGTGCAGTGTGAATTCTGTTTATTATAACGGGAGCAATTTGGAAGTGCTGTATTTGTAACGCGGAGTTGCTCTTCACTCACAGTGTAGCACAAGTAAGATCTGTAATGTCTGATTAAAACGGTATGATTAAAGTAAACATTAATAAAACATGTCTAAAGGCAGCAATGAACAGAAACCGTAAGGTGCAGTGATAGTGAGATTATTTTTTTTATTGGATTAGGACTGGAGTTTAATTATCTGCTTTTTTGTGCATCCATTAAAATGTATATTTGTGTGTGTGTATATGACAGGCAGTTGTGTTAATGTTAAGTTTTATTCTGAAGTTTATATTTGTAAAACTTAGTTTGTGGATTTTATCTTAATTTAACAAAGAAATTGTAGTGAAAAAAAATCTGATTATTCGAAAAAGAATCGGCCGATTAATCAATTCTGAAAATAATCATTAGTTGTAGCCCTAATCAGCTTACAGTGCTGATTAATCAGCAGAATCAATCAATCGCTCGACAGGATATCGCTTTTTCTTTTCCGATAGCAATACTGAAACCTTGAGTATCAGCCGATTCCGATCTCCAAGCTTTGAAAAATAATAATAATGATTTTTAACTGAAGTAAACTTCCAAGCAAAAATCACTTCCATTCTATAATACATTAATTATATAAAGTGTATAAAATAAACATTTCCTGTTCAAAAATGTAATTTCAGGTCCGATTCCAATTTTAGTTGTTCGTTATAGGATCCCATATCCGGTATGTTTTCTCTGATAGCCGGTCCACCATTTTGAATAGTGATCCTGACCATCTCAAATTTTAGGCCTTTGTTGGAGTTCGGTTTTTCAAACTCCAGTATTACTGAGCAGAGCTTCAGTTCACTAAACAAACAGCTGCACCTTGACATACTGGTTTAGTTTCTGTTTCTCTGATTTAAAAGTCCCTCAACATGTTGAAGTGATGAAAGCAAGACTTATCATTATTTATCTGCTTTATTATTTCCTTACACCCCAAATCACAGGCTGCACTCCTCACAGTGTATTCTGTTAACTGTTCCACAAACCTGCTTAAAATCTACAGATGACGGGGCTTTTTCTGTCTCTGCTCCTTCCCATTGAGCTAGCTCTCTTCCTCTCAAACTTGGGGAAGCTCAGACCTTTGGCATTTTTAAAGCTCAACTCAAAACACACTTTTTTAAACTTGCATTTACTGTTGGTGTCTACTTTTATTATTATTATTGTTGTTATTTTATTCATATTAACTTTTATACATTTTTAAATATAGTTATTTAACAAGAAGTATTTTTTTTTTTCAAATAAATATATTCATATTAACAGCGTTTTCATAATGATGACTGCTTGCACCAACTGCCATTATTTAAAACATTAGCGCATTAACTTTGAGTTGTTCATGTGAGTCTTGTGTTTGTCTAAAGCGAGAAACTAAAGCGTGGCTCAGGTTCGCACAGGAAGTGCAGAGGAAAAAATGGCAGCACATATCTTTGTTCCAGCAACCTTAATAACCCAGTGCTTCAATTTTAATAAACATCTGGTGCACTCAGCTGTGGAAAACTAAAATACACTGACCATTGAATGCCTTACGGTTGCATGACGTTAGCTTAGCGGTGATTAGCACCGCATATGGCTCTTAGTGCGACAATATAGTCATGCTATGTGTCCTTTGGCTTGTCGTCCTCATTTGCCTGGGAGCCAAAGTATTTCCAGAAGGAACTCCTGCTGTTTGCTTTGTTTTAAGTTTAAACCTGCTGCAATTTCCATTTTAGCTAAAAGTACTGTTCCCATGCACTGTAAACAAAAGGAGTCTGGACTGCTCTGCTGTGTGTGTGTGAAAACATGAGTGTCAGGAAACCATGTGGATGGAATCACTACTGCACAAAGAGTACCGTATTAGTACCATCTCAACTTTTCAGAATCGATAAATTGATCATTTTTGACAAGACACTACTCTGAAATGGCTCCAAATGTCTAAAAGTAGCACAAACCTACAGATAGAAGAAAATGAGAACAAGAGTGCAAAAAACCCCATATCATTGGGCCTGGCTGTGTGTGAGTTCATGCTGTTCTGCTGTAATGCACAGGCGTACACCCCAAGACACGAAATGGAGATAAAACACACACGCTACATAATTTTATTACGGAGCAAAGATTTAGTCGTTATATTTTTCAGGGCCGCCTGTGCGTCCGTTTGAGATTCTCTTTAGCACGGCATCTCAGGAAAGTGGTGAAACGTTTGTAGGGTTTCTGTGGACGTATCGTCGTAACCATCAAAAAACAAATGGTATTTCCTTTATGTTTGAAGAGTATCTTAAGAGTATTTCATGTATACAAGTTTATAACAAGTCCTGTTGGTGCTGGAGGTGTTCCTGAGTTCCACTTGTTTTCTAACATACATCCATATTTTTTGTTTACGTTAATAATATGTGCATAATTGTGGCTAGTAGGAAGTCGGTGCCATTTATTTTGTTGGTCTGTTTTTTTCCCTCCTGGTTTTGGGTTAGTTCTGGAGTCAAGACAGTTAGTTTAATTTTGTACAGTTAGAGGGAAATTTTGTTTATTAATTTGTCTTGGTCGGCTTCTGACGTTCAAACCAGTAAAATAAATTTTATATATATATATATATATATGTATGTATGTATATGAGGGGCAGAGGCAGGGGGAAACTACGCACCCGCCCTGACTGAGCAGGAGGTTTACGCTCAGGTGGCACGACTCTTCATATATCAAATAAATTTAGTGAGAATAAAAATGAAGAAAAAAAACAATAACAACGCAACCGCAATCCTGGTCTTGCCAACCCAGACCCCAACAAATGTAAACATTCAAACATTGATGTAAACATTGATTCGGAACGATCTAGAAATATTTACTTTCTCTAGAACTGTTCTCTAGATTGTATGCGGTATTACTAAGGTCTAGATACATTAGTTACTTTTTACTTCACATAATAAACTGAAAACTAAAAACCCTTGCTTGTTGTCACGGTGACATTTCCTTTGAGGAGATGCTAAAGGTTGACACATTGCTATGGTTTAAGAGAAATAAGACACTTGAGGACATGCAGTTATTGGAAAACAATCAGCAAAAGGTCTTGCATCTGACTGCATCGTATCACAGTCTGCCACATTGTGTTTTATTTCTTACTTAATCCCAACAAAAGAATATTTTGCCTCTCCTCTCGTCCTCTTTAGCCGTCACAGTCTCCAGCACTCACGCCCAGCAGTCAGCCCAATCCGTCCATCCCACCATACGCCTCGCCCCGTTCCCCACCTCTACACCCCCACACCCCCATCAGCAGCACCCCCAATGCCCCCCCACTGCAGAACAACCAGCCTGTGGAGTTCAACCACGCCATTAACTACGTCAACAAGATCAAGAACCGCTTCCAAGGCCAGCCGGACATCTATAAAGCCTTTCTGGAGATCCTGCACACATACCAGGTAGGTGGTGTTATTACACAGCCTTTAACTCTTTCTTTTATACCAGATCTCACCTGTTTACTCTGTGTCTCTTCGTCTCTACAGAAGGAGCAACGTAACGCTAAAGAGGCAGGGGGAAACTACACACCAGCCCTGACTGAGCAGGAGGTTTACGCTCAGGTGGCACGGCTCTTCAAGAACCAGGAGGACCTGCTCTCAGAGTTCGGACAGTTTTTACCGGATGCCAGCAGCTCTGTGGTGAGGGATCGCTAGTAAATCCACAGAATCTAAAAACACCACCTGAACTTGAGATTTAGGATTTACATTTTTAAAGCTGATGTGTCACTTTGCCACAGTCGTGTGAGCCGTCTTTACTCACCAGCTTTCTCGTTCCTTCTATGTGATTCTCTAGCTGCTGGGCAAGACTGCGGCGGAGAAAGCCGAATCTGTGCAGAATGATCATGGAAGTACGGTAAAGAAACCACAGCTGAACAACAAGCGGCTGAACCAGAATGGCTGTCAGATTCGAAGACACTCTGGTTCCGCTGCAACCACACCACCAGTAAAGGTAACGCTTAAAGACTCTGTAAAATTTACTGCAGTTTGGTTATTTGCCTATTTGTCACTAGCTAGTTTTCAAGAAGGTTGAAGTCTCTCTGCGACACATGGAGCCAGTTACTGCTTTCTTTCCCCCCGAAATGCTGCACATGCTACGTCACAGCTTAGCTGAACACTCAGACGTAGGTGTAGGGCGACGTAATCGGACATCTGAGATGATTGACATGTGAACAGATGTCCATGTTTGACAGGCGATAATGGCCCCTGCAGCGTGGGAGAAAGAACTAATAGAGAGCATTGAATGATGGTGGACAATGATTGGTCGTTGGGAAACGGCGGTGATTGGTGATAAGGGATTCCTTTTTGGGAAACAGTTGAGATTAGTGATGGGTCATTGAGAGAAAAGAGCACTGACTGCACTCTCTTTTACGTTCATGAACTCACACTGTGATTCCCACTATAGGCACAAAGCGGAAGCTTCAAATAGTAGTGAAAATTATTTCCACTCTAGTCTGCATCAAAGGTGGTGAGTACTGCGCGTAATTGTTACGTCCCTAAATGCTCTAATAGTTCCAGTAAACAACCCTATCTCAGTTTTCATTCTTTTCCAACTAGCGAAGAAAAGGTGGATTTGTGTTATTTGGTAGGATGTAGGAAAAGTTTTCGCAAGTTAAAAGGAAGCATGTACAGTGAGGGAAAGAAGTATTTGATCCCCTGCTGAGTTTGTACGTTTGCCCACTGACAAAGAAATTATCAGCTATAATTTTAATGGTAGGTTTATTTGAACAGTGAGAGAATAACAACAAGAAAATCCAGAAAAACGCATATCAAAAATGTTATAAATTGATTTGCATTTTAATGAGGGAAATAAGTATTTGACCCCCTCTCGATCAGAAAGATTTCTGGCTCCCAGGTGTCTTTTATACAGGTAACGAGCTGAGATTAGGAGCACTCTCTTAAAGGGAGTGCTCCCAATCTCACCTTGTTACCTGTATAAAAGACACCTGTCCACAGAAGCAGTCAATCAATCAGATTCCAAACTCTCCACCATGGCCAAGACCAAAGAACTCTCCAAGGATGTTAGGGACAAGATTGTAGACCTACACAAGTCTAGAATGGGCTACAAGACCATTGCCAAGCAGCTTGGTGACAAGGTGACAACAGTTGGAGCGATTATTCGCAAATGGAAGAAACACAAAAGAACTGTCAATCTCCCTCAGCCTGGGGCTCCATGCAAGATCTCACCTCGTGGAGTTGCAATGATCATGAGAACAGTGAGGAATCAGCCCAGAACTACACGGGAGGATCTTGTCAATGATCTCAAGGCAGCTGGGACTATAGTCACCAAGAAAACAATTGGTAACACACTACGCCGTGAAGGACTGGAATCCTGCAGCGCCCGCAAGGTCCCCCTGCTCAAGAAAGCACATATACATGCCTGTCTGAAGTTTGCCAATGAACATCTGAATGATTCAGAGGACAACTGGGTGAACGTGTTGTGGTCAGATGAGACCAAAATGGAGCTCTTTGGCATCAACTCAACTCGCCGTCTTTGGAGGAGGAGGAATGCTGCCTATGACCCCAAGAACACCATCCCCACTGTCAAACATGGAGGTGGAAACATTATGCTTTGGGGGTGTTTTTCTGCTAAGGGGACAGGACAACTTCACCGCATCAAAGGGACGATGGACGGGGTCATGTACTATCAAATCTTGGGTGAGAACCTCCTTCCCTCTGCCAGGGCATTGAAAATGGGTCGTGGATGGGTATTCCAGCATGACAATGACCCAAAACACACGGCCAAGGCAACAAGAAGCACATTAAGGTCCTGGAGTGGCCTAGCCAGTCTCCAGACCTTAATCCCATAGAAAATCTGTGGAGGGAGCTGAAGGTTCGAGTTGCCAAACGTCAGCTTCGAAACCTTAATGACTTGGAGAAGATCTGCAAAGAGGAGTGGGACAAAATCCCTCCTGAGATGTGTGCAAACCTGGTGGCCAACTACAAGAAACGTCTGACCTCTGTGATTACCAACAAGGGTTTTGCCACCAAGTACTAAGTCATGTTTTGCAGAGGGGTCAAATACTTTTTCCCTCACTGTACGTGTGCTCAGCATTTCGGTGTCTCACTACTCAATAGGAGGACTCCCATTGGCTTTATTAAATTTTTTCCCCCTCGTTGGCTTTAAATGTAATCTAAATAAACAAAACCATATTCATATAGGAATATTCTATTCCTCCGGTTACTCCGGTTTCCTCCCCCAGTTCAAAGACATGCATGGTAGGTTGATGTCCAAAGTGTTCGTAGTGTATGAATGGGTGTGTCTGTGATTGTGCCCTGCGATGGATTGGCACTCTGTCCAGGGTGTACCCCGCCTTGTGTCCAGTGCTCCCTGGGATAGGCTCCAGGTTTCCCTGTGACCCTGAAAAGGAATAAGCGGTGGAAGGTGGATGGATGGACTATCTACAATTTAATATTGTAACATTAGCTTAAACTGAGGTTTTTTAAATAAATTGTAACCACTTCAGCAGCGAACAGATAGTATTTGATTTATTGATCACTTGTTATAAGCTGGATGTTTGTGTTTGTTTAATACGCTGTGTGTGCATGTGCCTTTCAGAAAAAGCCTAAGTTGCTGAATCAGAAGGAGTCTTCTGTAGCAGAAGCCAGCAAGCACGGAGTCGGCACGGAGTCTCTGTTCTTCGAAAAGGTTCGAGTGAGAATTATCGCCGCGAAGGCATGGTAGCTTGTTTTTTGTCTTTCTGTTCATCACATTTACTCATCTCCATGTTTTCTCGAAGGTGCGGAAAGCGTTACGGTGTGCTGAGGCTTACGATAGCTTCCTGCGGTGCTTGGTCATCTTTAACCAGGAAGTGATCTCACGTGCTGAGCTTGTGCAACTGGTGCTGCCGTTCCTGGGGTGAGTACAGCCTCATCATTCCCACTACGTGTAGTTTGTCCTGTGTTACTCAGTTCTCAGCTGTTTGTGATAGCCTGTGCATTAATAGAAATCAAATACTGTGTAATCTACAGGAAATTCCCAGAGTTGTTCACCTGGTTCAAGAATTTCCTGGGCTACAAGGAGATATCCCACTTGGAGAGCTACCCCAAAGAGCGGGCAACAGAGGGCATCGCCATGGAGATAGACTACTCCTCGTGCAAGAGGCTGGGGTTTAGTTATAGAGCACTGCCTAAGAGCTACCAGCAACCCAAATGCACGGGGAGATCCCCGCTATGTAAAGAGGTGATGAGTCGTCTTAACGATGCGCAGTTAATTAACTGGACTGAAACCAGCTATGTGTCGGCGAAATATTTTTCAGTACAATCATATCAGTTAACGAGGCACTTCGGTGTACCACTCGTGGACTGATGTGGGGTTTTTTTTTTCCCTCTTCAGGTGCTGAACGACATGTGGGTCTCGTTTCCTTCTTGGTCAGAGGACTCGACCTTCGTCAGCTCGAAGAAGACGCAGTATGAGGAACACATCTACAGGTGCGAGGACGAACGTTTTGAGGTGAGACCTTAGCGCTTAATAAAAAAAAGCGTGTCATTCTTTGATGCCTGTGGATGCACAAAAAGTTAAGAATGAACTTTTTAGAAAATATGGGATAGCAGTGTTTGCTCTCCTTGCACCTGATTCAGTGGTGTATCTTCAGCTTTCTGTCTTCACCGTAGTGCACTATATGCAGGAAATGGATATTTCCAAGTTTAGATACAAGTTTTAATATAGAGGAGCCTGTTATTTTAACCCTTTCATGCATAAATTATTGAAAAATGTATACCGATTCCTTCTTTCTTGCTGCTTCTTCTTTTTATTATTATAATTTATTAGTAGCAGTAGTCTTAATGCTGCATGTTATTTTTTGACTTTTTCTAAATGCCACGTACACCATCGGTCAAAAAGTTTGTGGACACTCAACTGAAATGTTTCTCGTGAAATTAAAAACTTTTTGATCTGAAGGTGTGTGATTAAACGTGTGAAATCGGTGTTGTAAACAAAAATATAATCGTGCCGAAGTATTTATTTCTTTCATTAGAAAACGAACATTTTATTTACACAAAAATATTTATTTTAAACAGACGACTTTGAGTGAAATAGCAGTCGATAAGAGTCCAGCGTCTCCTTTAATACTGTTTAAAAATCATCTCAAGAAAACACCAAGAATACATTTCTGGAAATTCTAGGCGGAAAGGGCATCGACTTTGAAGATTCTAAAATACTCAATTATTTTATCATTTTTTTATTGTGTATTTTGAATTTTTAATCACAACATAATTCCCATCATTCCATTTGTGTTACTCCAGAAGTTTTGATGACTTTATTATTATTTAAAATGTGGAGGAAAAATAATAAAAAATAAAGTATGAGTGTGTCTAAGCCTTTGACTGGTAGTGTATATTTAGAATGGAAAGAAAAAACATACCTTAAATAAAAATATAACCTTCTAATGTGTTTATTAACACAAATTGTTAATATTCAGGTCTAAAATATTTAAATAGTTGATAACTATGATATAATTTTTGAAGAAACTAGCAATTCTTGACACAAACACAGTTTAGAACTGTTTGAGGACAGATTTTAGGCATGAGACAGAATATTGTGGTCTGTGAATGTCATCAAGCGAAATACTATTTCTGTGGAAAATACATGACGAGCTCTCACTCGACACAGCAGCAGAGCGAGTCACATACAGAGCGTGGCATTTGCGAGTGGAACCTAACTACCTTGAATCGTGCTTCTGTAATGAAATGGAATATTTCTTTATCTCTATATCTTCTTGAGAAGCTGCACCAGTACATGTCTCGTATCGCAGCTTTAACGCATCGTCTCGTGCCCAAAAGATTTCAATCGTTCCTAAAAGACGTACAGTTTTTCCTTACGTTGACTGTGTGTAAGTGTTGACACCGTGTATGCATGAAAAGGTTAAAGACCAAATAAAATCCAGCAACAAAAAAAAGACTGATCTTTCTACTCTGCATTGGTAAACTAGACAGAAAGACCTTTATAAATCTTTGTCACGTGTACTTTATGTTGTGACGGATTTCCTCCTTTCAAATCGTTTACCTGCAGTTGGATGTTGTTCTGGAGACCAACCTAGCCACTATCCGGGTGCTGGAGTCCGTGCAGAAGAAGCTCTCGCGCATGTCCGCTGAAGAACAGGCCAAGTTCCGACTGGACAACACGCTTGGCGGTACTTCTGAGGTCATCCACCGCAAGGCCATACACAGGATATACGGAGACAAAGCCCTAGACATCATTGATGGACTGAAGAAGAACCCTGCTGTCTCCGTCCCCATCGTACTTAAGAGGTGCGTAATCAGAAAGAGCTGACGCGCTTCACACCGGCTCACGCCTTCTCTTTCACTCCTGTGGGATGTATATCTAGTCAGTGACATGTTATTCATACCTTATACCATTGTGACTGAATTATAGAATCCGTTTGGGAAGAAGGCATGTGTTATTTCACAGCTCGGACAGCTCCAGCTGTAACGTGTTTTTTTTATTATTATTAAAGTGCTCATTATTATATATTATATAATATATTATATACGTTATTGTTACTATAGCAACGGCTCATACACAGGGACTGGTACGATAGACACGTCACCTAATCTAAGACAGATTCATATTCACTCTAAAGGCGCAGCTTTACCTCGAACTCTTACATAAAACCAGCATAAAAGCTGGAAACTAAAGGTTAAATAAATTAAATCGCCGTACAGAAAGGTGCAGTTTAGTTTGACAGTTTTAAATAAGCTTCACCATATCACTAATCTCACACAGTTTTCTTACACGCTTTATAATCTGCTTGTTATTTCACTTGGATTATGTTGGAGCATCTGCAATACACATCTCTGTGAGATACTTTTAAATATAAATAAATAAGAAATGAGCAGTGTATAGTAAACGTGTGATATAAACACCTGGCATTACTGTGAGAGTTGCTGTTGTAGACCGTTAATTATAGACACATCTTCTGACCAATCAGGTTCGAGAATTCTGCAGCACTGCGGTACGATAAAAGGGTTCGTACGAGGTGCTTGAATTTGGCTTTTTCAAATACTGGAAAACCTTGAAAATAGCCATTTTATTATATAGCGGTGCTTAAAAAATGCTCAAATTATAAAAAGGCAATACTGTCCCTCTTGCAACGGTGAGACGATGTGAAGGTTGTAAGACGAGCTGTAACGAATCGTGCTCTGTCTGCATTCAAGGTTAAAACTGAAGGAGGATGAGTGGAGAGAAGCACAGCGGGGCTTCAATAAGATCTGGCGCCAGCAGAACGAGAAATATTATCTCAAGTCCTTAGACCACCAAGGCATCAACTTCAAGCAGAACGACACCAAGGTGCTCCGCTCCAAGACCCTCCTCAACGAGATCGAGAGCATTTATGACGAGGTAAAAAAAAACTAAACGGGTGTTTACCAATTGTGTGTGTGTGTGTGTGTATACACACACACATATATATATACAGTTTAATTACAATAGCATGTATGTATATATATATATATATATATATATATATATATAATATATCCTTATCTGCAGTTTAATTACAATAGCAAAATCTTTGTCCATAAAAACACAAAATCAAAAACTTGACTTCCAACAAAAAATGGAGCAAAACAGTGCTTTAAAAGTTCCAGAGTCCAAATTTAAGAAGAGTTGTTAACATGATTTGAACTATTAAATACCTCGATCTGGTTGTTGTTTGTGAAGCGCCAAGAACAAGTTTCAGAGGAGGCTGGGACACCAGCGAGTGGCCCCCACCTCACCTTCACCTACGAGGACCACCAGATCTTGGAGGACGCGGCTGCCCTGATTATCCACCATGTCAAGAGACAAACCAGCATCCAGAAAGAGGACAAGTACAAGATCAAGCAGATCATCCACCACTTCATCCCCGACATGCTGTTCTCTCAGCGAGGTACTCTATCTGACGCCGAGGATGAAGAGGAAGACGAGGAGGATGCCGAGCTCGATGAAGGAGGTTCCAAGAAGCACAACGGTGTCACCGGGAGTCCCAGCAAGTCCAAGCTGCTGTTCGCCAACATGCCGGCTCAGAAGCTGCGCTCCTGCGATGATGCCTACAGCCTCTTCTTCGTCAACAACAACTGGTACATCTTCCTGCGCTTGCACCAGACGCTGTGCACGCGCCTCCTGCGCCTGTATAGCCAAGCCGAGCGGCAGATCGAGGAGGAGCTGAAGGAGCGTGACTGGGAGAGGGAAGTGCTCGGTCTCAAACGGGACAAAAGCGACAACCCCGCCGTCCAGCTTCGGCTAAAGGAGCCTAGTGAGTAGATGTGGATCACAAAAAAGTTGTTTTGATTTATTTATTACTGATGTTCTGATTGTGTGTGTATCGTTCTCTCTCCCAGTGGACATCGACGTTGAAGACTATTACTCCGCCTTCCTGGATATGGTGCGCAATTTACTGGATGGGAATTTGGAGGCATCTCAGTATGAGGACTCTCTGAGAGAGATGTTCACCATCCACGCCTACATCGCCTTCACTATGGACAAACTCATCCAGAGCATCGTCAGGCAGGTCTGTAACCCACGCTCTCCTCTTTCAGTCCCGCACTTTGAATATCACGTCCTCGTAAATTGCTCCCATGTGCAATTATTAAATTTTTTAGCCAAGGTTCTGTAATTGGATACATGAGAAGCTGTGTGTTTGCTGCATCTGGCATGAATCTGACTCATCTTTTTCTACGAACAATTTCACTGAACGTAATCGCCAGCTTTAAAACATACAACGATGCGATGTTGGACTGGATGCACCAACATTCAGTTTCCTTGATAACATGGATTAGGGTTGGGCCATACGATGAAATCGTCTCCACAATCTGTTTTTAAACAGAGATCTAGTGCATCATGACACTAAACAGACAGTTTCACGCTTAACACTCAGACATGGCATCCCAGTTTATTTTTTTGAACCAGATGTTGCTTTGTTCGCTAATATATCACCTGCTCCCTTGACACACACACACAAACAAACCAATAATAGCAAAGAGTAGGCTGGTTCCTTAGCGAACGTTTCCTACTCGTTGTTTATTTAGCAACATGGTAGCGTGGAGAAATTTGTTGAACCCAGTTACATCTCAGGAAGCGGGCATGAGGAACAGCACATCAGCCGGAAACAGCTGCATTGAAATGCCTTAAAACCTCAGCTATCAAAATCCAAAAGACAAAACAAAAATCGCTTATGTAAAAATGTTCAATAAAAATGTCATACCCACTCATCTAATACAATGTTTCCTTTTGTAGGTGTTTCACATTAATTACCTCAACTACAGAGGATGCCACGGTGTCATAACGAGCCGGAAATATTTTTATGCTTCTCATGATATCGTTAAAGATCTCTGTTCTCTGCAGTTGCAAAGTATCTCTCACTCCATTTCCCCAATTAAGTATAGTTTAAGCACTGCTTATCTGATTAACAGTGTGACTGTGGTGTAGGACACCTTGGAAATGGGCTAGAAGGCATAATAATCTTATTTACGAGACAGCATCACAACAGAAATAAATCTTTCATCGAAACAGTCTCAAAAGTAAAGTCACAACCCCTGGTTACTAAGCCAGCGATTTCTTATCTAGGGACTCACAGTTAATTACAAAGAGTCTTACTCTTGGTGAACGGTTAAGTTTATGGTGATGTCAGCTGGCTGGATCACTCTCTCTTAACATCCCAAGAATGCAAACTAGTTGAACACTTCCTGTCTATTAACAACTAGTAAAGACACCCTGTGTTTACATAATATATTATATTACATTACATACATATTAATGTCAGTCGAAAACTATCACCTGCAACTTGTATAAGGAAGAAATAACAGCTGTTTTGAGATGCGTCTCATTTTTGTCTCTTTTGGGCAGTATAATCAGACACCGTTTTTATCCAATCTGCTTATATATTTACTGATGATAACTTTATGGGTAACCTTTCTTCATCCCACATATATGGATTAACAAGTCAGTAGAAAACAAAATGAGAATTTTGCATTTCTGTGTCGATAAACCTGTCGGTCAGAAACAAAAGCACAAAGTAAACCTGCTGTGTCATCGCTTTATATTTTACATGCATAATTATGTATGCGTAATATGTGTTTCATACTTATTTGTTAATCATTGATCTTTTTTCTGTCCTTGATTCATTTGATTTGTCACCAATAAAATAAAGAAGCAAACCCTTTTTCTCAGATATTCTCAGACCTCAGATATGGGTACCATATTGGAAGAAGGAAAAGGGGAATCGGTGCATCTCTACTTACTTGTGCTTCTTTGTTTTTCTCTGTACAGCTACAACATATAGTGAGTGATGAGATCTGCGTGCAGGTCACAGATCTGTATCTGTCCGAGAGCAGCAGCAGTGCCACAGGCGGTTCGCTCTCCACGCAGAACACGAGATCCGCCGCCGAGTCGACCTACCAGCGCAAAGCTGAGCAGCTTATGGCTGACGAGAACTGCTTTAAGGTAAATGCTACACTCTCTCCGCACTACATTGCTCTTGTTGATGGTCTGTTTGTAGTTATAAGTACAACATATAGCTGCAAGCTGTGATTAAGGGGGCAAAGCATTTTCTGGCCCTACCCCTTGGCGACAGAGGAAGACCATAAGCAACTCAGTATAAATTTGAAGTTATTGCCTCTCTTCCTGTCCTTCTTAAGTTACAGAAGAACTCAAACCTTGTTTGTTGCTAACAATACAAGTTTCGTAAAAGTTTTGCTGAGATATGACCTCACTTCCTGTTTAGAGAGACATAGCAGTCAAATTGGTTTTCAGGTCATAGATGAAATGTTCAGGTCAGTCTTCCCAATTTTATGGTCATCGGACAAAATTTGTAGAAGTAAAAAAAAAAATTCAAAATGGTGTGAAATCCAGTATAGCTTGAACTCAACATGACCTGAAGAATTGGAGTAAAGTGGAATTGTGTGTTTACGTCGTTATTATTGTAAAAGCATTTCCAAATTTGACCTGTTATTGGTGCTACAGTGCTTGAGCGTTGTACACCAAAATTGCTTTGAAGGTAGTCGAGACAGTCCTCTATTACTGTACCAAATTTCATAAAAGGCTCAATAGTTCCACAGACTCACGTCGGAAGTATTATAATAATAATAGAAAGATAAACAAAACGATTCCTTTGGTGCTTGGCCCCCTAATGAGTAAGGTGGTAAATAAGTAAAGAAACAAAATATGCACTTAGAATAAAAACCCAAAAATGAATAAGTGGTATGTAAGAATTGATTACAAAGATAAATAATAAAATAATAATGCTGACCTTTTAGTGGTGGGCGATATGACAAAATGATCAAATCACAATTCTGAAAGCCTTTTCTACAAAATTCTGTGTGTATTGTTATATACAGGTTTTTGATGTGAAGCTCTCAGCAGTGCAGTAGTGTAACAATACAAAACAGGTTCCTTCATTGATCTCAATCCTGCTGATCTCAATCCCGTATCCCTTTGCCTTTCATCAGTGTAAAGAAAGTCATTTCAAAATAATTGAGATAAAGATATCACAATAACCGTAATATCTCAGTAAAGCGCTTTGTGATCATGTCGCTGCGTCACGATATCGATACTGCATCACTGTCACCCAGCCTCGCTCGATGTCAAGATTGTTCTTTGTTTATGTGTTTATCTAACGCCGCTTCTCTCGTAGCTAATGTTCGTTAAGAGTCGAGGAAACGTGCAGCTGACGATCGAGCTGTTGGACTCAGAAGAGGAGAACTCCGATGAGCAAGGGGATTCGGAGGTGAGACGCTTTCTCCTCTTTTCCTCATCATGCACGTGTTTGTTTCGTCACTGTTACAGAATGTGGCGTTGTCGTGTTGAACCCTGTGGAAAGTGTTTAATCGGTGTTCTGGTGCATCTTTATCAGTGTAACGTTTAGTGCTTTTACACTGTGAGTTTATTCTGACTGTGTGTGTGTGGTTTTTCTAGCGCTGGGCCGATTACTTGGACCGGTATCTTAGTGCTGATGTGATGTCTCCGGAGCTAAGAGAACACCTGGCACAAAAGCCTGTTTTTCTTCCAAGGTATTAATATCTGATGTTTAACGTCTTCAGTGTTGTTAAACATTACATGCCGTGGTTTTGTTTGGTTTTGTTTTATTTTTCTTGAGAGGAGACTTCAGCTCCAGGCATGTCAATTTAATTCTTATAAGTTGTCTTATACATTTCTCACTCTGTTTTGGAAGGAGTCTGTTGCCGAAAACATAATTTACACCTTTCTCCAAATGTAACTGATCATCAACAGGTCCTCTGCCCAACATGTATTGGACGTTGATCTTTCTTTTTTCCCCCTCTTCCCCTCCCTCCCTCCCTCTTTTGCTACAGAAATCTGCGGCGAATCCGGAAGCATCAGCGGGGATGTGAGCAGCAGGAGAAGGATGCAAAAGATGGCGGAAAGAAGGAGAACTCTGAGAACATTAAGATGGAGTGCATGTTCAAGCTCAACTCCTACAAGATGGTTTACGTGTTTAAGTCTGAGGACTACATGTACAGACGCACCGCACTGCTGCGAGCTCATCAGGTAAAGCACTAATGTTCATCAAGCGGCTCCAGTCCACGCTTTATCCACAAGGACATGGTTGTTTTAGTGTAAAAGAAGTCTTTCTTTTGTATCCTTACGCATGTAGTGACCATTTGTGAAGCTTAGGCAGATTTGTATTTTGGCAAAAAAAAATCGTTTTAGGTCTCATATACCCAGTCTTGTATATAAATAATAGATTGTGACAGTTTAAAAAAAAAAAAGCATCTTAACATACATTTACAAAAACCATCATTTCAAAGCCATGAAGAAGGTATAGGTTCGTTATTAGTAACCGAACCTCCCTGTGTTTTAATGTTAGTGTTTTCAGTACAGTGTTCGTGTTCTAGTGTCGTATATGTGTTAAGTATGGACTAACACACGACAGACTGGGCTTTTATACAAGAATAATGCGTGCCACAGATTTATAGAGATCGACCAATACTGATTTTTTTTATTTATTACCGATTCCAATAATTTGCGCGTTTATGTTCCCGGTAACGATACACTGAACCGAAATTTATTTTATTGTCGCCACTGAACTGAACAAACCATTTTATTACAACAATTTTTTTCATTTCTGTTCTTCCTTGCATACAAAATAAAACAACTCGTATTTATACACCAATAAATAGAGGGGTCTGAAAGAGTACAAAAAATAAAGTGCACTGTTACTAAAGTGTCCTTTTTTTTCTGATTTTTTCTCTTTTTCATATAAAGTAAAAGCTTCGATGAGCGTGATTCCATGAGTTTGTCTTTATTTCTTAGTACCAAGCTGCTGAAACTACCTGTCAAGCATTTATGTAACATATCTCATTTGTGCATTAATGGCTGTTATGTTAAATAAAGTTTATTAATTAGAGCAAAGCAAAAATACTTTACCTGTGCACATGGACTCGTCTCCCCTCAGATGCAGCAGTGCTACAATGGCGGTCCTGCACGCAATTCTCAATACGCCCACAAGATGGCGCCATTTATCGGATGAGCCGATATTACAAAACCGATATCCGATCATGGAAACATGCTTAAATATCAGGGAAAATATCTATAAAACCGATTAGTGGTTGATCTCTAAAGATTTAATGTTATGAAATATCTGAGAGAGAAGTTACTTCGTGTTATAGCCTGGTTAAACAGTCGTTCCCTCAGCAGTTCTCTCTCCCTCTTGTTCTCTCTCTCTCTCTCTCTCTCTCTCTCTCTCTCAAAAGACGCAGCTTGAAATTTTACTGTGAACACGGAAAGCGTGAACTCCTCTGTCCTCCTGCTGGGCCATGTTGCAATGTACCAGCAACGTTTTCCATAAATGTTGAATAAATATCACCACGTCAACGATTATACATTTAACACGTTTCTTAAAAATCCCTTTTATTATATATCTTGGTTTATGTTGAGCGTCCACCTTAGAAGTCTCTGTGTATGAGCTGTTACTATAAAAACAACGTATTAGAATGAGCGTGCTGATGTTGTAAAGAAACAATTCACGCCTTCTGACCGATCAGATTTGAGAATTCAACCATGCTGGAGTATAAGATTTTTGACATTTCTCGACTTGAAATTGGACTTTTGATGTAGAGATTTTTGGTGTTGCACAAAATAACTGAAAGCAAGGAACAATACAGGAAGTTGATGGGTGGCTGTTATGAACTAATTTGCATATTTTGTGATGCAACAGTTGTATTTCAATCCAGTAACCAGAGCGGTCCTTGATTACAAGTGCTTAACATGAGATGCCGAAAATGTAAATGGCGTTCTTTTGTACGTGAATAGTTCTTAGAATTAAATCCTTTAGTAGCTGCTCATGACGACGTCATTTGTGTGTGTTTCTCTTGGCAGTCACATGAGCACGTGAGCACGAGGCTGCACCAGCGCTTCCAAACCTGGCTGGACGGATGGCTGAAGGAGCATGTGAGCCGGGACATGGCCGCCGAAACGGCCAAGTGGCTGATGGGAGAAGGGCGCGAAGGGCTCATACCCTGCACTACGACCTGCGACCCAGAGACGCTCCACTTCAGGAAAATCAACAAGTACAGAGTGAAATACAGCGGCGGCTACAAAACACCGTGAAGCGGTGAACGCCGGTTTAAATGGTTATCACGGCAGGTTTAGCGCACAGGGGAGGAAATGGACTTGGCAACAACTTTCTAAGGACGACATGACGGCACGGCACTCAGCCGCTCTCATGTCACACACCAGTGGCGGCCGGCGTACGTCTCGATTCTTTCTTTTTTTTTTAACAACGTTTCTAGCTGTACCCGTGCCCACGTTTCTATCCGTGCCAAACCATGGGAAGAAAACACCCTTCCACAAACTGCATGAAATTTAGTCTAGAGCTAATCTAGAACAGGAGCCATTCTCGCTTTCCCAGTCCCACAGAAATAAAAACCCCAGAAGTTTGACTGGACGGCTTAGCAGGACGTTAACGTATTTCTGTAAGCACAGGCTGCGTAACGGAAGAATAGGACACTGAGTCCAGGATTTATTCTCCTCTCTAAACGTAAACGGATGCTGTTGAACTCTGTGATGGAAAAAAACTCAAGACTCGAACTTAACTTGGGGATAAGTGCACTTAACTCTGAACAGACAAAAGAATATATATATGTATGTAGTTCTCCAGCCAAAGTTTAGTAATTCCATAAGCACTGTCGTTACAATAAGCTCAGATCATTTCCCATCGTAATGGCAAATATCTAATAATGAATAACTCTAAGAGTAAGTTGATGTTTTTCATATATATATATATATATATATATATATATATATATATATATATATATATATATATATATGTAGTTAAAAGCAAAAAAAAAAAAAGCTAAAAAAAAATTAGAAGAGAGCAATAAAGATCTGCGGCATAGTGTGGTGTTTAGGATAGAAAGTGTTGAACGAATGAATGAAGCTTGCAAACGTTTAAATGCTACATCATTTATATGTCAGAATGAGAGTGAGACGTGAGCACAGATTTGTCGGCCACCCTGACTGTAAACCTTACAAAGTTGCTGGCAAAGCCCAACGCCAATATACCAGCTAGAGCACACATAAACACACACAAATGAAACTTACAATGGACGCTCCATAGACACAGAACAGTTCACTATCTGTGTATATATATATATATATATATATATATTGGCGAATTATTTTTTTTTTTTCAAATGAAAGACCTGTGTTGTTCTCGTGAAACTTTGCAGGCATTCTGTGAACTTTAGGAAGAGCGATGGCTAAAAAGCAAACATGCAAGACAAGTTTATTACTGTTTTTACCAAAGGGAGTTGCTTAAAATGATTTTTCTTTCTTTTTTTCTCCTTTTTTGTGTCCCCCCACACACACACACACACTTTTTTGTCTTTTTTAATAGTAATGAATTGTTCATTTTGTAAAAGTAGAAATGTATCCAGGTTCTTGTTTTTTGAAACGTTTTTATAAGGAAAAAATAAGCAAAACAAAAACATTTTAATTTTTTGGAAGTTGAAATTTGGGCTCATTTCAGAACACGTTAATCACTGCCTGTTTGGATACGCATCCGTTTCTCTAGTCTGAACACTGAGGAAGCCAAGCGGCCGAGCTCACACTGTCCTCGGCTAACCGAGAAGCCCCGCGAATGTAACGCGCCGCATTCGTCACGCCAGGTTTTCTTCTTCGCCCTGGATAGATTTCTGCTGGATAAGAATATAAATATATATAGAAATATATGAATATATACATTTTAAAACTGAAAGTCACAAGAGCATGTCTTTTTTTCTGTGGATCATCATAGCCCCTTTATTTCAATATTATTTAAAATAATAATAATAAAAGGACGTTTGTAGCAGATTTGGAGCATTTCTTTCTGCACAGTGTGTGAGATGAAACACTATGGTATGGGGAAATGGCTGAGCAGTGCTGTTTTTAATCAGAAGAGGGAGCCAGATATTTATATTATCACTTTCAGTTTAGTCAGTTGTGCCTGTGCATCAATACTTACCGGATTCAAGTATTCAAATATTAGTATTAAAATACACGACATGAACACCTGACCAGAAGAGTGGAGGTTGACGTAAAGGGGGATTAAATTTTAAATGATGGTCAGGTGTACACAAACTTTTTTCATATAGTGTATGTTCGAGACAAACAGTGTAAAATATATTTTATAGCTCTTTTTTTTTTTTTTTTTTTACCCAGAAGCATGTAGCCTTGCCTCCTGGCAGCTCCATAGTTCCTGGTTTGATCCTGAGATTACTGTCTGTGTGATGCTTCACATGTTCTCCAGGTGTGTTCTCCACATGTTCTTGACTCTCTTTAGTGTGTGCGTGCTTACTAAAAATGACTAAATTATTTTCACCTGCTTGGAAGTGTCATATTATGGTCATGGTAAAAAAATGGCGGTGCTCGTAAGTTTGAATGTTCTCTACAATGCCTTGCGAAAGTATTCGGCCCCCTTGAACTTTTCAACCTTTTGCCACATTTCAGGCTTCAAACATAAAGATATAAAATTTTTATTTTTTGTGAAGAATCACCAACAAGTGGGACACAATTGTGAAGTGGAACGAAATCTATTGGATATTTTAAACTTTTTTAGCAAATAAAAAACTGAAAAGTGGTGCGTGCAAAATTATTCGGCCCATTTACTTTCAGTGCAGCAAACTCACTCCAGAAGTTCAGCGAGGATCTCTGAATGATCCAATGTTGTCCTAAATGACTGATGGTGATAAATAGAACCCACCTGTGTGTAATCAAGTCTCTGTATAAATGCACCTGCTCTGTGATAGTCTCAGGGTTCTGTTGAAAGCGCAGAGAGCATCATGAAGACCAAGGAACACACCAGGCAGGTCCGTAATACTGTTGTGGAGAAGTTTAAAGCCGGATTTGGATATAAAAAGATTTCCCAAGCTTTAAACATCCCAAGGAGTACTGTGCAAGCGATCATTTTGAAATGGAAGGAGTATCAGACCACTGCAAATCTACCAAGACCTGGCCGTCCCTCTAAACTTTCAGCTCAGACAAGGAGAAGACTGATCAGAGATGCAGCCAAGAGGCCCATGATCGCCCATGATCACTCAGTGGGATCAGATCAGGTTTGAGTGAGTGAGAGCCCTGTTTTATTAAAGAATAGTGATCTATCACAGTCTGATCTTCACCACGCATGTTTGTGGAAGTGTATCTTGGAACGAACAAAGGAGATTTCCGAAGACCTCCGAGAAAGAGTTGAAGCTCGTCAGGCTGGAAAAGGATACATAACAACCTCTAAAGAGTGTGGACTCCACCAATCCACAGTCAGACAGATTGTGTACAGATGGAGGAAATTGTAGACCATTGTTCCCCTCCCCAGGAGTGGAGACTGTTCATGAGCCCACCATCAGGAACACTGAACAACAATGGTGCATATGGCAGGGTTACAAGGAGAAAGCCACTGCTCTCCAAAAAGAATGTTGCTGCCCCTCTGCAGTTTTCTAAAGATTATGTGGACAAGGCAGAAGGCTATTGGAGAAATTTTCTGTGGATAGATGAGACCAAAATAGAAATTTTGGTTTAAATGAGAAGGGTTGTGTTTGGAGAAAGGAGAACACTGCATTCCAGCATACAAACCATATCCCATTTGTGAAACGTGGTGGTGGTAGTGTTATGGTTTGGGCCTGTTTTGCTGCATTTGGGCAGGATGACTCACCATCGCTGATGCATCAATGAATTCTGAATTATACCAGCGGTTTCTAAAGGAAAATGTCAGGACATTTTGTCCATAAACTGAATCTGAAGAGAAAGGGGGTCATGCACATTCTTCTTTACTTCAGTCTTGTCCTCTCGTCCAGACAGTGCAATTGCCAGGCAGTGTGCACATGAGTGACGGTGCTTTTTTTTCAAGGCCATTATTTTATTCCATATGGTGCGAGTCACTGCGCTGGTGCGATTAAGTTGATATGGAAAGGAACAGGAACCTGTGGTGAAGACGCACACTTCAAGTTGTTCGTTTTACTCCTCAGATAATCAGTTTCAAGTTTAATGCTTTTCTGGATGGAGCGATGGGAGATTGTATTGAGATAATTAAAGACATTTTGACATGCATTCTGTCCTTTGGTGTGACACGAGATATCACATGTGGATCAAAGGAATTTCATAGGTAAGGATTAAAACATAATGTTGTGTGCTGTTATAGTAGAATAATAAATGACTGTTTGGTGTGATGTGAAACTGAGGGCCAGCAACATCCTGAAGTAGATCATTTTCCAATAATTGCATGTCCCAAATTGTTTCATTTTATATTGTGGAACATCCAGAAAAACAACTTGGTTCCTTTTCTCAATTAAATTAATAAGACAAAAATGTAGCTTGTCATATTGCTGAGAAACAACAAAGTGCAAATTCCTGGTCACCTAAGGCTTATTGATGTGTGTGGGGAGTGAATGCTAGCCTGTCTGGTCCAATCCCACCGAAGAGCCACTTTAACACAAATTGCTGAAAAAGTCAATGCTGTTTAAGATAGGAGTCAGAACACACAGTGCATCTCAGCTTACTGTGTATGGGGCTGCACAGCCACAGACTGGTCAGAGTGCCCATGCTGTCCTCTGTCCACCACCGAAGGTGCCTACAGATGGGCACATGAGCATCAGAACTGGACCATGGAGCAATGGAAGAAGATGGCTTGGTGTGATGAATCACATTTTCTTTTACATCATGCGGATGGCCTTTTGCTTGTGGCCACCTTCCTGGGGAAGAGATGGCACCAGGATGCACTATGGGGAGAAGGCAAGCTGTCGGAGGGAGTGTGATGCTCTGGGAAATGTTCTGCTCGGAAACCTTGGGTCCTGGCATTCATGTGGATGTTACTTTGTCACGTACCACCTACCTAAACACTGTTGCAGACAAAGTCCACCCCTTCATGGCTACAGTATTCCCTAATGGCAGTATCCTCAGCAGGATAATGCGTCCTTCCGCGTTGCAAAACTTGTTTAGGGACGTTTTGAGGAACATGACAGAGTTCAAGGTGTGGAATTGACCTCTAAATTCCCAATCCAATCAAGCGTCTGTGGGACGTGCTGGACAAACAAGTCCGATCCGTGGACCCCTCACCTCGCAACTTACAGGACATAAAGGATCTGTTGCTCACGTCTTGAGGCCAGATAGCTCAACACATGATCAGAGGTCTTGTGGAGTTCAAGCCTCAAAGGGGTCAGAGCTGTTTTGGCAGCACAAGGGGGACCTATGCAATATTAGGCAGGTGGTTTTAATGTTATGGCTGATTGGTGTATACCATATGTATGGAATTCATTAGTAGCTTGCTTGTTTTCCTTTCTACATTGAGTGTGTGTGTGGTGGGTCAGGTGGCTTTGGAGTGGTGAAATGGCTGTCTTCTGACAAGTCAGCATGACTCAGATGCTTGCTGTGATGAGCACTCGACCTGACAGGTGCTCTGCGAGACGTCTCCTGCCGCGAGAGCTAATGAGAGAGGGCTGGTGTTGCTGCAGAGAGGCTCAGAAACCATCTTCTGCATGACTAGGCTTTGATCTCCTAATCAGCAGCTAATCCTGTACAGTATGCTGGGCCAGTCTCATCTCTGTGCTGTAGTGATTATAGATGTTTTGAAGCCGATTGATATTTAGAGGGTTATAATTATATTAACAATTATATGTTTAGCAGCCTAGGAAAACCCGTTGCTGTGACAAACGGCAAAAAATGACACAATTTGTTTCTAACCATTAACATGCTTACAGTTGAGGCCAACAGTTTACATACATCTAAGCTAAAGATATTCAATCTTTAGTTTTTCACAACTCCACTCAGTTCATGTTGCACATTACATTCTTATAGGGAGTCTTCTTATTAAGCAGAGTGTCTGCTTTGTTCCTGACAATGGCCATTTTAAAACTGTGGATTAGAGACAGGTTTATTTCAGCTTTAATTCATTATATCAGAATTCCACTTGGTCTAAAGTTTACATACACCAAGTTGACTGTCTCTTTAAACTGTGTGGAAGATTCAAGAAATTTATGAATTTAGAAGTGGTTATATTTTTTGCTATTGACACCATGGGAAAATCTAAGCAAATCTGTCGAGGCAGAAAATAAATAAATTGTGGACCTCCACAAGTCCTTAGGTGCAATTTCCAAACAATTGAAGGTACCATGTGCATCTGTACAAACCAATGTATGCAAATATTAACAATCTTCGGACCATGCAGACACACCATATTCAGGCACAAATTAACTCCCAGAGACTTTGGCACAAAAGAGTCAACTGAACCCCAAGACAAAGGAATTGGTGTCAAAAGGAGTTGGAGGCATCGCATACTAAAGTATGTACTTCCACCATTATGAGAATTCTATATCATCATTGTCTGAAAGGCTGTTGGACAAGGAAGAAGCCTCCACTCCAAGATTGGCATAAAAAGCCAGACTGAAGTTTGCATGTGATCACCAGTGTTTGGAGGAGTGTTCTCTGGTCAGATGAAATAAATTTGGAACTGTCTGGCCATAATCCTGTATGGAGGAAAAATGGTGAGGCTTTTAATGTTAAGAACACTATCCTGTCTGTGAAGCAGTGCTTGTTTTGCTGTGAAAGGAACTGGCATGATGCCATCTCAGAAAATAGATGGCATCATGAGGAAGGAGGATTATGTGTATTTGGGATAAATTCACACCTTTAATATTTGTATACCATGTTGATATTTCTGTAAAGTTGCTTTGAGACAATGTCTATTGTAAAAAGCACTATACAAATAAAACTTAATTGAATTGAATGTAGAAATACTGAAGCAACACCTTAAGACATCAAAGACAAAGTTAAAATTTGATCACGACGGAGTCTTCCAGCAGGACAATGATCCAGGGTAAGCCTCCAGAGTTGTAACAGAATGATTTAAAGACAACCAAGTTAAAGTAAGCATGAGTTACTCCAGTTCTGTCAGGAGGAAGGGGCAAAAATTCCAGAGAAGAATTGTGAGAAGCTTGTGGAAGTCTACAAGAAGAGTTTAAATGGAACGCCATCAAATCCTTACAAAGTATATGTGAACTTTTAATCCACTGAAAATCTGATTATAGTATATAAAAGCTGAAATAAATCAATGTCTTTGTCTATTCTTATCTATCTATAAATGACCTCTTTCAAAAGAATTATCAACAAATACTAGCTTTACAGCAGAAAATAATATATACAGTTTCAGTAATGTTTTTTAATAAATGTTTTTTCTATAATGGGTTCCAAATATAGAGGTAGATGGAATGTTCCCTTTTTATAGATTGTAAGCTCAGGATGACAATAAAAATAAAAATAATTCCCACTGAGATAATATATAGATGACAACAGAGTTTCTAATCATTTCTATTCATTTCTAATATCATGTCTAATATGTCAGTCTTGAATAAAAATGAAGGCTGGTTTTAAACATGGTATGACTACTGAATGGAGGAGACTTGAAAAGTCAGTCAGGCTGTATGCTAGTAATCAAGGCATCTTGCATATTATATTAAATGAAATGCAAATTAATTAATAAATAGTAGTTGCTTTTAAGTACGCAGTTGAATTGGACCAGAATCTTTAAATGCTATTTGCTTCTTTTTTCACTTGCCGAAGTGTTTTTTAAGTGACTTAGAATAGTAGAAAATAATAAATGTTTCATAAGGTTTTCCCAGACCTCCGCGCAACTATGATTCAGAAAGCCAGCATACCGCCATTAATCGGTCATCTCCTCTCAAAGTACTGTAGTCTAAAGCCAGGAAAAAGTGACCGAGCTTTTCCAGCTCTAAGTCTTGACAGAAGAATAAAAGCCTGGAGGAGATCATGTACCACATTCTGAGTTTCTTCTCACTTCGGTATTTGGATCCTTTCCTCTCCTAAACCTCACATGCCAACTCACATCGGATTCTCCCAACCCCAGGACAGAGTAGTGTAGTGCCCTGATCCCTGCTTATTTGGCACTTGATGGTGCCCCTGAAAAGCCCTCCTGCCTATAAAGCCAGTGTGATGTGTACAGAGTAGCTGACAGAAGGCCTAGTGTTTCAGTCTTCCACTCTGCTTACCTACAACTGTGTCAAAACAATGACTTAATTCACTCGAGTGTCAGGGTCCGGACTCATCAGTGGGACAAGAGGTGCACGTGGGAGGGCTATTGAGATGCAGCCAGGGGGAAACTGATTCTTTCAACAGTGATCAGGTCAGAAAGCATGGCAACAGCGCTGCAGCCTAATGGGAACGTCCACTGTGCCGTGGCGTCTGGGCCTGTGAGGCGAACACGTTGAAAGGGCAGCCTTTTAGCTCCCTGCAAGATGAATTTGCTATCTGTGGTTACTGTTTTGTCGCTGACAGTGATGTAGGAGCACACATTTCTGACTGAGGTCAAGTAGATAATGCATTGTTCTCTCTTATGTGGAGGGAAAACACATCCTTCAGCCTATTTCAGTAGACTGAGACTGCAGAATTCAAGTTAATACTGTAGGAATCTTGTAGTAGGTTATAATCATGTATTTTATAGTACTGCTCTCTGCTTTAAAACAAAAATGTTTACTCATAGGGACACGGTGGCTTACTGGTTAGTATGTTTTCCTCGCACCTCTGGGAATGGGGGCTTGAATCACACCTCATCCCTGTATGTGCAGAGTTCACATATTCTCCCTATGTTTCTGGGGTTTCCTCCAGGTACTCCAGTTTCCTCCCCCAGTCCAAAGACATGCGTTATAGGTCAATTGTCATCTCCAAATTGTCCGTAGTGTGTGAATGGGTGTGTGTTTATGTGAGATTGTGCCCTCTGATGGATTGGTGCCCCGTCCGGGGGCTCCCTGTCACGCTGTGTAGGATAAGTGATATGGAAAATGGATGAATGGATGTTTACTCACTCATCCTTATCCATCCAGCAAGAATTGCTTCTCATTTTCTCCATAATACTATTTGAAAATAGTCCATGGCCCAGAATGCATGCTGACACACACTTGCCGGCTAAGACTGTAAATTGTTCCCTTCTGAACACTCAAATTTGAATGTGTGGTGTTTCCTTCTGTCTAGGTCTGTAGTTATCTTGTGGCTTTATGTCCCTGTGTTGTACAGTACAGTTCAGGATCACACACATGTGCCCTATGCCACAAATTTAACGGAGGAGCTACTCAAACTTCCTTCCTGTTTGAACACAAGATAAAGCTGATGGCACTGTATAATCATGGCCACCCAAGTGTTCCCATTTTTAAAATATTGTGGATCGTGGTTGGAAAGGCCAAGGGATGAAGGAGGGAGAGAGCAGTTAGCAGTAATCTAACAGAAAGCAACAAGAAGAAACAAATAATTTAAAATTTTCTATTCAAAGTAATAGAGCCCACCAACCACACTACCCATCTGAGCACAACTAAATCCTCCGAAAGGTTTCGTCAGACTTATGGGAAATACAGTATATGGAAATAGAAGTTACGGTCATGGGATGCTTTTTTTTTTTTTTTTTTTTTTTTTTTTTTTTTTTGACATTTCCATGAGTGATGGAGGATTGTGTTTTTTGAGTTGTCCATCACTCTGTCTAAGATACCTGTCAGAGCAATATCTCAAGAAAAAGTGGCAGAATGTTTGTAGGATTTTTATGGAATTATCATTGAAGCAGCAGATGAACTGATTTTGGAATTGATCCAAATAAGGGTCAAGATCACAGCAATGTCAAAGTCTGAAATAGTTTTTCTTCAGTAGCTTTCTTCTTGTACTGATCAGTCATAACATTAACTACAGGCCTAATATTGTGTAAGTATCCCCTGTGCCACCAAAACAGCTCTTACCAATGAAGGCATGGACTCCATAAGACCTCTGAAGGTGTGCTGTGGTATCTGGCACCAAGATGTTAGCCAAAGATCCTTTAAATCCTGTAAGTTGTGAGGTGGTGCTTCAATGGATTGGACTTGTTTGTCCAGCACATCCCAGAGATGCTCAATCTGTTGAATTTGTCATGTCCCTCAAACCATTCCTGAACAGTCTTTTCAGTGGCAAGGAGCATTATCCCGCTGAAAGATGCCACTACCGTTAGGGAATAAAGTTCCCGTGAAGAATTGTGGTGGTATGTGTCAAAGTAGCATGATGTAAATAAAAACGTGATTCTTTAGACCAGGCCACCTCCATCCATTGCACCATGGTCCAGTTCTGATGCTCATGTGCCCATTGTAGGTGCTTTGGTGGTGGACAGGGGTCAGCATGGGCGCTCTGGCTTGTCTGAGGCTACGCAGCTCTATACGCAGCAAGCTGTGATTGACTGTGTTCTAACACTTGGACACCCATGACCCTGTCACCGGTTCACTGGTTGTTCTTCCTTGGACCACTTTTGATGGGGAACTAACTGCTGCATAGTGAACACCCCAAAAGACCTGCCTTTTTCTGGAGATGACCTGACCCTGTTGTCTAACAATCACAATGTGGCTCTTGTCAGAACCTCTCAGATCAAAAGACTTGCCCATTTTTACTGCTTCCAACACATCAACTTCGAAAACTGACTGCTCACTTGCTGCCTAATATATCCCACCCCTTGACAAGTGCCATTAAAACAAGATAATCAATGTTATTCATGTTCATTTTATGGCTGACAGGTGTATATCTTGCACCCCCATTGATGCCATCAGTGTTGAGTTCAATTTGTTTAACTCAATAAGGATTTTCATGTTCTCTCACTGTGTCTGAGAGAGGTGGACTCAAGCACTGACTTATCTTTTAGAATGGAGGATCATCTCAGTCTGCAGCTGCTGATTGAACTGCAGGTCTTGTCATGTGCAAAACGGTATTTTTTTTTTTGATATTGATATTGATATTCTTACATTAGCTCCACTGACTAATACTGGCCATGTGTACTATATAAAATCTATTAATATAAATGCAGTATCAAGTATATCAAATAAAAATAAGAACAGAACAGGTTTCATTTTAACATTGTTTGCAGGCATATCACCGAAAACCCCCAGAACCTTTTCACATAAAAAGAGTGATGTTCATGACAATTTGTTGAGAAGAATTGTTCAGTAGTGGTGCAGCAGGTAGCGTTGTAGCCCCGTAACTCCAGGGTTCCCGGTCTGAACTGTGTGTGAAGTGTCTCTGCGTGTTCTTTCTGTTCTCTTTATGTGGATTTTCTCTGGGTTCTCCAGTTTCTTCCCACCTCTAAAGACATGCTTGTTGGTTGATTGTCTATGCTGATTTACCCCTAGGTGTGAATGTGTGACTGCACTGTGTCCCCCGACTTTTCAAGCAATGTTCCCAGGATCCACGACAACCCTGACCAGGATAAATCAGATGGATGGATGGATGGATGAATGTAGTCCATGTCTTTCAGTGGTGCTGGAATTACAGGACTGAAAACTGAGTCATTACCCACTTCAGATTTTGTCTGTAGGTAAATGGAAGCAGGTTACTATCTAATGAGTGACTATGGAGTATGCCTTTTTTCAAATTCAGGCACATTGTAAAAACCAGTGAGCCAGTAATGAGGCCCTCTGTCTCATTCCATCTGTGCCAGCTTTAGTGCCCGTGAGCCAGAAGGAGTAAAGAATGACTGTGTACTACTCCCAGCCTGCCTCATCCTTCTCTCCCTCTCCATTCTAATCCTGTAGCCTGAAGCATCAGTGGAGACAGAGACTGACTAATTGCTGCAGCGCTGCATGAGAGACGTTGGTGACTGAAACATCTCATATGAGACAGACAGACTCTTTTCAAACCAGATAGTTCACAAACACATTTAAGGTCAGGAAAAGCATGCGTGAAATGTATGAAATGGTCTGCACTTATACATCACCTTTTAACCTGAGCACTTTACACTGTTTCTCATTCACCCATTCACTCACCAATGGCAGCAGAGTTGCCTTGCAAGTCAATAGCCTGCCATCTGGAGCAACTTGGGATTCGGTATCTTTCCCAAGGACACTTCAACAAGTGGAGGCTTGTGGGCTGGGGATCGAACCACCAACCCAGGGATTAGTCACAGAGCCACAGCTGCCACATCCTTGGGTATGATCCTCTTCTCCCTTTTTTTATTCTTTAATTCACAATTTTTAGTGTTAAATACCAAGTAAATATTATGTGCTGATTCCTAACCAGACGGCTACACAAAATAAAATGTAGCATGATTCTACAAGTCAAATAAACACATCCAGTCCCCATATATAGTACATCTATAAACACTTTAACTATAGGAATTATGCAATATATCAGATACAATATATAAATTATAATAATGGTGAAGTTCTAGTGTCTCTTTTGTAGCAGGTAATGGCAGCAAACCTGTTTGCTGTGAATGAGGAGAAAATGCGTTTTTCATTAGCATTACATTTACACCACAACACTGTTGAATTCTTTGAATCGGATTGGTCCGAAGGTATTGATTCATATTTAATATAATTTTCCGTAACAGCACAATATTATTTAACATCTACAGAAGGAGTTTCTGTTGTCAGCACGTTGAAACTGTCAGGAAGTTTCAGGATGTCTTTTCAAGAGTCTTTAGGATGGAGGTGTCAGAGTTTGCATTTTCCGGGTTCTCGGTAACATGACTAGCAGAATTTATTTTTATTTATTTTTGTCTTATTAGCTAAAAGGGAGAAAGAGACAGAAAAAAGAGAGAGGCCGATGAGGGAAGGACTGTTTTATATATTATACCAACTTGTCTTGGAGATATTCTACAACATTAAATGTAACTATAAAAGGTTAAAAGTATGATATGTTGTTCATAAATGAACTTAAAATGATAATCCACAGCACATTGTTGTGGTATAAGAGGAATACTACAGTTAGAGATTATATTATAGGAACAGCACACACAAGGGGGCCGAATACTTTCGCAAGGCACTGTATATATGTGTATATATATAAAATACTTTTTTTTCCTCTTCTGCAGGAATTCAACACCTTTGATAACCAAATCAAAATGCATACACGTCAGATCCTGGGTTTCAATTTTATTCTTGTTATTTTTGTGCATGCAATACCACTAAAATGCACATCTAAAATATAATGAAAGTCTGGACAAGGGAAGTTTAAAACTGGATGCAAGTTTAGCACAGAACCACAATTAGGACACAAGTGGACATGCACAACTGGCCAATTCAGAGAAGCTTGAGATAAGTGGACATGTTGCTCAGATCCCACATCACAGTACACTGAAGAACTGTTGCTTGACGTCGGGGGAGGATTTGGACTCTTTGGGGGTGTCAGAGCTCGTCATAGTGCTTTGTGACTGGCTGATGATGTCTACAGCATCATTCCCGCACATAGATCCTTGTGCACACCACATCGTCTGCTCCGAACGTCTGTGAGAAAAAACTGCGTCAATTGATTAAATGAATTCCACCAAGTAATTGCATCCTATTACTATCAAAACATGGTGTTTTTGGCCAGCTCGGACATCAGTGACTTTTCGGCAGCTGCTTAGTCACATGACGCAGAGGTAGAAAATTGTCATAGTGTGGTGACTAGAGTGTTACACAATTAAAAGTCTAGTTTTAAACAGTTCGCTTATTTGTACTTCAGCTAAATTTAATGGAGCGTGCATGTTTTATGGAAATGTGCCCTAGATTCAGTGTGAATTCCCAAAGACAAGCACAATCACCAGCCTTGATTGCTTTTATTTTGAATTCTTTCTCTTCCTTCTCGTCATTATTCTTCCTTTGTGCATCAGTTTGTGCTTTGTGGTGTGTTTAGATGCCTACGAGCATCTCTAGAATTAATGATAACGGCCAAACGATCATTCGGGTCGGGCGGCTATTTGAGTTGGACGCTTTGGCACATTCCAGGTCTCAGTCTGGGTTGGAGACAGACAAAACCTGCTACAGTCACAGTTATCCCACAGCCACAACCTTCATTTATCCATTCTGTGTTTTGAAACATGGAATCCAAGTGAGGCTTTTGTACCATAACTCCATACGGCTTCTAGACAGCAGTTTAATATTTACAGTAAATGATCTTGGTGGGACTTTTGCAGTAATTTGCATTAATATTGTTCAAGAATGTAACTCTGTGTACATGTCAAGAATACATTCAATACGTGTTTGTTTAAAAAGGAGGGGGACCAGTGATTGAAGGGAGAAAATCTTTAACTTTGGGTTTAGAGATGGCTCGGAGTCTGCTTCAACACTACATTCACTTGCTCGTGTGCTACTTTATTGCTATTGCAGTATCACAAAATCCCTATTTTCTTTCTGAGGTGTAAAGTACCTCAGTAATTCTACTTCACTGCTATTTTAGATTATTTGAATTTACCTGACTATATCTAAACATAAAGGGCAACATGTTAATGCAGTGGGGGTAACATTACTCACGCTCGACTCCAGGGTACCCAACTCAATCCTGAACACGGGTTAGTTTCTGTGCTGCCTCCACGCTGTCTGGTTTGCACCCACAACCCAAAAACCTGCCAATAGGTGCACTGGCTATACAAAATTACCCATAGGAGTGAATGAGGGTGAATTCTACCACCTCACACCCAGTGTTCCCAATACAAGCTCCAGATCCACCACACTCCTGACCAGGATAAAGTGCTTTCACTGAAGATGAATTAAAGCATGAATTAAATTTTTTTGTACTGAGTACTCCTACTCAGAAATATTTCCATGAAAAGGCATTTTTACTCTTTACATTTTCATTTTACCTTCTAATTTACAAATCTCAAAAGATCATGACTCTTTTTTCCCCCCTTTTGCCCCACTGCCAGTCCAGACTATAACATTTTTGTGCATAAATAAGTTAAACATATTAATCATTATTAATTAATGAGTTAAACGTATTAATCATGTCTATTGGACTTTTTGCACACATTAAAGATTGATGAAACCTTTAAAAGATTAAACCTTTAATAAAAAAATAACCGTCTTATACGTCATATAAATTCAATTCACTTCTGTTCTGTTTCATATGAATGAGGTCTTAGTAAAAAGTTTGAAAGCTAGCCCTGACCCCTCAACAATAAACCTTGTACCATTCATACTAATACATAGGAGTCATGAGCTATTAGTTTTGTTTAATTTTGATGTGATACCCCAAGATACCCCAAACCTCTGCTCTTTCACTGGAGTACAATTTTCCTCCTCTTTCTTAATCCATACTTATAAAATATATTGAGGGTGAAGTTCATGTTAATCAGTGACACATCATGTCATTGCACTGGCAGTTAAACTTTATGTATTTAATTTGAACCTCCCTGAATTTCCCCTTGGGGATCAATAAAGTATCGATCTATCGATCGATCGTACAAATGCCCTGAAATCATAAGAAGTATTAGTTCATGTGGCTGTGTTGGTCTTCATCTACTTTAGTACCATAAGTATCCTGGATGTTAAACAAGCTTCTAAGTAATCTATTAAAGCAACCAACTTCGTTGCTCCGTCTGGTGTATCAATGGCTGAATAGGGAGGGAGTACTGTTTATTTCTGGGGGCTTGGTGAAAGTTCATATAAAGGTTACTAAACAGTTCTCTCATGCTGCTGGGAGGTGATCGTATAGAGCTCCTGAATGTGTTTTCTGGCTCTTTGCCTAGCTTTGGGGTGAGCGCAGAGTTCACTGGGTTTGTTTCTCTCTCTCTCTCGAAGGCTCAGCCTTGCTCCATAATCACTGGGCAAATCCTTTAACGTCTTTGGAATTCCATAATTGTATGGCAGCCATTGCAGATTAAGGCACTGAGGAAAAAGCTGCCACAGAATCCTTTAGCAAACTAAGTTATGCTTTAGAGATGACTCAAGACAGTGAAAGATAGTAAGCTTGTACACTTACTGTATTTCAACCTCGTTCCTAAGCATTTAAAGGATTTGTAAGAATTCAAATGAGCAAGAGAGATTCTGTCAGATTTCATGCGAATGAAAAGCTACAAGCTCTAACTCTGCTCCCTCACACTTTTTGTGTGAGATGTTTGGTGGGAATTTATGAGTGTGCATTGCTGAAGTTTGAGTACTGTGAACAATTGTGAACCGACTTTGCTTATCAGCACTGTATCCAACTATCTTTCCATTCTCACCAGTATGAGTTCATCCCCCTGCAGCTCCCTGGACCAGTACGTCTTGGGCCCATCACCATCCACCAGCGTCTGCTTGCAGTAAATCTTGTTCTCTGTCTCCCAAGTGGCCAAACTCTAAAAACAAGTTTGAATATACAGAGAAATCATCACATAGACAGCAATAAACATGAGTGGAGCGGTGGCAGTCAATTTAGACAATGATTGGAGCATAGATGAGCCCTCATTAATGCAATAAAGACTGTGTGTAATGGATGACATGTCTGTGGTTGGGATTTAGGGAGACGGAAACCATTACAGAGCATTGCAATGATAGCCTTTCAGCTCCAGGCTCAAACTCGTGTTGTCCTTTTAGACTCTTGTGATGGATGTCTCTGGAAGCACGTCCTCAATGCCCCCGATTATTAACCCTGGTTATTATCACATGAGGCTTGTTTTGTGGCACATTTTTGGGACTGTATATTTATTAATAATGTTTATACTTGGTCTAGGCTGGATCATTATAGTAAACTTCACCACTAAGCACGGACCCTGCCAAACGAACATCCCTTGGAACAACAGCCAGCTGTTTG
This sequence comes from Ameiurus melas, assembly GCA_012411365.1. Taxonomy (NCBI): domain Eukaryota; kingdom Metazoa; phylum Chordata; class Actinopteri; order Siluriformes; family Ictaluridae; genus Ameiurus; species Ameiurus melas. The sequence goes on from CM022764.1 coordinate 5,750,648, forward strand.
GGGGATGAGTTCAATCCTCCATGCAGTTAACTGTGATCCCAAGATTGATAAAGAGCATGGATGTCATCTGGGCTTGTGCAGGGAGTTAAAAAAAAAACACAGCTAGCTGGAACAAGTAGGACATGATCATTATAAAATGATGCCTCTCTAAGATATAGACTCTCCGTCAGCACTCCGTTATCCTAGCATGGCCATAATTAAAAGTTCATGACTATCATATTTCCGCAGGAAAATTGTATCCTGGTCACACAAGTGTAAGAACAGTTTCCTCAGCCTCCAGTGTGGCATAATCTAACTAGAAAGCCCAGCAACAGACACACAGGTTGACATTTTTTTACCTGAGAACAGTGATCTGGCAAGAACAAAATCATAGAACTTCCACACTCTTCTAGGAACTATGCCATAGACCTCCTACTAGCTGAATCACCACCTTGCTCTCAGGTTTACCCCTGTTTAGCAAAGATACTGCTAACTTGTAAGAATACATCAATGAGGCTCCATGGCAGAGATTCATCTGTCTATCAATTACCTGCATCTTCAAGCTTCCTCAGGGAGAAAAAAGGTGGTGGTCTTAGACCATGAATAGACTCAAAGACTCAAAGGCACAGTAATGGTCCATTATTCAATACATCTGCACTCTATGAACCATATGGATATTTTATTATTATTATTATATATATATATATATATATATCAATCAATCAAACTGTACCTGTATAGTGCATACATTTTATTCAGTTCTGGGAAGGAGAATTACAAATACATGGTCGTGCTGTATGGCCTAGCTAGTGCCCCATTCATTTTCCTCATTGCTTTGTCAGTGAGGTCCTCCATAGCATTCTTCATAAGTGTGCACATTGACAATATTTTGGTATACTCCTCAGGACTAGAAGAAAATGTTTGTGAATTGAGGGATATATCAATGAGGTTACTTGAGCACAAGCTGTATGTGAAGGCAGAAAAGTGTGACTATACCATCTAAGTCTCCTTCTTAGGGCATCACTTGTACAGGTTTCATCAAGACTTTCAGCACCATTCCCACACCCATAACTGTGCTCCTCAAAGGCATGCCAACCTGGCTTCTCTGATCTTCAGCTGCAGATGAAGTTCACCACAGGGCATTAATTCTTTCTCATTCAAATCCTTCACTGCTATTCACCTCTGAGGTGGGGGTCAGTCAAGGCCTACTCAGTTGCCCTTTTTCTCCTGAAAGTTCACAACAACAGAACTTCAACTATGATGGGCAACTGGGGTCTCCTTGTAATAAAGTCGGACCTGGGGGATTGGACATTAGCTGGATTGGGGTCTTCCTTCTTTTGTTGTTTTCACAAACCACTGGAGAACAACATATGGAAGGCCTAGCATCTACCTCCTCACCAAGTTATACAGAAGTGTTTTGAAGAATACTAAAGCTGAGGTCTTGACATGGGTGTAAAACCATCAACCTTGACCTGACTTGAAGACTCTGTTCCAACTACTTTTCTATTGCCCACCTTCTTGGACACTTGGTCTTGGCTACATTGATAAGGAAATGAAAAACACTCCAGGTGGAGATCCTGGAGTTTCTGACAAGCTCACCATGGAGGTCTATGTTCTAGAGGCCTTAGGAGGTGGACTGGGTACACACTTCTCCAACCAGTAAACATTGAATAGTAACTTGTACTCAGCAACTATATGTTATCCTCCCACTATTAGTGACCAGGTTTGCACATTGATGTGCAATTACTTCACTGTATGTGCTTGGGCTAAAAATTCTTATTGCAGGAAATGTGGAACCATTGCCTATACCCCAAAGGCCCTGGAAATCTCTCTCTGTGGTATCACTGACCTCCTAGTGTCAGAAAGTACCACTATACTGGTGGTCTATCAGTTCTCTAAAATCACTGTCTCTTCTCAGGGTTTTAATGATCACGTGCTCACACACATCTCTTGGAAATAAAAAAGTAAAGCTAAATTCAATAAATACACATCTGGACTACTTTAAATGCCAAACCTTTAACTCTGAGACCTAACTGAGAATAACGACAAACTTCCAGCTAGACATCATACTGCATTAGATTTCCATAGAAAATTGAGCATTATCAAAAGGTAAGTTATTAAGTTATTCTACTAACCATAACTGGCATCAGTTTTGCACACATTTTTGTGAGAGTTGTGTGAATTTTTAAGAATGTGAAAGTAGGAGACCACAAAGTTCTCAGTTTAATGAGCTTAATGAGTCTTGGCCTCTGCTGTTGTGTGTTAAACTACTTGGAGGTTTGCACTTCAATGAATCATCATTCCAGGCACTTAAACTATTTGAATAAAGCGTGACTCTAGCTTTAGAGCCAATTGAAGTGACAGCCAGTAGACAGCGATTCACACAGCTGCAGCGTGAGAGTGAAATATTAATCACCATATCAAAGGTGTAGCAGAGATCAGAGAACTTTACCATGCCAGAGAGAGACAGAAATGAAGAATGGCACCCAAATGAAGCAAGGGGGTGGTGTGGGAGAATTTGGGGAGATTGAAAACTGGTCCTGCAGCTGAATTCTGTATTAGTTGCAAGGGTTAGATGGCATGCAGGAGAAGACCTACCAGGGGCCGTTTGCTTTTGCCATCATGAGTGTCCCTATAAAACAACAACAGCAAATGCAGTGGAACATCTGAATCACAAGTATCAACTGTGAGTAGCATGGAAAGGACTGAAAGTGTCTTCAGCTCTTAATATTAATGCAAGCTGAAGCTATTGGGAGTATCTTCAGCTAATGAGCTCAGTCACTGTGTCTTGAAATTACACCCCATTCAATGAGAAGTGATATGCGATACATTATAATTAGGCATTTGTAAACTGAATATGATTGGATAGTAGCTCATCATGTTGAGAAGAATCAATGCATCTGATTGAGCTGTATGTGAATTTAAGTCTCTCTCATTTCTCTGCTCATGTCTAGACACAATTTTTAAAAATCCCATGCACACACACACACACACACACACACACACTAATTTCCACAGTGATGTTGCTTAGCCATCATTCTTTTGCTTGTTTGGCTCTTTCACTCATTGACATCCATGATAAACTGACTCTAGAAAGTAATTTCTCCTCTCCTCTCACCCTGCAGGTGAACACTTCTAAAGTCTGTCTCTATAGCAACAAGCCAGGCAAAAAAAAAAAAAAGCTTCATTTGTCAAAGTCTTGTGCCCTCGGTCCCTGCTAAGTGGAACGACACTAAGGCTGCAGCTACAGCTCCAGATTGAGAACTGAATAAACTGTTGTTTAGGGTTATAACGGATATTTTTAATGATTATCAATATATGCTCAGAGTGGTAACACAGAACTGGATACACTGGTAGCTCTGCCCTTGTGAGATAACATTAGCAACAGATAGCTGCTGGTGTGATGCTTCTATCACACGGTTAGGCAGCTGTAGCTCATTATTCAAATTCTGGCTTTAGGGAAAGCGGTATTATTCCCAACAGTATGCTGGTCTAAAGACACTGAAGCAGAGTATCATTATCGGTTCCCTAAGAGAAAACCAAACCCCTTAAGGAGGTAGTCTCACTCACTACATGTCTTTCCCTTTCACTGATTTCCAACATCATATGTCACTGATCAAAGATCTGGTTTTATTTTAAAGTTTGTATCAGCACTGAAGCATAGATGTACGTGTATTGCAACATAATCTGGATGAGAGCATACCACTGAGACTTCCCTGGGGATAGAGCAGTGTGATAAAAGTGCTGTACAGAAAAGCATGTCAATCAAGAGGCTTAAGTGTACAAAAATGGCAACATAAGCCTCTCTGTGGAGAGCAACAACACATACAAAGCTTGATGGTCATGGTGGCTTGAGCATGAAAGTGTAGTAGAGAATGGCCTCTTTCCCTACACCACAAGAGAGTTTATAAGAAGTGTGTTTGTTTCGTATACATTCTTATTCTGTACTTGTATTCAGTTTTCAAAACCCATTACACAATACTCCATCTTTTTCCTGATGATTCATCTTCTCCACCGCCAGAGTGTCATGAGTCCCCTTTTGTGCAGCGCGCTAAAGAATATGCGTATTTCTACACGTGCATCGACACGTGTATTTGTTTATGTTTATGTCATGTCCCTCGTATCTATACATTATACGTGTCCCATGTATCTCGTATTGCCCTCAGCTGTTTGCGTTTACGAGGCTGAAAAGTTAGACTTCGAATTGATGATAGTTTCATGTTCATAGTTTCATGTTCAGGTTAGTTAGTTTAGCTTACTGGTTCTCCGCTACCAGCCCCTCGATCAGGTGCCTGTTTATTGTTTATCTCGACCCCGTTTTCTGTACCACGACCTTGATCTCTGCCTGGCCCTGTATATGCCTGTTTGCTGTTTGCCTGACCTTCGCCTGTTTTTGGATTGCGTGTATGGATCATGTTTTGGATTTGTCTGCTCTCCTCTCTACAAATAAAACTCTTGCTCTAAACTGCGATTGCATCCGTCCTATCTTCAACACGTCACGATATGTGACACAGAGCTCAAACATTGCTCCTGTTCAGCTGTCCATTCTCTGGAAGCATCTCCTGCAGTCGCCATAGACCATCCTTTCCTGTTTTTTTATTATTTGTTCTTCAGACTCTGAAATGTCAAAGAGAATCCATAAATGTCTGAGTAATACAGTCCTTCAAAGGGCTCAGAAAAGCAAGGCCTTTTGGTTTACGTATGCTTTGTTTGAGTTTGCTGATGCCATGGTTTTGGCTTGACTTTAACAGACATGATTCATACGGTCACAGACATCAAATATGACATCTAATTTGTCTTCTTATTGTATAATATGTAATACAGTTAATGTATTTCAATGACTTTGATTGGAATATTATGTAATATTTGTCCTCAGAATGAACCAGTTTAATGTATAATTACTATATTTAGATTTTATTGGAAAAATAGACCATGAGGCAACTGATTTGAGAAACTATTCAAAAGCAGGTCATCATGATGGGAGAAATACAGCTACATCTAAGGTTATTTTGGTCTATAGGTTTCTGTCGCTCTGTGTCTGCTCTGGTTAAGGCTCTGTCTTTTGCTTTGAGAGTTATTGATATGCTCAGCAACATGCAAAAGGATTTTAATTTGTACACAGAAAACTGTTGTGAAACTGTTGTGTTGGATTCATTTGAGTCTGAAAGGGATACTTTACATGCAAACATTTTAAATTCAGATGTCCAGACTTTTCCTGGCATTTTGCATCAAATGAACTAATATCACACCAATTTACAGTGAAGACACAAGCCTAGAGGAGAACTGAAACACTTAAGTTGAGATTAGTTGTGACGATTCCCCCGTGCAGCAGCGCACCTTGGGCGCTGGCGCGCATGCGCATGCTGCTTCCGGGGTGATGTCATGTCTTCGCCCCGTTGCGCCATGTGTGACGTATGCGGAATTGCCCGCAGCTGGTAACGGTTGCGGGCTAATGACTGTGTGGATTATACCTGTTTTTTATTTCTGTAAAGCTGCTTTGAGACAATGACTATTGTAAAAAGCGCTATACAAACAAAAAAAATAAATAAAAAAATTGAAATACCGTGAGCCGTGCTTTGCGCGGCGCGGTTGAATGTATATGACTGAATATGTAACTGAATTTATGGACATACGAATAGGGCTTTGTATGTATGCCATTTATAGCGCAAGTGCGACTATAGTAAGTCTTATAGTAAGGTTCATGTTGTGTTTAGGCCATAGCCTTAGCGCTAGCCACAGTTCAATTCAATTAAATTTTATTTGTATAGCCATTTTATTTGTAAATTCCATTTGTTTTATATCTGTTTGTCTCTGTTTATCTGTTTCTGACTGTTTATATCTGTTTTTTATTTCTGTAAAGCTGCTTTGAGACAATGACTATTGTAAAAAGCGCTATACAAATAAAATTGAATTGAATTGGAAGTATAGCGCTTTTTACAACAGACATTGTCTCAAAGCAGCTTTACAGAAATATAAACACGGTATACAGATATTAAATGTGTCAATTTATCCCAACTGAGCGAGCCACTGAGTGGCGACTGTGGCAAGGAAAAACTCCCTAAGATGTTTAAAGGAAGAAACCTTGAGAGGAACCCGACTCAGAAGGGAACCCATCCTCATCTGGGTAACAACAGACAGTGTGAAATAGTACAGTATGGATGTACATGAAGTCTGTATGGCCTTCGGAGCAGCCGTAGTCCCAGTAGTCTGGAATTGGAGAAGATTTGAGATTTGAGCTCCATCCAGAGGCTGAAATGATCTGGATCTCTAGTATCTCCATAAATTCGTGTGTGTCTCGGCAAAAGGAGAGAGGGAGAAAAAAGATTATTATGACTGCGAAGTAGTAAAAATTTAATCTAGTCAGGGTAGGCTTGAGTAAACAAGTACGTTTTAAGCCTAGACTTAAACACTGAGACTGTGTCTGAGTCCCGAACACTAATTGGAAGACTGTTCCATAACAGTGGGGCTTTATAAGTGAAGGCTCTTCCCCCTGCTGTAGTCTTCACTATTCGGGGTACTGTCAAATAACCGGCATCTTTTGATCTATGTAGGCGTGCCGGATCATATAAAACCAGAAGGTCACTTAGATATTGTGCCACGAGAACGTTTAGTGCTTTATAGGTAATGCGAGATTTTACTGCATTGCATTTTTTTATTATTCATTTAATATATTAGTGGGACATATAACCCGACATTGTCTCCAGAATCCAGAGCTGTAGCTAATAAACCTGTCGACTCATGACAGCATTGATCCAGATCACAAACTCAGATTAGTAATTCTACATCTTTTTCTCATCACTAATACCACACCATGAAGTCTATTTAACAAGAGGAATATTTAGATGCTCGGGCGCACGGTGGCTTAGTAGCACGTTTGCCTCACACCTCCATGGTCCGGGGTTCGATTCCCGCCATGTGTGTGCGGAGTTTGCTTGTTCTCCCCGTTGCGGGGGTTTCCTCCGGGTACTCCGGTTTCCTCCCCCAGTCCAAAGACATGCATGGTCGGTTGATTGGTAGGTTGGTAAATTGTCCATAGTGTATGAATGGGTGTGTGAGTGTGTATGTGATTGTGCCCTGCGATGGACTGGCACCCTGTCCAGGGTGTACCCCGCCTTGTGCCCGATGCTTCCTGGGATAGGCTCCAGGTTCCCCGCGACCCTGAAGCAGGAATAAGCGGTTGAAGATGGATGGATGGATGGATGGAATATTTAGATGCTGTTAAATTGATATATTTCTGTGAAGTGTAAGGGTGAAGCTCAACATGAATATTAGATGGACAAACTTTCATAGCGGATCAACATCAAGAGCTGAATCTATGCTCTCAGAAGCAAAGTTACCAAACTGTGCGTTTTTTTTGACACCATCAATGGGGCATGTTTTGTACATTTTAATATGCATCTGTTGCCCTGGTTTAGTTTGAATCAGCTTTTAGAGTCCAAATAATGTACTTTCAATTATTAAGGCTATTAAAGATGTGTCCTTTATAAAAAATCATTCTAGTGAAAAGGAAAAGGTTCATTTATTAGAGAGAAGAGTGTCTATGATAGGATATGAGATGTTTATCCTAAAAAAATTATTAAAAAATAAACTGTGATAGTTAACAACAGGGATGTTGATTTAGGATAAGATTCATTAGATGTATAATCTCATCCTACCTACCAATGTGTTCAGTTAAAACCTTTAATGAATTGTTTCCTTCTTCCTGTTTTGTGTTTTTTCTTATTCCAACAGTCAGATTTCAGTCAATCTGATGCACTTGGTTCAAGAGTGACTCAAATATCTAATGAAAATATTTCATTAATAGGTAGAGAGAGCATCTAATGCGATCCTTGCTTTACCATTTAACCATGTGCTGCAATACTGTAGGAAAATGCTCTCATGTTCACCCATTGCACACGTGCATGATGCTTATGTAAGCTTCTCACGGTATACCTTACACTTCCTGCCATCCACGGTCTCTTCGTCAAACTCTTTACCGATGTGGAAGTTGATCTCCGTGGTACGCACTGAAGTGGAGGTCTTGATGTAGAACTGCTCTCCATCCTGGCGGATCTCCACGTGAGGCTTGGCAGCAGCCGCCCCGGCCACCTTCCTCAGCATGGCGTTGACGCCTGCCAGAGCACAGTATGGGAGTCAAAACAAGCTCTGCTGCCTAGAAAACTCACCCCACCCTGACCTTAACCTTCAGAGAGCTCTTACACCAAAAACATTGCTCAACTCAATGTCAATCAAAATCCCACCACTATCATGCTGGGAGCAACAGAACGAAATGTTCACTGCTGAGACGACTTGCTGTAGTAAGAATGTGATGTTGCAATGCTTAGGGAGCATGTGTGAGAGCGTTTGTGAGAGCGTAGAAGTTTTTGTGGAAACCCATTTTCACGTTTTTTTAGCTCTTTTTTTCTTTATGCTACTCACGATCTGCAGAAGCCATCTGAAGGAAATATAATTAAATTCTCTGTCTGCACAAGTGGACTCTAGTGGGAAGTGGTACTTCATTTTATTTTTTTAAAATAAAAATATATAAATTCCATATAAATTATGGAGCTCATTCCACACACAGCCCCATAAACCCTGACTGGAGTGTCAGTCAGACACAATTTGATAAGGTTTGGGTTTTAATGGATCTTTATCTGTGGTCTGCTATCTAAAGGTTGTAGGGTACTGAACTGTACACTGAGTATGGTATTACTCAGTATGTATTACCGAAAGTTTAATTTTTGAGTTCAGCAGAATGCCTTAGTTTGTCCAGGACCTTTAGTCTGGAGAACTGCATTAAAGGTAGTTTAATGCAAACTTTGACTTTGAATCAATGTCATGCGAAAATGTGACTTTCTAAGCCTTTTGAGAAAACTGCAGGAAATGCAAAATTTTATGACACGTTGACATGTATGACATGTACATTTAGATCGCACTAAACAGAAAACAGCGCTGCGCTCCATATTGTACTTGTAAATGTTAGTATAGAATAACAGCAAAAATAACAACAATAATATTTCATACAATAATAAGTAATGGTAATTTATTCATTCATTCATCTTCAATAACCACTTTATCCTGGCCAGTGTGCTTAATAATAATAATAATAATAATAATAATAATTCATTATACTTCATTGTTTTCCTTCAAATGATAATTACTATGTAGTTAAATATGGCCATTATAAGAAAATGTATTTGTTCATATTTATTTCATCTTTATATATATTTATATTATTTTTGCTACTGTACTGAGGACACACTGTATCATGTACCTTTGCCAGAAATGTGTCAGATGTTTTGATAATATTTTGATGCCAGCGTTGACCAAGAAGAAATAGGAGAGTCTAATTGTATCTAAACTTGTATCTAAAAGTGTAGTTGAATTATGTGCTTAACAGAAAAAGAGTTAAATCAAAGAGATTTTTTTCCATCCATCCATCCATCCATCCATCTTCTACCGCTTACTCCTTTTCAGGGTCATGGGGAACCTGGAGCCTATCCCAGGAAGCATCGGGCAGAAGGCGGGGTACACCCTGTCAGGGTGCCAGTCCATCGCAGGGCACAATCACACACACTCACACACCCATTCATACACTACAGACACTTTAGACACGTCAATCAGCCTACCATGCATGTCTTTGGGCTGGGGGAGGAAACCGGAGTACTCGGAGGAAATCCCCACACCGAGCGATGAGATGCACAGAATACCAAAGCTATATGAGCCCTAATCACATATCTCTAAATCTGCCTCGCTGATATATGAACACTGCTGCGATGCTGTTAGCTGGAGTTTGCACACATGCACACAGATACAGACACACACACACACACACACACACAACGCACACACACACAAAGCCTGAAATTCTGTAACAACATCCTTTGTGAAAGTGAAATCTTTCACAGATTTGATTGTCAGGAGTAATTTAATTTGTATTCCTAAAAGTGACGAGTGGAAAGACATCATTAAACATGTTTCATTTCAGCCATTAAACATGTTTCATTTCAGCCATGAAGCATTGAACAATCTCACACCACTGTTTCATTAGGAGCTGCTCAGAGCTGTGTCTCTCAGGTCTCATATTAGTTCTATACAGGAGTTAAAGTCAGATTTGGAAGGTAGGCCTTCTGAACATGTGCAAATGTTGGAGTGGAGTTCACTGATATCATGGAAATATGATTAATACTTTTACAGAAAACTTATTTTAGAGTCCTAATTTTGTTGATCCAGAGCTTGTCCTTGTTCTTATAGGGAAAGCAAAATGCTATTTTTTTTTTCTTGATTTTGGCACACACACACACACATGATATTGTAAAAAGCCATTAAATGATCTAATGTATTATTTCAGCAGTTAGCAATTGTCTTTATTAAACCATTTTGCCCATTTTTAAATGAAAGCATTTCTCTACAAAGCGGTGTAAAACTGTATTACTTATCTTATTATTATTATTATTATTATTGTTGTTGTTGTTGTTTCCATTTTTGTTGTTCTCATCATTACCATCATGCTATGATTTACATTCCATCAAATTTCAGGGTCGTAGCTTAGTTCCGCTTGCAGTTCCAATCAAACAATTGTTGGAGAGCTCCTTTTCCCTGTAACCCCGCATAATTTAACCTGGATTATATATTAAATAAAGTATTTCTCTTAGTTTTACAAGACATTGTTTATGCTGGCCATGCCAGACTTGACTGTGTAACGTGATAATAATAATAATAATAATAATACACCAGTGTACACTAATGCAAGATCGTATTATAACAGCAAAAATCTATAGCAGAAAACTGACCCAGTTTTACACAGACTGCCTCAAGGGCGTTGATTACTCAGAGGACTGGTCTGAGCCTCATCAACCCTTCTGCAGAAATGTGAATGGATTCAGGATACAGGATTTAAGACCTCGGGCTGTTCCACTGTAATACACTTTTATTGCAAACCACGACTAATTAGTCCTCTATCTGCTGCTTGTCTTTCTACTGTACAATAGCTGCCTGTCACGGCTGAAATCCAAGCGTCAGTCACTCATCACATTAAATTATAAAGATGTACGCACGTACTCGTGTCCTTAGATCCTCAATGTTTGGTTTATGTCAGTGTTGTGATAAATAATGCGAGAATAAGGCAGAAGATGAAATGCATGAGGAATCTTACCCAGAGCTTTGAGAAGTTCATCAAAATTCTCACTGCTCTTCATTTTCCAGGTGCCGGCAAAGTTGGGATGCATTTTCTTCAGTCAGGTTTAGTCACACAGAGAACCTCTACTATCTCTCTCTCTTACGCTCTCTCGCCTGCTTTTCTGCTCCTATTCCCTCCCTCCTTCACTAGCTTCCTTTCCTGCCCCTCCTTTTCTCTTCTTCCCCTCTCCTGCTTCTACTGTCTTCTTTGCTCACTACAGTCACTCTCTTCTGTCCCTGCCTCTCTCTCTCTCTCTCTCTCTCTCTCTCTCTCTCTCTCTCTCACAATCTCTCTCTCTTTTCACTTCAATTAAGACTTTTTTTCCACATACAATAAAACAAATGCTGTCATTGTTTTTTACACTGCTGTTTGAAGATGGAAATGTAAATTTGCCGATGCGACTGAGCTGAGAACGTGGGCTGATATTGAGGCACATTTCAGCCTCTTCAGGCTGAGCAAAACACACCAGTAAAAAGAGTGAGGACTGTTGTATACAAACAAGTAATTGATTTTGTGTCCTTTTGGGTTTTTTTCCTTGTAGGAGCTGAGTGCTTCCTGAGGCTGGGGGAGGTCCTTTTCTGTACCTTGGGCTGTACATAATTAAGGGTCGTTAATATTGCTGTTTATTTGCAGTGAATTTTTGTGGGTATGATTCTAATTAGTGGGGTGCTTTTCCCTTTTGTAAAGCTGGTGCTTCTGTACCCTTCATACAGGAAGCCTCAGTCCTCCTAGGATCATTTGTTAAGTCCTTTTGTAAGTGTTTTATATTGTGTTGGTTGTTTCTCTTTTATAAGTCTTGGGCATTCTTTTTAACCTTAAAATAAAATGTTTTTGTATGGAAACCCATGCCTCTTGCCTGTTTTAAGTGGAACGTTCTTGCGTGTCCTTATTTGGGTTATTTTTCCCCATTTATTCGGGTGGCATAGTTGGTCTTAATCAAGCTAAACAAGCCACATTGCTACACAAGGTTGGATCTTCCACAAGGACAATGATCCAAAACATATCAAAATCAAGACAAAAATGGTTTACTGACCACAACATCAAAGCCCTACCATGGCAATCCCAGTCCCCTGACTTGAACCCCACAGAAAACCTGTGGGGTGAACTGAAGAGGAGAGTCCACCAGCGTGGACCTCGTAATGTGAAGGATCTGGAGAGATTCTCTATGGCGGAATGGTCCCAGATCCCTCACAATGTATTCTCCAACCTCATCAGGCATTATAGGAGAAGACTCGGAGCTGGTATCTTGGCAAAGGGCGGTAGTACAAAGTGTTGACCAAAAGAGTGCCGATAATTGCTGCACACCATTTTTTTTTTTTATTATTATTATTATTATTATTATTATTATTATTATTTTTGATCAAGGTTTATTTAACATTATTAAATTAAACATAACACCAACAGAACAAACCTGCACCCCTCCATCCAGTACCAGACGTAAGACATATATTACATATTATAAAGCCAGACCACCATAGAAAAGAGTGCAAAAGAAATAAAATTATAGATAATGGTCACATAACAATACTCTCAGCATCCATGTCTCTGACAAAGAACAAAAAAGGTTGCCAGATTCTGTGAAATTTCTTAGTCGCTCCCGTGACAATGTATCTAATCTTTTCCAATTTAAGATGGCTTCCCTGACTCAATCAGTATACATTGGTGGAGCAGGATCTTTACATTAAAACAATATTAATCTCCTGGACAGGAGAGTGCAGAAGGACATCATGCTGATTTCACACCATCTAAAAGGAGTATTCTCCGGGGTCACCCCAAACAGTGCAATAAGAGGGGATGGCTTTCCCACTCTTCCCAATATCTCAGTGAAGGTTGCACACCTATATTTAACAAATATGTTTTGGTAAACCTGTGATTTGTTTGTTATCCATAAGAGGAGTATTTTTTAATAGTTTTTAAACAAAAAATCACAAGGACATATTTGCCAAGGGTGCAAATAATAGTGGAGGACTCTGTAAAACAGCTCTGGAGTGTTGCTGGAAACTTTAGCTTTTAACTAAAATATCAGATCCCACAAAAAGAGTAACAGTGTATTAACAGTATGTAACTATGTAGGGTACATTTGTAAAAAGTACACATTAGCATTTAGCAAAAACATTTTAAACCAGCGTTGTTGTTTTTTTCACTTTACATTTTTATACTTTTACACTGAACTACAAAAATGCCTTTCTTGAAACAAGCAACACATTTAAATCTAGTTAAAGTGTACTAAAATCAAGCAAAATATATCTGGCAATGGGGTAAGCAAAACGACTTGGTAAGAATTCTTAAAAATAGCATAAACATCTAGTCACTGAAAATGTTATTGGATCTTAAAATTAGACAAAAATGCCAATGTTATTAAGCAAGTTGTGTTTATTATGAAAACTCAGTTATTCAAGATAGACTTACTGAAAATTAGTATTTTGGTCTCTTGGTTGAGCTGACTAAGACTTTATCCCTTAATCTAAGATGAAAAAATAGCAACAAAAAAGCTTACAATAAGACAATTTATTTAAACAGTATAATAAAAAAAGTGACTGTCTTAAATTAAGTCATCAGAACCATTGTTATTTTTAGCATTTTTATCGAATCAGGGAAAAACTGCAACAGTGTCAGGGATTGTAGAAGTTGGCCGCGGCAATGCAGGTTTTTAGTGAATAAAGTGCAATAACCAAAAAGAAGAACCATAAACGTAACAATGGACACAAGGCAAAAACACGCAGACTATGAGAGCAGCTGTAGGACACATAACACACAAACACGTCAGCAACAAACGTTTAACAATTAGATGTTGAAAAACTAGAACTTCTATAGGGGTGCTTATTAGGGGTAACACAGGACAGGTGTGAGTGATCAGTGGGACGTGACATGCTGGGGCTGATGGGTAATGTAGTTCATTGTGTTTTTTAGAACTTTGTCTTAAAATATGGAAAACCATCTTGTACCTCTGCTGGTATATTATGCAAACCATTGTTGTAGCATGTTACTGATTAAAACTTGCTCAAGATTAGCTGGAATATCTTATTTAGACAAAGATAGATATTAGATATTTTCTTAAAATGAAAAATATCTTTCTTTGATATTTATTAAAATGGCCCCTTAGTGCCATTCTACTTTTGCTGTTGCGCTAGATGAGACGATGTATTATCATTAGTAGTAATAAGATAAACCCCTAATAAGTTAAATGCACTGAATGTTTACGCTTTTTATATACAGCATAGCAAACGGCCTCAAATATATATTTATTCATTTTCATATGGTTCATTTACATGTGATTCATATTCATGCATGTGATTCATTTTCATGTGATTCATTTACCCTTTCTCCCCTCCCTTCCCTTTCCCAAATATTTAATTGAGAAGAAAAAAATTTAAATAAATAAATAAATAATTATTTTTCCCCGGCTCATCATGGCTACTCAATAGCTGTCACTGGTTATATAAAAAATTATAAAACCCAAGAACAGGCACTATTTAAATAAAGTAAACCATAGGAATATAAATAGCCAATTGGAGCCGAAGAGGGACACACCCAAAGTCTCCATAAAACAAGGGAGACAGCAGTGTTTCACACGTAGGGTTGTCCACAAAGTGGACATAGAGTAAGCTATACAAAATTACCTAAACAAAAAATAATTCCAGTAAGAGAAAAAAATGGCCTCAAACATGACGACTCTCTATTCAGGGGAATGATAATGATTACATAAGTCAGAAGTCATATCCCAACACACTATGATGTAGAATATGTGTATAAGTTTGAGGCAAACATGCTAACCACTAAGCTACCATGTCCCTGTTCTTGTTCCAATGTTATCGTTTTCTATAGTAAACAAATGTTTATGTTAAACGTATAATTGGTGACATTTTCTCTGTGGAGGAAGTAAGGATTCTCCAGTGTCGGCGCTTTGTAACAGTCAGAGGTAAGGCTGTAACGTTTCCCAACTCGAGTGTTTTGCGGTTTCTCAGTAGCATTAGCTTTTTTTGGTCTTATTAACTTCAAGAGAGAAAGGAAAGAGAGGCAGGTGAGGGAACGACTGTTTATAGCTGCTGTGATTACAGGAAGTCATTTGTTTTGCAGATGTTCCACATCATTTAACTATAATAATGTGACTATAAATGAATCAAACCTGCCATGTATCTATACAGTGTACACACAGACACACACACACACACACACACACACACAGGGATTTAGAGATAGAAACACCACACCAGCAGCTATCTGTTACTAATGTTACCAGAGCTACCAGTTTATCCAGTCTGTGTTACCACTCTGAGCAGCTCTTATACTGATAATCATTAAAAACGTCCATTAAAACCTTAAATAACATATGACACATACAGTGTATACACACACAGACACTCATAAGCTATTTATCTAAATTAGTCTTGTTTAACTGTTTGCAAAGTGTCATACATTTTTTCACTGTTTGATACATCAGTTGTATTTATAGTTTTCCCGAGTACTAGTGTTTCTGTGACGATCTCGTCGGCAGATGGCTCTGTGGCGTCGATGGGCACGGGTGGCGGCAGAGAGCGCGCATGCACGAGATTGAACTGTTTCCTACGGACACGTACCTTTGTTTTGTTTTTTGTTCTCTTCCTGTTTAAGCAGTGCTTGATGTTCGAGGGTGTGTCGTTAGTGATCCCAGCTGTCTGTGTTCTAGCTTGATTATGTTTGGTATTTAAAGCCCTCATGTTGCTTTGTACTTCGCGCAGTATTACTTGAACAAGTGAATGTAATGGTTAATGCATTACGTATGCTAAGCGGTCTTGTTTTCGTGTCCGGTTTCTGTTCCTTGCCTCGTATCCAGTTTCATGTTTGAACCCTGATCATCTGTTTCTGTCTAGACTGCATTTCTTGTTTATTGATTTCTTTTCGAAAATAAAGATGTTGATCTGCGCTTGCTTCTGCCTCTGCTCCCGTATTGTAACAGTTTCCTCTAAACCAGACGTGTCTCATGTGTGTCTCCATTTTTTCTTCTTCAACCTTAAACTATTTTTTACTTGGTTCTGGTCTGCAAAATGAACAGATGTAAATGTGTATGTAAATTCTGCAGTGAGTTTGGGTTCCTTCAAGGGCATCTCTCTCTGTCACTCTCTCTTGTTCTCTTTCTTTTTCTGCCTTCCAAAATCTAGGTCAGGTGATTATTAGAGACAGAGGTGTTAAAATGTCTCAGAGAGATGAGTTCTGAGAGGTTCCCAGAAATAAAAGGACAGCTGAATTTATATTTATATTTGAACCCTTTCATGCATAGAGTCGATGCTTCTGCAAAAAATTAGATCTGTTTCCAGGAAAATATGTAAAATACCTGAGACCATTACTTTAATTTAACATCAATTGTTATCCGAATTTCTGTCACACTCTAGACTATTTGGCATTCTCAGATGTGAGTTCACATCCCAGGACAGTCAAACCATTAACCCTCTGCTGCTCACTTTTTTCAAGGACACTGATTCCGAATGGACCTTGTTGAAGACCTCAATTATGAAGGCGGCCGCAACAATCTGCGGCATGAAGGTGGTTGGTGCATGTAAAGGTGGCAACCCCAGGACCCACTGGTGTACACCGGCGGTGAGGGGAAAATGTCAAAACGAAGAAGGAGGCCTTCCGAGCGATGCTCGGGTATAGGTCTCCAGAGCTGATTGAGAGGTACTGCCTGGCCAATAGAACTGCAGAGGGGGAAATCAGCAAAGAATTTGGAAAGGCGAAGAAGAATTATTATTGGATGGTTTCAAAGTTGTTCTCACAAACCATTCAGTGCCTTAGGAGGGGACAGTGGGAGGGCGCCCAAGCTGTTCTCATCAAGGGTGGGGAAATAATGTCCACTACCAGGAAGATTTTTGAGAGGTGGAAGGAAAACTTTGAGGAACTCCTCAACCCACTGTGCAGGAGGCAGTGCTGAATAGCTCCAGCGAGATCTATCACTGTAGCTGTAGGATCTATCGCTGTAGCTGCTGGATCTATCGCTGTAGCTGAAGGATCTATTTCTGTAGCTGAGGGATCTATCGCTGTATCTGCGGGATCTATTGCTGTAGCTGAGGTTGCTGTGACGATCAAGGGCCTCCGTGGCAGTAAAGCTGCAGGAGTAGACCAGATTTGCCTGGAGATGTTGAAAGGGCTGGACAATGTTGGGGTGGTGCGGCTGACATGCCTCTTCAATGTTGCATGGAAGGCGGGTTCAGTTCCACAGCATTAGCAAACTGGAGTGGGGTGGTGGTCCCCATTTTCAAGAAAGGGGAGCAGATGGTGTGTTCCATCTTTGGTTCCAGAGGGATCACACTTATCAGCCTCCCTAGTAAATGCCATAGTGCAGGAGAAGAGAATTCGTCCTATAGTTGAACCTTGGTTTCGGGAGGAAAAATGTTCATTCTGTCCGGGCCGTGGAACAATGGACTTGCTCTTTTTCCTTACACAGATACAGTTAATACTGTAGTAGAGAGAAATAGTTTGTATATATGTCACGAATCGTGACGTAGCGGAGATAGGACGGATGCAATCGCAGTTAAGAACGGTAGTTTTATTTAAAGAGAGGCAGACAAATCCAAAACGTAATCCATGAACATAATCCAGAAACAGGCAAAGGTCAGGCAATCGGCAAACAGGCATACACTTAGGCAAGGCGGGGATCAAGGTCGAGATCACAGAAAACGGGGTCGAGATATTAAACATGAAACCTAAACATAAACATAAACATGAAACAGAAACATGAACTAGGACATGGAACTGGGAACGGATAACCCAGTGTGAACTAAATCTAAAATTGAACGTGAAAGAATCTCTAAACTATGTTAATCTATATTAATCTTCCGCTTTAAGTGTTGGGAAGCACGTGGTATATATGTCGGTATGTTCAGCTTCGTAACCGCTAACAGCTGAGCGCAATACCGACACACGTGACAGCATAACCAATGACAGAACAGAGAGGAGACATGACAGAAATGTAAACAAACACACGTGTCCAGCTGTCACTCGGGAAAATTGTAACCTTATTTTTGACAGGTCTAGGTCAAAGGTCAAATAGATACATATTCTTACACTCTATATCTAGGTCAAAGGTCATGATCATAAAATATATATATATATATATATATATATATATATATATATATATATATATATATATATATATATATATATAGTTATGTTAAATCCGGATCAGACACAAAAACCAAAAAATCCAAACCAGACACATATGTTACCATACATGGTATGGCCATGTGTATTCCAGACACCCAAACACATTGCACACATGTTCTTTCTAACACTCCAGGTAGGTCTAGGTCATAAAATATATATATAGTTATGTTAAATCAGATTCCCATACATTCCAGACACAAATGTTACCATACATGGTATGGCCATGTAGGTTCCCATCCGTTCTGGATAAATACAGACAGGATTTTGACTACATTGTTAGAATGGACTTCTTTTCCCCAGATACATACAGATGTACATGGAACAGTACATCTCTGCAATGCAAATACTGTATCAGAGCAACAAATTTCTCCAAGAACCAGGTTTCACTGCACTGTGATCGGAAAAATCGGAAGAGACAAAGAAATAACGCAAATAAAAGTAAGGCTAGAAGATCTCTTCTTCTGAAATCGTCAATATATTACTCTTTTGATCAGAAACTCCACCTTCCCCAAGACTCCTCCCATACGTTATATAAATGAGTCTGAATACATATCGAGCCAAAGTATTCTGAGCATCAACAAGCAATATGGCTTGTGAATTCAACCCCGTTTTCCACAACTCTGATGCTACCTTGAATAATGATGTGACCAGTTCGGGTTTTGAAGACAGCCAAAACCTAGGAAAAAGAAATCTGACCTATCTGACAACGAAAGATGAAGCAGATGGGTGTATAACCAACATCGTGCTAGCCATCATACGTGCTGTTATGGGTGAATTGTTGGACAGTGTTATCTGAAAGACAACTGCTATGGCTGCGTGATCAAACATCCGAGTCAACTCCAAAACGCGTGTTTGTTCAATCCTGAAGAGTACTATCTGCACCTAAACACCTACAGATTGCTGAAAAAACTGTTTTAACCAAATTCAAATACACATTGGCAAGAGGTCTGAAACTGTGTGGTATCAAACACACTCCATCCCTGGAAAAAATTCAAGGTATTGCTGAAGCCACGATCTCCATGTTAATTGTTGCGGGATGTAATTAAGCTGCTTATAAAAGGAATGGCTACACTGAGCAAAGGCAGAAGAAATCCTCCAGATTGATTATGAACAGCTGACCCTCGAAGAGCTCAATGACCTGGCAGTACGGCTGGACCGCCTTCGCTGCACTAACTGCCCCGTGCCGTGGAATCCCGTTCCTACCGAGCCTCTACCTCCAGCGGAACCCATGCAGCTCGACCGGACCCGGATCCACGAGGAGGAGAGGGAGAGACAACGCAGAGAGGAACGGTGCTTCTACTGCAGGGAGAGCACCCACGTCATTCGCCAGTGCCCACAGAGAAGGCCATGATCGACCGAGGAGGGCACGACCAACCAACCCCGTCATCCCTGGGTGAGAGCTTTCCAATTACTCAAAGCAGGTTCTTTTGTGTTACCCATGTTGCTTGAATGTTCAGAGAAATCCTCTGTGCTTTCAGCGGTCATCAACTCGGGGGCAGCTGAGAACTTCATAGATGAGCAGACAGCGTGAGCCCTCGGCCTCCCCATCCAAGCCCTGCTACAGCCACGAGAGGTGCACTCCATCGACGGGTCCCCAATAGGAGGCGGGGTCATCTCACATTGTACGGCCCCAATCACCATGCAAGCCAGTGCCCTCCATTATGAAACTATCATCCTGTATGTCACGGTATCTACTCATCACCCTATCATTCTCGGCTTACCGTGGCTTGAGCACCATGACCCACAGATATTATGGGCGGCCAAACAGCTAACCAGATGGTCCCCTTACTGCCTACATCACTGTCTGATGGGCCCCACAGCTCCAGTAGCCGCCACCACAGTGGAGAGCCCCCTGTCCCCTGTCCCTGTCACCGTGCCAGCAGAGTATCATGACCTCTGTGAGGTATTCAGTAAATAACGAGCATGTGGCCTACCTCCACACAGGGCCTATGATTGTGCCATAGACCTCCTCCCCGGAGCCAGCCCGCCACGGGGTCGAGTGTACCCGCTCTCCCAAGCAGAACAGCGGGCCATGAATGCATACATTTAAAAGGCACTCCAACAGGGGTACATTCGGCCGTCCATGTCACCCGCGTCTGCTGGGTTCTTCTACGTGGAGAAGAAGGGAGGGGGTCTACGACCGTGCCTTGACTATAGGGGTCTCAACCAGGTGACTGTGAAGTACCGGTACCCCCTGCCACTAGTTCCCGCAGCCCTTGAACAGCTGAGGTCCACGTCCTTCTTAAGCTGGACTTACGCAGCCCGTACAATCTGATCCTCATCAGGGAGAGCAACGAGTGGAAAACGGCCTTTAACAAGCTGTTCTGCTTGATGGAACACCAGCTTGTACGTGAAGACTAAGAAGTGTGAATTTCACCAACGCACCATCACATTTTTGGGGTATGTCATTAGTCCAGAGGGGGACCAAAGCAAGGTGAGGGCGGTGGTGGAGCGGCACACGCCCCGAACCGTCAAGGAGCTGCAACGCTTCCTGGGCTTTGCGAAATTTTATCGGCGTTTCATCCAAGATTTTAGCAAGATCGCACAACCCCTGATGTCCCTCCTAAAGGGAAACCTCAGCACCTCGCCTGGACAGGGGGCCCTGGAGAGGCTTAAACGGGCATTCACCACTGACCCCATCCTCCAACACCCAGATCCCTCCAGACCCTTTTGTCGTGGAGGTCGACACGTCTGAGACGGGAGTCTCAGAGGTTCGGGGACAGACCCAAGCTACACCGCGTGGCCTTCTTCTCGCGACAGTTGTCTCCCGCGGAGCGTAATTATGATATGGGGAAGAGGGAGCTCCTCGAGGAGTGGAGACACTGGTTGGAGGGTGCCAACCAGCTATTAATTTTTTTGTTTACGTTTCATTTTTATTGAACATTTCTGCCGAACACTTCTGATGAACATTTCTACAGAACATTTCTACATTTCTGCTGAACATTTCTGCTGAACATCTCTGCTGAACATCTCTGCTGAACATTTCTACCTTTCTGCTGAACATTTCTACCTTTCTGCTAAACCTTTCTAAATTGCCTTTTCTGTTCTGTCCTCTCCTCCCTTTCCAAAAAATAAAAACAAATTGAGCAACAGCAGTAAACATTCACAGGATTTTTTTCATTTTATACAAACAAAGACACACAACCCACCCCTCCGGCTCATCATGGCTACCCATTAACTGTCACTGGTTATAAAGATATTGTAAAATACAACAACAAGCACTAAACTTTAAGTGGGAAGTGTCTGTAACTCCATAAAGTATGCAATAAAGGGATACCATTTATGAAAAAACGTGTCCATTCATCCTTCATCGTATATCTTATTGTCTCGAGTTTCAAAAAAAACATCACGTCCTTTATCCACTGGGAGATAGATGGGTATTTAGCAGACTTCCAATGCAACATTAGGGAAATTCTTGCTATAAGGGATGAGAAAGCAATAACATCCTTTTGTATTGAGCTCAAAAGAACTGAGGCTTCAGGAATTCCAAATACAGCAATCAATAGACAAGGCTTTAAATGTACCCTGAGAATAGTGGACATGATGGTAAAAAAAAAACAGACCAAAAACCATGGAGATCAGGACAGAAAAAAAACATATGGCCAAGATGACAGGGAGAGCCATGGCATTTATCACACTTGTCCTCTACATCCGGATACATCACAGACACTCTTGACTTGGGCAGATGGTCTCTATTTAAAACTTTGAACTGTATAAGTCCAAGACGAGCACAAGAAGTGGTAGTCTTTACCCTCCCTATAGCATGTTCCCAACACTCCTCACTTATCTGTACTCCTAACTCTGTTTCCTACGCATTCCTAATTTTGTTACTCGGCCCTCTACCAAGCTTCAGAGTGAAATCATAAATCCTAGAAATCATACCTCTCTGATGTGGATTATTTGAAAACAAACCTTCCCAAGCCTTTTCAGGAGGCGCAGAGGGGAAATCAGAAAAACATCTAGAAACAAAGTTCCGTATTTGAAAATACCGAAAGAAATGTGTCAAGGGGAGATCATAAGTGGATGCCAAATTGGCAAAGCTATCACACCATCAGAATACAAATTTCTAACTTGTTTAATACCTTTGTCATACCACACTGAAAATGAGGAGTCCATACACGATGGGGGAAATAGATGATTGTTGACTAATGGACACAAAGAGGATGCACCTACAAAGTGCTGTCTAAATTGATACCAAATTATAAGTGTGTTGAGGACAACAGGGTTATCAGTATATAGAGAAAGTTTTGTAGGTAAAGAGGAGTAAAGCAAAGCAGGTAAAGAGTATTCACTTCAAGAAGATAATTCCAATTTAGACCAAGAAGATCCAGAAGATTGAACCCAGTAACTAAGTTTATGGATGTGCGCAGCCCAGTAATAGAATTGAAAATTGGGTAATGCAAGTCCTCCACTAAGTCTACATTTCTGCAATAAAGATTTATTAACCCTCGGTGGCTTCCCTCCCCAAATAAATGTACTAATTATCTTATCCAATGAATCAAATAATGATTTTGGGAGAGAAAGAGGCACTTGCTGGAACAAGAAAGGAAACTTTGGTAATATATTCCTTTTGACAACATTGATCCTGCCAATTAGGGAAAGAGGTAAGTTACCCCAACTCTGAATGACCTTTGAGATAAGGGGAATGAAGTTAGCTGATAGAAGATTAGATAGAGAACGTGTTACATTAATACCTAGGTATTTAAAACCTGACTGACTAAATCGAAATGGTAGATCTGACTGTTGGAGAGACAAAGCTGAAGTATTGAGGAATACAGTCGCTTTTATCTAAATTTAGTTTATAACCAGAGACTACACCAAAAGACTCCAGAACATCCAAGACAGAAGGCACAGAGGTGATAGGATTGGTTACATACAATAGCAAATTATCAGCATATAGTGATTATATTATATTATAGATCATTTAACAATAAACATTTTAAAAAATTCAATTGGAAACCCATCCAGGCCAGGAGCTTTGTTAGATTGCGTAGATTTAACTGAAATTAAAATTTCTTCAAGAGAGACTGGGGAGTCCAATTGCATAGCAGTATTCGAATGAATAACAGGGTTACAGAGGTTTCGAAGAAATGCGTTCACTTTATTATTATCTGTTGGAGATTCGGATTTATAAAGTGAAGAGTAAAAAGATTTAAAAGTAGCATTAATTTCCATGGGATCTGTAATGACAATATTATGTGTTTTTAATACTAGGTATGAGACGGGAAGTGGCCTGTCGCCGTAGATGATGTGCCAGTAGATGACTCGGCTTATCGCAATGTTCATAATATGAACCACGAGTACGTAACAATGAGCGTTCCGCCTCTTTAGTCGAAATAAGATTAAATTCTGCATGTAAGTCAAGACGCTGTTTGAGAAGTTCTGGGGATCTTTGATCGAGACTACTGATCATACTGCAGATGTAAGTTCATTAACCCTAGCAGCGTGTTTTTTATTACAGCGAGCAGAATAAGAAATAATCTGCCCTCTGATATAGGATTTAAGTGTCTCCCATAACAGTGAATAAGAGGTGGAGTCATTATGATTAAAGAAAAAAAAGTCATCAATAGAACAAGAAATGAACTCACAGAATTCTCTGTCTGCTAAAAGAAGAGAATTAAATCTCCAAGGTGGTCGGCTACGTTTATAAATAGAAAGATGGATATCTAATTGTAGAGGCGCATGGTCAGAAATTACAATACAAATAGTCAGAAGAAACTACGCAAGAATCTAGAGTGCTGTCTATAAAAGAATAATCAATCCTCGAATAAGAATGTGCACCTTGGAGAAGAAAGAAAACTTTTTAAGAGAGGGATTACGGGATCTCCAGGGATCAATGAGACCGTTCTGACACATAAAATCGGAAAATGTTTTAGACATTGTAGATTTATTCAGAGACCGATCCAAGTTTGGGACAATTTCACAATTTAAATCTCCACCAAAAATCAAATGGTGAGTATTTAAGAAAGGGAGATTGCTCAACAGCCTATTAGCAAATCCCACATCATCAAAGTTTGGAGCAGTTAAATTAACCAACAATACCTGTCTTTGCATTAAAGTACCAGCAACTATAATATATCTACAGTTCGCATCAGTAATAACATTAGTGGACGAAAACTGTAACCTTTTGTCAATTAAAATAGCGACCCCTCTTGCTTTCGAATTAAAAAAATGAAAAGAAAAAAAAACTATATTGGAGTTCAAACATTTCAAATGTGTAAAAACCTTAGATCTCTTAACAGGATTACCCATACCTCTGATATTCCAACTAATAAATCTTAAATGCGTGCATGTCCCAGCTATGCTGGGATCCATATTACTACTAACCATTTAAATAAAGTAAAACATAGGAATATAAATAGCCAATTAGAGTCGAAGTGGGACCTCCCATCCCACTCCCCCCACCAGCCATTCATGATCTATACTGATCACAAGAACCTCGAGTACCTGAGGACGGCTAAGCGGCTCACACCCCGCCAAGCACGCTGGTCGTTATTTTTCTCCGGGTTCCAATTCACCTTGTCATACAGGCTAGGGACTAAGAATGCAAAGGCTGATGCTCTGACCCGTATCCACTCTCCCGAGGGCCTGGCAGATCAGGAGAAGTACATCGTACCCCCCTCCTGCATTGTGGGTGTCATCGAGTGGGCCCTGGACCAAGCCCTAGCTCGCCTCACCAGGTCATGAATCCCAGCAGCCTGTCCTCCAGGGAGGCATTTCGTGCCAAAACTCTACCACTTGGAGCTTGTCACCTGGGTGCACTTGACGCGAGCAATGGGACACCCAGGGGCCCAACAAACTTAGACACTGTTAGCCAAAAAATATTGGTGGCCCCACATGCCCAGGGAGGTACAGCATATCGTGTCCTCCTGCTGTGCCCCGTGCCTTACCCTGTCGGGAAGTTGGTACCACTTCCCATACCCGCACGTCCGTGGTCCCATCTGGCCCTTGACTTCCTAACGGACCTGCCGGAATCACAAGGCAACACGGCTATACTAGTGGTCGTGGACCGATTTTCTAAGTCACTGCGCCTGATTCCACTTCTGTCCCTTCCCTCTACAACCCACACAAGTGGCTCAGGTAGTGCAGCTCATCCAGGACGGCACATCAATGCGAGCTAAGGCAAGAAGGTTTGCTGTGTCTGTCAGCGTAGTGTCCAGAGCATGGAGGCAGAACCAGGAGACGTGGAGGAGGCCGTAGGAGGGCAAAAACCCAGCAGCAGGACCGATACCTCCTCCTTTGTGCAAGGAGGGGCAGGAGGAGCACTGCCAGAGCCCTGCAAAATGACCTCCAGCAGACCACAAATGTGCCTGTGTCAGCTCAAACGGTCAGAAACAGACTCCATGAGGGTGGTATGAGGGCCCGACATCCACAGGTGGGGGTTGTGCTTACAGCCCAACACCGTGCAGGACGTTTGCCATTTGCCAGAGAACACCAAGACTGGCAAATTTGCCACAGGTGGTGGGTTTGTGGTGGGTCAGTAATGGTGTGGGGTGGCATTTCTTTGGGGGGCCACACAGCCCTCCATGTGCTCACCAGAGGTAGCCTGACTGTCATTAGGGACCAAGATGAGATCCTCAGATCCCTTTGTGAGACCATATGCTGGTGCGGTTGGCCCTGTGTTTCTCCTAATGCAAGACAATGCTAGACCTCATGTGACTGGAGTGTGTCAGCAGTTCCTGCAAGAGGAAGGCATTGATGCTATGGACTGGCCTGCCCATTCCCCAGACCTGAATCCAATTGAGCACATCTGGGACATCATGTCTCACTCCATGCACCACAGACTGTCCAGGAGTTGGCAGATGCTTTAGTCCAGGTCTGGGAGGAGATCCCTCAGGAGATCATCCGCCACCTCATCAGGAGCATGCCCAGGCATTGCAGGGAGGTCATACAGGCACGTGGAGGCCACACACACTACTGAGCCTCATTTTGACTTGTTTTAAGGACATTACATCAAAGTTAGTGTAGTGTGGTTTTCCACTTTGATTTTGGGACAACTATTAACGAAGCTATCATATGATTTTCGTATTTGCCGCCGTGAGTACTAGGTCATCGGATCATGGCTCTTCGAGTTTGCATGCGTTAAGGCAGGCTGTGTGAGATGTGGACATTTTACTCTCCTTTTACTCACGGAGCCACATTGCTACTTGATTCTGCTTTTTGTTATTTCATATTCTGATTTGGTTTTATTTTGTTCTGTTATGTTTTGTGTTGGTTACTGTCATCGAGATCAGTTTTCTTTAATTCAACTGTGTTGTAACAGTTTTTGTCAATTATGCTGATACTGCTATGTGGTAGTACTGGTTTTGGTCAGTCTTGATAAACTTGCTACCTGTACTCAGTTTGAGCTCGAGGTTATGTTTTCATGACAGTAAGTTTGTTTTTGTTTTATTTTTTTGTTTGTCTGCTTCAAGCAGATTGAATTTTGTGGGTATTATTCCGATTAGTGGGGTGCTTTTCCCTTTTGTAAAGCTGTTGCTTCTGTACTAGCCTGCCTTCATACAGGAAGCCTCAGTCCTCCTAGGATCATTTAACTTCTTTTGTGACTGTTTTATTTAACCAATGCTTGACTGCTTGGTTTTTCTGGTTGGTTCTACTCTGCTGCTTGACTGCTTGGTTCTGTTGCTTTTGGTTACTTCATGTTTTGATTTGGTTTTTGTTTCGTGTTGGTTACAGTCGCTGAAAGTTTTCTTTAACTCAACGGTATTGTAACTGTTTTTATCCGTTATACTGATATTGCTATGTGGTAGTAGTGAATTTGGTCAGCTTTGGTATACTTGCTACTTGTAATCAGTTTGAGTCTGAGTTATCTGTGATTTTTGAGACAGTATGTGTGTTTGTTTTGTGTTCTTTTTTTTGTCTGCTTTGAGCAGATTGTAATTGATTTATGTTTCTTTTTGGTTTTTTTCTCCTTGTAGGAGTTGAGTGCTTCCTGAGGCTGGGGGAGGTCCTTTTCTGTACCTTGGGCTGTACTTAATTAAGGGTCGTTATTATTGCTGTGTTTATTTGCAGTGAATTTTGTGGGTATGATTCTGATTAGTGGGGTGCTTTTCCCTTTTGTAAAGCTGGTGCTTCTGTACTAGCCTGCCCTTCATACAGGAAGCCTCAGTTCTCCTATGATTATGGTTAATTGCCTCTTGTGACTGTTTTATTTAACCAATACTTGATCATGTTGGCTGCTCCTTTTTAAAATAGTTCTTGTCCAGTCTTTTTTATCTTAAAATAAAATGTTTTTGTATGGAAGCCTATGCCTGTTCTAAGTGGAACGTACTTGCGTGTCCTTATTTGGGTTATTTTCCCCGTTTATTCGGGGTGGCATAGTTAGTCTTAATCGAGCTAAACAAGCCACATTGCTACATATATTTCAGAGTCACCTGCAGCCACTGGGTGTCCAGTCTTGTTCACAACAAGAGGTTATTTTCCATCCTATTACCCACAGATTTATCCTTCAACTCTTTTTCCCTTTTTATTATTATTATTATTATTGTTTTGGCAGTGTTCTTGCCTGTTCTAAAACTTTAAAACTTATGTTCATTTGTTATACTAACTATTGGTAAAGGTTGAACATGCCAGTGATGAGGGTGAGTGCACTACATGAATTTTATACATGCTATTTAACATGTATGTATTGTCTACTCAAAGCTTTACCTGTTTTTAAAGAGTAAACTTTCAAATTAGGATCAATTTGTGATCCTTTTAAGTTATTAAATAATCTGTACAACTCAATCATATAGGTGAACATTATTTGAACTTGCATTAACGGAATTTTAAAATAAATATTCTATTGATGTAAATTGTAATTGATCTAACAAAAGAAAAGACAGGTAAAGACATCTCATTTACATTAATGTTTTATTAATTTTTTTAACTTATTGTTCCATGCAGTTCTGCCAGAGCCAACACCACATGCAGTCTGCCATCCTCACATACCGCCACCTTCTGTGCCTAGCACTTCCTCGCACAGTAAAGCCCCTGCATCACTTCCCAGATTACCACCACTAGCTGCACAGTCAGTACCTACAGCATCTCCAACAGCTGCTGCGCAGTCAGTACCTGCTGAACATGCACCAAAGCCATCCATGTTAAATACTTCTACTGCTCCTGAAAAGTCTTTGAGGCATACTCTTCAGAGGGCCTGACCAACCCCAGGATGCCATTTGAAGATTTTGCAGACACTCCCTTCTTTCAGCGGGAGCTGGAGGCCTCTAAGCAGAGTGGGGCAAGAGGAAATCATTAGTGGAGTATCCTTCTGGTCGTCCATGCAGGTTCTGCCACCAGCCACTAAAACAAGGACCCAGTAGCCCTCATATCCATACTGGGTTCCCTGGAGTGGCAGGCAAATACATTTACTGTCCTTCTGAAGTGCTCCCAGTATCAGGCACAGGAAATGAATGTAGAGATGACATGGGCAGAGTTTCGGCAGTTCTATGAGGCTGAGAGGCAGAGGTGGATTGTTGAAAAGAGAAAATAACTTTGTTGTGAAACACAGCATTTAAGGTCTGTGCATGGCATGTCTAATCCCAAGCCAAGCACAAGCATGTTTTGGTAAACAGTTAAAAAGCCACAAACATTGTAATACCGTTGTCCACGAATCTCATTCTATTTGTCCTGTGCGCGCTCTCTCTCTCTCTCTCTCTCATATATTGTGGAATTGTGTACAAACTTTTTATTTTATTTAATTATTATGTCTGGTGTATTTGTAAATGTTTTAAAACTCTTGGTCCTTATTTGCAATATATATATTTTTTCAATAACTTACTATAACACTCTGTATATGTTATTTAGAAAGTTATTTAAATTTTGACAAAATGTTAATTTTTATGTACTCCTTTAACAGTGAATTTTACACACTGAAAGTGTATTAAAAATGGTAAATGTTGACTGCCTCTTTTTAAAAAGTTACATAGTTACAATATGTAAGATAATATAATAAAAATAAACTAAATCATGATCAAAACATCAGTGTTGTGTGGTGTTTTAATTTTAAATATAAATACCTAAATATTTGAAATAGTAACTACTAATGACAGTCCACATCAATAATGGTTTATTTATGATAATGTTTACATTTTGCTCACCTTACACAAAGAAAACTCTTGGGAAGTGACTTTAAATTTTATTATTATTATTATTTGTTGTTGTTGTTTTTTTTTACATCATATTGTCTTCAAATACTTATTTTATCATATATTTATATTTTATGGATTCGACATTAAAACAAGTTTAGTTTTTTTTTTTTTTATCACATTTTAACCAAGGTGGGATTCGAACCGAGGTTTTGACGTTAGGTTCGTCCGTCCCGCCTCGCGGATTTTCCTCGCTTTCTATTGGCTAATCAGTATTCTACAGGAAGTGCGACTGGCCTTCGAGTGTGATGCGAAAGTGCTAACCACTAAGCCACCGTGCGCCCCACACTCACGTTGCACTAAATAAGCGAATATACAAAGAATCAAACTTTAATAAAGCAGTTTGGAATATAAATAGTGTGTGTTACATTGATTACAATTCATTTGATCGTGTTATTAATTGATTTATTTATTAAAACCAATATATTAATTCATTTTTATCTTTAGCATTTTGTCAGAGTAACTCCTCCGGAACAATGCAGAGAAATAAAACAGCTTCTGCTTCAGTGAGGACAAAATAACAGCATTAACTTATATATATGTATATATACACATTTGTTGTTTAAAAAATACTTCTTGAATGAATGGAAATGATTTTTTGGGGGGTTGAATTTTGTAGAATTTTTAAATGTGCGTTATTTTGTGGTCAGTAATCCCTGGAAAAGCTGAACAGTGACTTTAATTTACCCATGATGCATTGCGGGCAGCTATCATGGCGGCTCACTGTTGAGTAAAAGCGGTAAGTATCGCTTCAGAAAGTGTGTTTTGTTGTATTTATTAGGTGATTTATTCTGCTTTGTTGTAACTTCAGGTCTCCTCGTGTTGACGAAACAGTTTGTCACAAGGTAGAAACCGGAAGCTTTGTTAATATCAGTGAGCATTTGTTTTTATTAGCTGTAGATAAAAGTGAACACACAGACGCGCGCAGTGCGGTGTATAGTGGGTGCTGGGGCTGGTTATGAAGCTCAGTGGTGTTAGTTATCTGTCTGAGCTTCATAACCAGCCTGATTTTGAATGAGGTGATGTTTTTCATGCAGATATAAGGCGGAGAAAATATCAATCCTCGACTGGAAACGATGAGCACTCAGGTAAGTCTGGCTATATTTCTCTCTAGCTTTCTCAAAATAAGAGTCTTGTACTGACTCAGACTTCATATTAGTCTGGAAAAGTGTGTTCACATCATGGTTTACTGTTAGACACATCTAACCTGTCTCTAACTCTCATTAATTGTTGCTTTATATTCATTTCCTCCCATATAGTACAGTATACTGTTCAAGCAGGAGCATGGTGAGTGTGTGTTTGTTTTTTGTTTAAAAAAAAAAAGGAAAAATCTGAAACATGTTACATACATTTACACCCAAGTATTTGTGATGTGTTTTTGTGAAGTCAGAGGTTGGGTGTCATGCTGATGTCACACACAGGAAGTCATTGTTATTGCTACCAAGATCAAACAAACAAACAGACATTGCTTCTTTTCTCATCTTCAGCGATGCACAATGGCACGTTACTGAGAAATCCAGTGTGGTACTGGATGCAAAGTCCCAGAAATCAGTGCAGCTCTGGCTGATAATTACAAGGTGAACGCCACCATGACGTCCTGATCTCGTATTTACAACTCATGGACTCGTAGTTCTTTCGGTGAGCCTTGTAAGATTGAAGTGGTCATTCTGCGTTTAACTGGCAAAATTATATAATCGTTGATGATGAGCGTGCACCACGTCATAATCGCAACCTCCGAACTCATACACACTCGTACAACCTTCCAGAGAAGGACCTGAAGGCAGCATGAAATTCTGCTTGGCTTGTTCGCGATCTTAAAGTGTCATGGTGTTGCGGAGAGTATTATCAGGAAAGCTGAAGCTTTAGGAAGCTGATCTGTTTGAGCTGAGTGTACATATGAGGAAGTGAGAGAGCTGGACAGACTAAAGGACTAAAGTGCTGCTGCATTTGTCTGCTGAAAATAGACCAAATTTATACCAAATTCCTTTTAAATGTCTATCATCAAAAAATGTTTTTTTTTTACGTTAATTGATCACATCGGTTATAAATATTTATGTGCAAGTCATTGAGGGTGGCTTTTTTCCCATTAATATTTGTTTTATTTTGAAGTTCTGAACTCTTCTGTCTGTCTGTGTGTGTCTCTAGCCCATGATGATGCCATATGGACGGCAGCATGGGGGAAAAGCGAGAAGGATGGATCAGAGACTATCATCACTGGCTCTCTGGATGACATGGTGAAAGTGTGGAAATGGTAATGTTCTGACCGCATGCATGCTTTCAGTTATTGTTGACCGCTCCACATGTTC
Organism: Ameiurus melas; assembly: GCA_012411365.1. Classification (NCBI taxonomy): domain Eukaryota; kingdom Metazoa; phylum Chordata; class Actinopteri; order Siluriformes; family Ictaluridae; genus Ameiurus; species Ameiurus melas. Next base: position 5,782,357 of record CM022764.1, read on the forward strand.
ATGCAGCTCATATAAAGATTGAAGACATTAAATGCACATGGTTGAACACACGTGCAGTACTGTTGGGGAAACTGTTGAGGCTGTGCTTGGCTGTAGTAACTGTCTGTTTCGCTAAACTTTCTTTTTTCAGCAAGCCTTACTTACTTTATTTGAAGAATGTCATTTGAGGAATGTTCCTATAATCGATTCAGAATAAAGAATATGTGCATATGTCACTTACAATATTGGTACTGATTCACCATGCAATTATTAAGTGCTACTGAGCTCCAAAGCTCTGTTAACTCTTTATCGCTCATAGGAGATCCCCTTTAATACCCCCCTCTCACAGCTTAACTGGAAGTTTAATTGGTTTTTCTATCGAGTCAGAACTGAAGTGCCGGTTCAAATGCCAGCTTGCCCGAGGTTGCATTGGTGGACCTGACACACATTAACATTTCATCCTGTTCTTGACAATACTTACACGTGTGGTCATTAGGAAACTGGAATATTTCACATGTAAGTTGGAGTTTTTGGGGTTTTTTCTGAGGTGAATCGTCAATGGCAGAACAAATCAAGCACTGATTGTGTTGCTTTTCTTTTCACACATGCCTTTTGGGCTAAAGTATCAAGAATCGTCCTTATGTAATTGATCTATTGTGGAGGACGCAAGTATATTTCCCCCTACAGATAGTCGGGTTGAGAGGACAGTTAGAAAAGCTAACAATCAAGGTTGCACAATTTTTAGTCACCAAGACACCAAAGCTGCAATTAGACACATCCATGCCAAATGACCATTTGGAAGCCTTTTCCTGGAAGCTACTTGAACTTTTTTGAATTCTCTGGTCAACAAACACTCAAGATTGGTTTGGTGTAAAGAGACTGATCATTATACAAAAAAGAACCTAATTCCATCTGTGATGTTGTAGAGCTTTTTTTTTTCCCCCTCCAAAGACCACGGGAACCTTGTTGATTCATGACGCATGGTATCATAGACTCCAAATATTTGAAATGGAAATCTGACTTGGGTCATGGTTGGATCTTCTGCAAGATCTTCTTTCTTGCAGGACAGTGATCCAAAACATGTGTCCAAATCCACATTGACCACAGGATCAAGTCAGCCTTTGGAAATCTTTTTATTATTATTATTTTTTTGAGCTGAAGAGTAGAAACAGGATCTACGACCCTGGAGAATCTGGAAAGATGATGTATTGATGAGAGATCTCTGATTCCTTGCTCATCCAGCGTCATAGGAGAAGACTTGCTGTTGATATGTTGGTAAAGTGATGTTACACAAGGTACTGAGGGCTCAGATATGTTGCATTACCCCTCTAACTCTTCTCCACACACATCCCTGGCAGCTCAGACCCACATCAAACCACCCTCTACAATTCTATATATAACCTTTAAGATCCTTAGAGATAGACAAACCCAGGAACATTCTTCATAAGAATATACTTTTGTACAAGATTGGATTTGTTGTCTATACTCTACAGTGTTTTAGTAGTATTTCCCTGCTCTGGGTTATTGACTGCCCTCTGCAGGTCAGATGAGAAGCTGGAGCTACAGTGGACGCTGGAAGGCCACCAACTGGGTGTGGTGTCTGTGGACATTAGCCACAATGGCGCCATCGCCGCATCCAGCTCTCTGGATGCTCACATCCGTCTCTGGGACCTGGAGTCTGGCAAACAGATTAAATCCATGGACGCAGGACCAGGTGAGGGTTTCAGGCAGCACAGGATGATTTGTTGTGACACAGCTCATTATATGATGATGAGGATACAAGTGGTATTTCAATGTTTTAAAGAGTCACAGCATGTCGGTCATCTCACCTGGCCTGGCTCTTTGTCACTTTTGTCCAAGCTATTTCATTCTCACAATGACTCAATTGCTGATGACATAGTTTGCTTATTCAAATTGTTTCAGAACAACATTTAGAAAATCTATTCATTAGGATTTTGGCCATGATCTTTAAAGTGTAGATTCATAAAAAAAAATTGTGGTGTGTGTACTTCTACTTTCTTGTTTTTGTGGAACATACTGATATTTCTTACTTTCCTTAATTTTTTTGATAAATATGAGACTTTTATGCTTCTCATGTTTCCCTCTTAGTTGATGCCTGGACTGTAGCGTTCTCCCCCGACTCCAAATACATCGCCACAGGCAGCCATCTTGGCAAGGTGAACATCTTTGGCATTGAGAGTGGGAAGAAAGAATACTCCCTGGACACCAGAGGGAAATTCATTCTCAGCATCGCCTATGTAAGACCTTCCACCATTACATGCATGAAATATGTTGGTTATTATATGAGGTTTCAAGCGTGATATTAACGAGTTGTTTTAAAGTACATCATAAAACCCCAAAGTCGACGGATCATCCCCAGAGGATGATCAAAGAAAGAAAAAGAAAAGCTTGACCTGGAAAGTAATTAAAGATTATGGCCTCTAAAACTATACCTTTACAATCCTGAATTTTCGGTAATCTGTCAGTAGTTACAGGTAGAATGTGTTAGACCAGCACAGAGAGATGTGTGGGAATGACATAAGCCCCACCCCCTGGACATGCAGCAGTTTCTTGTGCAGCTTTAATTCTCTAAACAACCATTTATCATCTCGGCTTAAGATTAGTTCCGGTTAAAAAGCAGAGTAAATGATGCCTCCTAAATAAAACCTCTGATGTCTGTGTTGTTTCTGTTTCTCTCTCATCCTGCTTTCTCTCAGAGCCCAGATGGGAAGTACTTAGCCAGCGGTGCCATCGATGGAATCATTAACATCTTCGACATTGCAACTGGGAAACTCCTCCACACACTGGAAGGTAAAATTATACCGACTGATAATGACCATGGTGATGTTTAGATCAGAATTGTTTACAAAGGGAACTAGGAGTTAAACATATCCATGTTGTATTACAAGCAAGTAAATAAACCAAGATGTCTGTTGTCTTTGAATTATTATTATTTTTTTAATTGGATAAAATATTTTATATATAGGAACACATTTGAAAATGTTTATACTGCTACAGATTAGCATTAACATTAGCACTGCACTATATCTTTCGTACACTGTATAAACAGACCATCACACCCACAAGCGCTTTCTGACCATCCCATTCTGTTAGTCCCTCTTATGCTGTTATGATAACCTCCACTCTTCTGAGAAGGCTTTCCACTAGAGTTTGGAGCGTGGCTGTGGGGATTTGTGTTCAGAGCATTAGTGCAATCAGGCACTGAAGTCTGGCGAGAAAATTTGGCAAACCATGTGCGACTTTGTGCATATGAACATTGTGATGCTGGAACAGGTTTGGGGCTTTTTTGTAAAAATTGTAAAGCTACAGTATACAGTTTATGGAAGAAGCATATACGGTCGTTTCCACATACTTTTGGCCATATGGTGTATAAATGATGCTAATATCAAAGGAAATTTTTTATAGACCATTTTATCACAAACACACAAGCATTCATTTGTTTTTATTTACAGCAGTGTTCGCTGTCAAAGACATTTGTTCAATTAAAGAAAATTGTAGGTGTACCAGCATCTACATTTAAAAAAAAAAAGGTGGGCCATCCTGTCTAGCTTCCTATTCATTATTCAGGGTATGTCTACATGGTTTATACACCAGCCAGCCCTATTCAATGGCTTTTTCACCAACCCCTAATAATTTCTGCGGTCATTATTCCTATAAAACATATGCTGCGTTAAACTCATGTTAATAATTACACGCTACAGCTGGGTCCATAAGTATTTGGACAGCAACACAATTTTTGTCATTTTCCCTCTGTAGACTACCACACTGGATTTGAAACGAAGCAATCGAGATGTGATCGAAGTATAGAAACTCCGATTTACTTCAAGAGATTCAATAAACATATTGCATTAACCGTTTAGGAATTGGAGCTACTTTTTACAGAGTCCCTCCATTTTCACAGGCTCAAAAGTAATTGGGCAGTTGTGGCCTGATTCCTCGTTATTTCGTGAGAAATGAAGGAGAGTTAAGGTCTGGAGTTGATTCCAAGCGTTGAATTATGATGGGAAACTGTTTGAGAACACTTAATAATGCGGCCCAAAGAGGTGTTGATGCAAGTGAAGGAGGTCATCATTAGGCTGAGGAAACAAAACAGGCCTATCAGAGTGATAGGAGTAGCCAAATCAACAATTTGGTACATGCTTAAAAAGAATAAATGCACGGGTGTGCTCAGAAACACCAAAAGACCTGGAAGTCCACAAAAGGCAACTAAAGTGGATGATCGCGGAGTTCTTTCCTTGGTGAAGAAAAACCCCTTCACAACATCTAGCCAAGTCAAGAATACTCTGGAGAAGGTAGGAGTATCATTGTCAAAGGCTACAATCAGGAGACGCCTTCATGAATGTAAATATAGACGGTTTACTGCAAGATGCAAACCACTGGTAACATGCAAGTTCTAATGCAAGATTAACTTCCCAGAATGATGGGAAGAGAAGTGTATGGAGAAGGGATCCAAAGCTTACCACATCATCTGGCAAACATGTGAAGGAATTATGGCATGGACGCGTGTATGGCTGCCAATGAAACAGGGTCACTGGTGTTTATTGATGTGACTGCTGATGGAAGTAGCAGGATGTAAAAAAAAAAAAAAAACAACAAAAATGTGGCTGTTCTTCCAAAACAGTTGATGCAATATTTTTGTTAATCCCCTTGAATTAAAGCTGAAAATAACATCTTGCTTACTTCATTTCAAATCCATTGTGGTGGTGTACAGAGGCAAAAATGACCAATTGTGATGCTGTTCAAATACTTATGGATCTGACTGTATATGTTTGGTGTTCCCTCTGGAGAAGTGTGGGGCTTTCAACTCGGTCAGCTCTTTTACTGTTAATTTGTGTGTGTGTGTGTGTGTGTGTGTGTGTGTGTGTGTGGAGAGCGCATGATGGAAATGTTTGAGGTTCATCGACTCCACCTAGGCTGTCTTCTAGAAATGATTTGTGTGTGTTCTCTTTGCAGGCCACGCCATGCCCATCCGCTCTCTCACATTCTCTCCTGACTCTCAGCTCTTAGTCACAGCCTCCGATGATGGCTACATCAAGATTTATGACGTGTAAGTGGAGCTGTGGAATTACAGCCCTCTTATAACGTATGTGTCATGTGACAAAAGTTTTTGTTCTTGATGTTTTGGAGAAAAAAAAACTTTTCCTGCAGAGAGACGGACAGTGTAGTGTAATGTAATGTAACACTGCTGCTTATCCTGAATGTGTAATAGTTGTGTAGCTAATTGAGGGGTGTGTGTGTGTGTGTTACAGACAGCATGCTAACCTGGCAGGTACTCTGAGTGGCCATGCGTCTTGGGTGCTCAGTGTTGCCTTTTCACCTGATAACACACACTTTGTCTCCAGGTAAAATATCAAAATACCTTTAAAAATGTAATAATAAAACAACCCTGTAAAAATACACTGTATTTTGCAGTATAATGTAGCTTTTGTCCTTGTTGTCTGCAGCTCGTCAGATAAGAGTGTGAAGGTGTGGGAGGCGAGCAGCAGGGCGTGTGTGAACACTTTCTTTGACCATCAGGACCAGGTGCATCTTGCATCTCCTGTTTCTTTTGTTCAACTGGAGAAATGTCTGGCTTTGAGCCGAGTCATTTCACTTACACACACACACCCACACTTATCAACTAAATTTCCAACGAATTCACCAACAGCTCAGATGACCACCTGCCTTTTATTTTACACCATATTATTATTATTATTGTTTTAGATTTTTATTTCTCTAAGAAGTCCTGTTCAGGTTTTATTACTGAATATTTTTAATCCTCTTTTATCGGAAGTCTGTAATAAACAAGTCTTGGCTCAAGTCAATATTCGTACACAAGCGACTTGAGGGCAGTTTGTTGTTCTATTCGTATAGCACTTTTCACATTAGATACAGTCACAGAGCAGCTTCACAGGAATCAATATGGAGACGTCGATTTCTTGTGAACTCCCTGAGATTTTTTTTTTTTTTTTTTTTTTTAAAAAAAAAAAAAATGTTAAAAAGTAAAAAAAAAAGAGAAGAAAAAATGAAAAAGGGGAAGAAATTTTTTAGAAGTAGTTTCGCGGTGTAACAGGTGGACCTGTGGACGTTTTTTTGTAGAGGTGATGTGGAAAAAGGGGGAGGGGCCCTCCCTCCCCGGAAGTGTGCTGTTAATTGTCTCCGCAACTCGGCGACACAATATCGAGATGTCTACAGGTATCAGGGTCTCTGCTGCAATTTACCACGCACACCATCCAGAGCATAACTGATATGAGGTCTTTTACACGTTTTTAAATGTCCCGTGTCACTGTAATCTCTTTCGCATTATATTTCATACGTCTGCCACTTGCAGTTCTACTCCGCTCATCCTTCTGTGCAAGGAGAACTGTAGTATAAACAGATCTTATCTTCATGAATCTTAAATTAATGACATCAAATCACACTACAGACACTGACCTCTCTCTCTCCATGTCTGTCTGTCTGTCTATCTGTAAATATCAATCCTCATCACAAGATGTTTATAGGAATTAGACATTGTTTGTTTAATCACACACACAGGTTTATACACTTAAGCATTACAGAAGGATAGGTCTAAAACTTTGGCCATACCCACATCTTTCTTTTTTTACCTACAATACAAGGTGTGTTTGTGTGCAGGAAAAAAAAAGCACCAATTGTGATCAGACACCACAAAAAGGACTGAAGGAGACCATGTCAACAGTTTCACCACATATTCATGACTACACATACATTCACTGTGATCATCATAGCTGTTTATGATTCCTAGCAGATGACCGACTCAAGTGATTTTTAAGAAATATTTCTCAGGGATTAAAACTTCACTAGAAATCATATTTTCCAAAAGAACACCTCCACAATTCACTATGAAACCATACACACAAATATAAAAGATAAACAACACCCATGCAGTGTAAATGCTGTATAAAATATGAGTGTCTCTTTGAGGGTTTTAACAAAAAAAAAAGGGTAATCAGTTCACTCAATTGTGTAGATTAAATCGGTCCAGGCTTGGTGAGTAACATCGTTAGTGCCCGAATCGCTGAGCAGCACCCGAGGGATGGTTCCTGGTCAGTATTAGCATTTTGAAATCTGGGTCAGAGCTGATGAACAGCCATCAGTTGCGTTCGTCCCAAATTTACATTTCGTTCTACAAACGTGCATAGCAGAGGTTGGAATCAATTTTTTAAAATCAAGGCATGTACGCTTTAGACAAAGATTAGGCTTAAATCAGCCTGTACGATTACACAACTGCTTCAATGTGTGTGCACTGTGATTCGATTTGCTTCATTTCTTGACATTTTGGCACCAAACATCAAATATTAACATTCAGGATAGTTCATAACACTTTACTGAAGCTGTGTGTGACATTTTACAAAATATACTATAACTAATATGATATCGATCAACTGCTAAAATGTTAAAAAGGCAACGTTAAAAGGCAAGAAAGCCCACATAGCTTGGGTCAGCCTTGTGTATGTGTCCTGGACCGCACCCTGCTTTTCACCAGTGCCTGGTATGGACGAGCTCAGGCCGTAGGCTGAGTCTCTTCAGTGTCTCATAGCCGATGACGATGAGGATGGAGGTAGGCAAGGAGGAGATGATGCGAGCAGAGAGGCCCTTGGTCAGGCCCCACATGCCCTCCTCAGCCATGAGCTGGTTAAATGTTTCAATCACTGACGAACGGCCTTCTACCTTGTAATGAAGGAAAAAATAACGTATATACAAGCCAACATATACAGTGGATATATATAAAAATAAAATTAAAAAGTCTACACAGCCCTGTTAGAGTTGCAGGTTTTTTGTGATGTAAAAAAAAAAAAAAAAACCAGGATAAAATCACATCAGACTTGTTTTTCCCACCTTTAACGTGACACGGCAGCCAACAAAATTCAAGTGGAAAAAAAAGAGAAAAAACAAAAAATGTACAATAAACTGGATGCATAAGTGTGCATACACTATTATAATGGTGCATGTGACTGTGCTCAGAATGAGCTAATCACATTCATACATGTTCAAAAGTAATTATTGTACACCCATCATCAATGACATGATTATTTCTGTAGGTTTTTCTTGACATCATCTTGGTTTTATCTGACTGCTGAAGACATTGTCCACAAAGAGCTTACAAAACATATACAGGATCTCGTTGTGGAAATGTATCAATCAGGAGAGGGGAACAAAAGAATTTCCACAACATTATGTGCACCATGGAACACCGTGAAGGCAGACATCAACAAGTGGAGAAATAGGGCAGCACAGTCACATCAAGAACAGGACGTCCTTCTAAATATTACCAGAAAGACTGCCAAGAGCCCTACAGCAACCTAAAGGAGTTGCTCCTTTAATTATCTATTGTATTCTTCACATCTGGATTCTGGGATCGGGTGGCTAGGGGGAAGCCCTTTCTCACAAAAAACAAATAAATAAATAAATCACAAAAACTAAAATCACCCCAAACTATGTGGCAATTCTAAAAGATATGTTTGGTGCAAAAACAATTGAAAACCCCCCCCAAAAAACACAATACCCACAGTGAAGCATAATTGTGGCGGTATCATGCTGTGGAGCTGCTTCTCTTCAGCTGGGACAGGGTCTCTGTTCAAGATAGAGGGAATCGTGGATAGCTCCAATACCAATCTATTTTGACACAAAACCTGCAGGCCTCTGTTAGACAGCTGAAGATGAAAAAATGAGTTCACTTTGAAGCACGATAATGAAAATCCTGAGTCAGCAAATGGACAGCTTCAGAAGAAGAAGATAAATGTTTTGGAACATCACAGGGCCCAGATCTAAATCCTATCAAAAACCTGAGGAATGACTTTTGTGCACAGGAGATCCCCTCACAAGGTGATCGAACTGGAGCATTTTTACAAGGTATAATGGAATAAAAATCACCAAATCAAGACTCCCAAAAACACAGAGTGCTTTATAACAAAGTAATAGTTAAGGGGTGTGTAATCAGGTTACTGCAAGGTTTTCCTTATTCTTTTTTTCCTGAAATTAAAAAAAAAATTCACTTTTATTCTGTTGGTTGCTACAATCGCTCTAAAGGTGGAAAAAGATCTGGCATGCTTTTATCTTGGTTTCAGGGGTGTGTAGACTTTGTCGGCGTGAGCATGCAAAATCAAATTAATTGGAACAAATTACGAATACAACTAATGAACACATTAAAGTTGAAGACTGCAAAATGGTTCATACGACTATTCAAATGCAAGCTACATAAATTTGGGTGAAAGATGAACCTCTGAGGAAATAAATCCAGTCTGACAGGAGTCACATAAGCTCACTGATTACTGAGCCTCTCAGGGTGCGAAGCAAACCTGGACCGCTGCTATATTGCTGAATGTCTTTAAATAGAGTTGAGACCAAAAGGCTAACTTTAAATGTAAGGCACGTCCTGGCAACATCAGAAAGCCGGGTCAGATTATTGACTGGGAATGAAGTAAACCGGAAACATAAAACGTGATACATCATGAAGAGAGAGCGCTACAGAACAAAACGATTCTATTCAGGTAGAAGCTGATATTTTTATTATGACTCCAGAACCATGTAAGAACTGAAACTTGCTGATGCTTCCTGTGCTGCCATAAAGAGGACGTCTAGCATGCTTTTGCAATTGGTATTTTTTTACAGAACAAAATGGCATAGCTCCTTTTGCTCGGATATAAATAAAAGCAGCTCATGTGACATTCACGCTGTAACTACATCATCATCTAACATCATCATGATCATCATTAGCCCTAGTGTCTAATGTCAGCTACCTACAGAGGAGGCCAAAGGTTTACATACACCTAGGCTCAAAACTCCACACATTTCATGCTACATGTTACACTCTCCAAGTCAGTAAGGGCATCTACTTTATTTCCATAAGAGATTATTCCAAAATAATAACCCTGAGACTCATTTAGTTCAGCTATTATTTTGCACTGGCACTAAAGGTAGGTCATTAAATACAGTCAGAGGTGCTCTTCCACAGGTTAACTCCTAATTATGATATACTGGCCAATCAGAAGCTTCTCAAAGTCATTACATCAATTTTTAAAGAGACCGTGAACTTGGTGTATGGAAACATTTGACCCACTTGAATTCTGATATTGCGAACTGAAGCTGAAATAAATCAGTCTTTAATCGACTGTTTTTGAAATGACCGCTGACAGGAATAAAGTAGACGCTCTACTCAACACGGAAAACGTACGGAACATGAAATGTGTGGAGCTGCGAAAAACCGAATGTCTTTAGCCTCGGTGTAGCTAAACTTTTGGCCTCAACTTTAACTAGCCCAGCTTACTGGCTAGATTAAGTATTACAAGTAATAAAGACTGAATATTGCTTGGTGCAATTCTGGTGATAAGGAAGCTGTTTGTCTTTGCTTTGTCTTCACAAGAAGAGGATCTGCTGGTGTGACTTATCTGCGTGTAGCCACACAAAGTGGAATGGCACATAGCGTACCGGTGAAGGCAACAAAATTAGTCAAGTTGTAATTTTTGTTTTACCTCACTTGATCCTCAACATTGGACCAGATTGACTGGGATGCATCACTTGGCACTTCTATGAAAAAAATTAACCTTCTTTGGAATTGCGCTATGATTTAAAAGCAGCTGCTTCCCATAATTAAAACCTTAATCAATCTTCAGTCTTATTTATCTCTAGGTGATAAAAAAAATCACTGCTCTGTGCAGCTCTCAAACGGGCAGTGTGTTTACCTGCACTCTAGCTCTCACTACGTCCATGGGGTTGGTGAGGGTGGAGGCGGTGGCAGCAGCCATAGGCCCGGCCACGGCCTGCAGGAGAAGGTGAGGGCAGTTGGACGGGGCCAGTCGCGACAGCTGCTCTGTTTCAGCACACAACACACACCGCATTAATCTACACGTCATACAGAAACTCAAAAAAGTTACTTGGAGATAAATGAATGAATGAATGAATAAATTATATGTGGTATAAATAACCTAAAATAACCTATAATCTTTAACAGAAGCTGATTTTTTTGGTTGTTATTCGGCTCAGATCATCTTCTTCAGCAGTTAAAAGCCAAAACACACAGGAATAATAACACAAAACACACCAGGACATGGCCACTGCTTGCACAGAAAAGGGAGACCAGAACGAATCCATCATAAGGCTGAACTCCTGAAATCCTGCTGTGTAAATGCACGGCATCTCAGCGTGTGAGAATGAACTGGATTACACGAATACCACCGTTAAGCCACAGAACGAAAACAAGCAGAGGATACTGTAGCTCAGCTCAACATACTACAACATGCGCACTTGAGGTGCCTTACTCTGTTTCTGAGTTTAAAACAAATATACATCATCACACTACTAAATAAGTGTATATCAATACATTGTGTTATGATGGATAACATGGATGAAAGGCACAGAAGCAGAGAGGGGTGTGTGTAATAGCAGAGAAAGTATGTCCATGAGGACAGTAAGATGTAAGAGCACCTGCATAAAAGTGATAAAAAGGCCACCACACTGCACTGTTAGGGATGTAGGTGAGAAGAGACGCCACATAGCCACGGTAAAACCCCCGAAAACCATCTGCAGCAAAAATCTGTACGGTAATGTCTCGGGTCTGCCCAAAAGTCACTCCGTGCTTAGATGTTGCAACGGCCATCTTATTCTTGAGCTTAAAGCGTGTGAGATGTTCCCCCTGGCCTTGCATCATGAGCTGCTGGGAGACCACGTCGATGGGCACGGTGATGCTCTGAGCCACCAGCGAGGCACAGCCACCGGCCACCAGAGACTTGACGGTGTTACTGGAGGAATACTGAGAGACGTACTTCCTAACCAGCTCATAGGTGGTAATATAGGCTTGACCTGAGATCAGTGTGAAGGAGTTAACCATGAATCCCCGGTACAATCCCCGCACGCCTTCAGCCTTGAGGATCTTACAGAAGGCGTCAAATGTGCCGCTGTAAAGCGACTTCCCCTTCTGCACCTGTAGCCGGGTTCGGATCAGGGTGAAGGGGTAGACGGTGACGCGTGTGGTTAAAGTCATGAACACGCCGAGGGAATAGAACTTCCTCTTGTCCAGGTCTTCCCATTCTATGATCCGGATGTTCCGTTTCTGCTGCATCGTTCCACCTGACGACAAACTTCACGGGACAGGTCCTGCGACGCACCTGCCCTTCAACCTACAGAGGCACGAAGAACAGGAACAGGTCAGAGTAAAAGCATATCAGGAAGCGTCTTTGACAAAATCTCATTTAGCCCCTTCTTCGCAGCCAGAGAGGATTCCTTAAAACTAGTCACCAGATGTGTGGAGTTCAGCGCTTGCTGTTGTGTCTATAGATCAAAGGTCTTGAAATGACATTTGCCCACCAGAGTGATATGTCTGTGAGGTGCGTTTCACAGACCATCAGTGTGTTCAAAGGGCAATGCAACTAACTACCTTTAGACACACAATATGGCCAAAAGTCTGTAGACACATGACCATCACACCCATCTTCTGTTCTTCCCTAAACCGTTGCCATGAAGTTGAAAGCACACAGTTGTATAGAATGTCTGTGTATGCTGTAGCTTTACAATCTCCCTTCAATGGAACTAATGGGCCTAAACCTGTTCAAGCATGACCCAACGTGAGCTCCATGAAGACATGGTGTGTGTGAAGGCTGGAGTGGAAGAACTCGAGTGTCCTGCACAGAGCCCTGACCTCAACCCCACTTAACACCTTTGGGATGAACTGGAACACCGACTGCACCGCAGATCTCCTCATCATCCCAACATCAGTAATTCTTTGACCTCACTAATGCTCTTGTAAAAAATCTGCTGTAAAGAAGAACAAAGCTTATTATAACAGCAAAGGAGGGAATAAATCTGGAAAGAGACATTCAGCAAGGACATAGAAGAAGTGCGATGGTCAGGTGTCTACATACTTTTGGCCAGACAGTGTACTATATTTACACAGACACAATTTTTTTTTAAACAAATTAAAAGGTTTTAAAACATGTGGATGTTGAGAGTAGTTAAATATACACATCATGTTGTAAATATTTATGTAATTGAAATTAACTTCAATATTTAAGTATGATACTATGAACAGATAATGAGACATGGGATGGAATGTGTGACCTCCTCCTCCTCCATAATGAGCCTCACATGCACAGGAGACAGAACCCTTTTCTCTATCTTCTTCACCTTTTGTGTGTGTGTGTCATTTCGACATTTATATCCAGTGCTGAAATACTCCACGCGAGGATGCATGGAAGGTCATGAAAACCGGAGATGCAGCTGGGTCTTCCGCGTTAGGAACATCATGACAGGTCTCATGACCTCTCGCTTGAACACAACATCAACTTACCAGCTTAGCTTGCCATCATTTCCGCCTGCCGTATACCTAACTACTGATCATCATTATTTAAAAAATATAACATAATTAAAAGCTGTATTTTTAAAAAAAAAAATCTAAAAACCCTATCGACGACTGAACGCTTCCATGTTTTTGAAATAAAATAAAATAAGTCATGACGTTAAAGGTTTTACAAGCGTGAGTTCTTTCCCTCGTTGTACTTCCGTCGCGCGACATGACGTCACGAGACGGGAGAGGGCGTGGCTAGCTGTCTTCTCCTGTGATTGGTTGGTTTGGGATAGGGCGTTGCAATACCTCCTCGCTAGTGGAATCGTGTTCATTTCAGAAGTCATCATGGCGCTCACTTCCTCATATCAAGGTAAGAGGCTGTGTTTGATTAATTCTCAGCGATTTCCTTTGCGTTTAAATGATCAGAGTAAACAGATGTACGCGTCGTCATCTGCACAAAGCGGACGTGATGAGGATATTTCAACACGCAAGCTTTTAGGCTGGATCTTGCGTGGCCCTATTTTCTTTGAAGTGTAAGCTAAGTGGCTAAGCTAGCCTGTAGAGAAGTGTAGAGCCGGCTGAGCTGAGTAGAGATTTCTTCAACAACAACAACAACAATAAATAAACAAACAAACAAACAAATAAATATCAAACTTCAGACAGGTTCTAACGCCTAGAGGATATTTCAGCACGAATTGTGTGAGCGAAATGTCATGGAATATTACACAGGTTTCACATCCTAATTGTGTGTGTGTGTGTGTGTGGGGGGGGTTGTTGGGGGAGTGGTGGGGGTGTGTGTTATTTGGGGGAGTGGTGGGGGGTGTGTGTGTTGTTGGGGAGTGGTGGGGGGTGTGTGTTGTTGGGGGGGTTGGGGGGTGTTGGGGGTGTGTGTGGTGTTGGGAGGAGTGGTGGGGGGTGTGTTGTTGGGGAAGTGGTGGGGGGGTTGTTGGGGGAGTGGTGGGGGGTGTGTGTGTTGTTGGGGAGTGGTGGGGGGTTGTGTGTGTGTTGTTGGGGGAGTGGTGGGGGTGTGTGTGTTGTTGGGGGGTGTGTTGGGGGGTGTTGGGGGAGTGGTGGGGGTGTGTGTGTTGTTGGGGGAGTGGTGGGGGTGTGTGTGTTGTTGGGGGTGTGTAGGGGTGTGTGTGTTGTTGGGGGAGTGGTTGGGGTGTGTGTGTTGGGGGAGTGGTTTTGTTGGGGGGTGGGGGTGTGTGTGGTGTTGGGAGGAGTGGTGGGGGGTGTGTTGTTGGATGTGTGTGGTGGGGCGAGTGTTGGTAAAGGCGAGTGGTGTTGGGGTGTTGACGGAGATGTGTGTCTGTGGGGTGTTAGTTGGGCGTGGGATTGTTGGGGGTGCGAGGATTGTGTGTGGGATGTGGGGGGGGGTGGGGTGTTGTTGGGGAGAGTGTGTGTGGAGTGTTAGTTGTTGGGTGAGGGATTGTGGGGAGGGATGGGGGTGGGGTGTGTGTGTTTGTTGGGGTGTGGGGATGGGGTGTTGGGGTGTGGGGATGAGGTGGGGGGTGTTGGGGGATGGGATGGGGCGGGGGGTTTATATGCTGTTAAGTCACGCGGTTCTGTAATCTTCAGCAGACCGTTTGGAGTAGGAGTGCTGCATGGTGCAGAGATAAGAAGAAAAACACCCCAGTTCCCTCCCCACTTTCCCCTTTACTGGAATTAAAGATTGTGGTGTTTTTGTTTGTTTCTCATAATCAGTTCAGTATTAGTATTCTCTCTTTCCCCTGGAGAATACAGAAGCTTGTGGATGAGGATTGTTTTTGTCTGTTGATGTTTACAGCAGGAGACTTTCCTCTTTCCACACCATGTATAATACAATCTACATTTCTGCTTAAATATGACTTAAAATATCATCAGATTTTCACACAAGTCATACACGTAGACAAAGAGAACCCAGTCAAACAAACGAGACAAAATTATTTGACTTGGTCATTTATTTATGAAGGAAAATTATCCAGTATTACATTTCTGTGAGGGGTAAAAGTATGTGAACATTTAGGATTAGCAGTTCATTTGAAGGTGAGACTATAGTCAGTAATCGGGTAAATTACAGTGTTTGTAATCAGTGGGATCAGATCAGGTGTGAGTGAGGGAGGGCCCTGTTTTATTAAAGAATAGTGATCTATCACAGTCTGATCTTCACCACACATGTTTGTGGAAGTGTATCTTGGAACGAACAAAGGAGATTTCCGAAGACCTCAGAGAAAGAGTTGTTGAAGCTCGTCAGGCTGGAAAAGGATACATAACAACCTCTAAAGAGTGTGGACTCCACCAATCCACAGTCAGACAGATTGTGTACAGATGGAGGAAATTGTAGACCATTGTTCCCCTCCCCAGGAGTGGAGACCAACAAAGATCACTCCAAGAACAATACGTGTAATTGTCCACGAGGTCACACAGGAATGCTGATGCTGGCTTAGAAGCAAGAGAAACCATGTCAGTGACTGAGGCATAAATGTGACTTGTCCTTGTGCCGGAGCATCTGACCTCTATTCCAACAATTGCACAATCCAGATAAATGTTAAGAACCACCCCAATATTTAAGCATGCTTTCCTCTGTCTGTGTGTCGCTTGGCAACCATTCTGAGAACTACATTGCTTGGTGACCTTCTTGTAGTTTCTCCTTCAAAGAAAACAAAGCATGGCGTAAATAATGCACCTCAGTCATGTTTATTCACATACACCTCTTCATCACTGCTGTGATGTGTTACGGTCCTGGCAGCATGATTGAGTGATATGACCGAGTTAATATGCACAATATGGCCACAAAGTTTGTGGACACCAGGGACGTGCAATAAAGACTTAACTAGATCACCATTAAAAAATTTGTGTGATAATGATATAAATGAGTATGAAAATGGTAAAGTTTTTAAAAAATACTAAACAGGCCACAGGTTACATCAGTGTACGGTCTTTCGAGCCGTACAAATACTGAAACGTAACTCTCTAACCCGTATGGCCGAAAAACCGGCTTGCCCATCTTTGATCTATTCCCGTATGGACGATATACCGGCTTGGTTGTCTATACCAAATCCCGGTAAGGCCGATATAGCGGCTTTACAGTGTAAACGTTATCCCTGTACGGCCGGTATACCGGCATTACTCTGCTATGATTCCTTACTTATTGAATTATTATTTTTTGAACCGGAAAGTTGATGTCATGATGTGATTACGTTATTACGCCGTCATTACGATGAAGATGATCCAAGTGTGAATGTTGTTGATAAACTTATGTAGAAGTGAACTAAAAATGCCAAAGCGAAAAGCTAATCGTGTTCCAGCTAAAGTTACACCTACAGTGAACACAGGTACATCTAAAACAGTGGAAAAAATGAAAACGTACGCTGTTACACAGGCGAGAGTGAGGATTCTAGATAGTGACAGCAATGAAAGTTCAGGCGATGTTGAAACCGAAACTGATCGTGACACAAACTCTCCTGATTCAGATCCTGATCCGTCTTCATCTTCAGCATCAACCAGTGCGACTGACACTGCAGGGGTTTGGAGTCATAACCTGACCATCTCTGTGCATTCGTGAAAACACTACCTGCTGGTCTGATTATCACCAGAAAGGTGACTTTTGGCGCCAAAATTCAAAGGCATTGACCACGCTGATGCTCGTATGGTACTTCTAAATGAGTAGAATGATTTTAGCAAGCATTTTTCGTAATTTCTCTAGTTAAGAATTGTGCTCTAAGTCAGTGGTCCCCAACCTTTTTATCACCGCGGACCGGTCAATGCTTGACAATTTTACTGCGGCCCGGGGGGTTTAACCGTCAGATAAGGATTCTGCATGTTGGTGTGCCCGCTAAGACTCACAAGCTCTACTCCTCTCCTCTCGACCACTGCCCTAACGCTCTCTGACTCTGTTCGTTATGGTAACGTTTAAACATCCCTTCAAAATAAGATACAGATACACCACAAAAACGAATATAAAGAACATTTTATTTTCATGAAAATTTTAACTCACGATAACGGGAACCCTGAGCTTGTTTCTCTGCAACGAGACGGTCCCATCTGGGAGTGACGGGAGATAATGACACACGAAGTGTGTTGCTTATGCCCAATCTACTCCGTTGTTTTGTTTTGGTTGCTGTCACTGCAGAAAACCCCGCTTCACACAGATAGGATGTCAGAAATGGCAAAAGGGTTTTCAGTGCTGTGGTGGTGATCTCAGGGTATTCTGCCATGACTTTAATCCAGAACACCGGCAGAGTTGCTGTCTCAAACATACTCTTAAGGCCGCCGTCATTTGCAATCTCCAGCAGCTGATCTTCTTCTTGCACAGACTAGATTCTAGATGCTAGATTCACCTGGTTTGTTGACAAATGGGTCGCGGAACCATTCCTTGACAGTTCGTGGGTCTTTTGTGGTTGGGAAGTAGTGCTCAAACTCCTTTAAAAGCAAAGACAGGTGATCGTGCACCAGCTGGGAGAATGAAGGCTCAGGCCCAGTCTCACCCAAAATCCCCGCTAATGTTTGAAACATGTCCAATATGCCTCTGTTCACGCGCCGTCCCCACAAATCCAATTTGGCTTTAAATGCAGCTACTTTATCTGCCAACTTGAAGACAGTTGTCATTTTTCCTTGAAGTTAAGGGCTTGTGCTTTGACGTGTTTAATAACTTTAACAATATGATTCAATACGCTGTTCAATTTTGGTGGCATTTTTCGGCATGCCAGCATTCATTTTTCGGCTTGCCCTGTGAATGATACAATGTGTAGATTCACATTCAGGTGCAACTTCCTTAATCTGAGCAGTTAAACCAGACAGCCGTCTGGTCATGGCAGCAGCTCCATCTGTGCATATGCCGACACAAGAGGACCATTTCAGTTTTCCTGATATATAACCATCCAGTGACTTGAACAGTTCTGCGGCAAGATCAATTCTTCACCAATAGTGAATGGCGTTTTAGCCTTAGCAATACGGTTAGCCACCAAGTACGATGCTCTCCGTGCATTCGCATTTACTGATGTGGTGGCCCTCAGTAATTTCTTCTGTCCGTCATGTTCCTGTTTTTTTTCTTTCAAAATATTCCAGGGGCTTGTCTTTTAATCCAGGGTGCTTGGTCTCCAAGTGGCGAAGCAGTTTTGAAGGCTTCATTGCCTCATTAGCGAGCCGGTCGCCGCATATTATGCAGAGCGGCTTGGTATGTGATAATCACCTACTGGGATAAATCCATATTTCAAGTAGGACTCCTGGTATTGTCTGTTAAAAGCTTTCTTTTTCTTGGAAGTGGGCTCTTCTCCTGTCTCTTTACTGGGCCTTTTTCCCTTTGCAAAGAAACTTTCCAAAAACACGTCCACGCTGCGGAACGTAAACCCGTCATGAATTGTGTCGTCAATATCACGGGTATCGGTATATCATGGATGATAAGAGTGGACACCTGGCCATCATACTCGTGTGTCTTGCTACAAACATGGATGAACCGAATTATCTAGAATGTCTGTGTGTATATATATATATGTGTGTATATATGTTAATTTAGCTAGCAAACTAAGGTTGCTTAAAAATCATTTAAATAAAACAAATAAAATGTTAAACTGAGGTTGATGCCTTTGTCATGTCTACAAAAATAAAATATCTGTAATAGAAATGCTCAAATTTAAAGATAACGTTAAAAAAAGACTTCGTTTCTCATGATATCGATATTATTTCGTAATTGTGCAGCTCTAATGGAGAACAGATCTTGGACGTCACCGATAAGCTGCATGAATCTACACACTGCCTCAGCGCCACTTCTCGCCTCTTCGTACCGTTCTCTGTGTCTGTCTTATGTATTTTTGTTGCCGATTAATCCCATTTAAATATTTTTAATGTGAAGTAGTATGATAGATGCAGAAAAACGAATCCTTACGTTAAAGTTTTATCTTTGAAAGATGTATATACGCCGGCCCTGCCCGGACGTTTACTTTTCAGCTTGAGTGACATTTATGTACACAATTTCCTCTTTTGTTTATTTTGTAAGTTCTATGTTGTTAGAGATTTGATCATCACCGTTCCTGAATGGTGTCTTTGTAGAAAAACATTTTTCTGCAGATTACTGTCAACATCATAATGACTACCTCTGCTCTTGTGATGATGATGATGACTAACTCGGGTAAAGTTGCTCTGAAACCTGCTCCAAGCCCACACACGTCTTACAATGCCATGAAAGAAGGGGAAATCTTCCTGACCTAGAGTAATGGTCCATTCTACATGCTGAAAGTCCTGCTGAATCAGAATTTTTGGCACATTTCAGCTCATGTATAAATCACCGCTGTTTCATTTTGAAGGGCAACAGCTGAGAAGTAGAAAGTACCTAACTGGTGTGAAATCTCGGTACGATTCTGAGTGAACTCTAAAATGGTTCTGTTGCAGAAAGCAAATGGATGCTGAGTCATGTTCACATGTTCTCCATGCTCAGTTCCCTCAGAGCGCTTTCACACTTATTATTCCAGTTCCTGAGTCTGAATCGGAGCGAAATTGATGTAAATCTCCTTCATTTATTGGTCTTAAATATGACAACACAGAAAAAAAAAAAAGTGAACACTTAGCCAGGCGTGTGTAGAAATCACACTCAATATATTACTAGATAATTACAGGAATGACTTGTTTAAACCATTTTGTGTAACGCATACACCGTTTAATTACTCGTTTTGTTTTAGTCCAAATCTACAGAGCACATTGCTGCACTGCAGCTCTGTCGTTTTGTCTCAGTTTAGTGCTCGTGTCTAGGGTAAAACGCTCCTGTCAACTCTCTCCAACCTGGGCATCACTGGAACGGTTCTACACTGGGTGGAATCCTATCTGTCTGACAAATCCTTCAAGGTATCATGGAGCGGAGGTATTTCTGAAACTCAGCAACTCACAACTGGCGTTCCGCAGGGGTCAGTTCTGGTTCCACTCCTCTTTTCTATTTACACTACATCTCTCGGGCAGGTGATTGAGTCTTATGGCTTCTCCTATCACTGCTATGCTAATGACACCCAGCTCTATTTTTCCTTCCAGCCTGATGATCCATCCGTCTCTGCACGCATCTCTTCTTGCCTGTCGGACATCTCGGTCTGGATGAAGGAACACCATCTTCAGCTTAACCTGGGAAAATCTGAGCTTCTCGTCATCCCAGCCTGTCCCTCAATCAACCAGAACCTCACTGTAAAGCTCAGTTCACTTACACTCATGCCAACCAGGACGGCCAGGAACCTTGGGGGTGATTATTGATGAAGGCTTGACCTTTACAGACCATATCTCAGCAACTGCAAGGTCCCGTAGTTTCATTCATCCTGTACATCATCAAGAAAATCCGACCATACCTCACCAAACAGGCTACACAGATACTAGTCCAGGCTCTTGTTATCTCTAAACTGGACTACTGCAACTCACTGCTTTCAGGCCTCCCAGCCAGCTCCATCAAACCCCTTCAGATGATTCAGAATGCTGCAGCACACCTCGTCTTCAACCAGCCCAAGACAACCCATGTCACACCCTCTTCATCTCCCTCCACTGTCTTCCTGTAGCTGCCCGCATCAAGTTCAAGGCCTTGATGCTCACCTACAAGACCTTGTCCAGAACAGCACCATCCTACCTCAACTCTCTCCTGAAGGCCTACGTTCCCTCTCGCAATCTGCGATCAATTAGCGACCGACGTTTAGTAGTTCCCACTCAGCGTGGCACAAATTCCCTTTCCAGAACCTTAATGCTAACCGTTCCTCAGTGGTGGAATGCACTTCCAATCTCAATCCGGACTGCAGAATCTCTCACCATCTTCAAAAAAAACAGCTAATGACCCACCTCTTCCATTAACACCTAACATAGAAGGAAAAAAAAAACACACAACGCACTTACACCTCTACTCTGTGCAGTTTGCTTCCTCTGGAACTCAATTAATGGATCTTGTATGGTAGCACTACTTGTATTGTTCTCTGCTTGATCTATCGCTTTGCTTGTATTTTTCTCATTTGTAAGTCGCTTTGGATAAAAGAGTCTGCTAAGTGAATAAATGTAATGTAAATGTAAAATGTCGTTTGCAACCCAAAACACATGGAACGCTCAGTCCAATTCCTGTTTTTGTGCTGGTTCAGGATCACCTTCTCACTGAGAGAGAACCGCTCTAGACTTCAGCTGGAATTGTAACACAACCTCACAGAGATGATATCGGGTTGCTTTGGTTTTCCCACCAAATAGTAATGTTGCAGTAATGGAGGAACCACTAGTGTTTTTATGGTGTAGCATTATTTGAGAAATTTACACATTTCCGTGCTGGTTAGGAGCAGAATCAAGCACCAAGCTCACAACACCATAGATAGGCTGTTTAAAAAAAAAAAAGAAAGAAAGTTGGTGTATCTCACACCCCCTGCCCCTTTTCCTTTTCCTCTTTTGTTAAATATGGTCCTCCAGTGTTTCTAATCTGAGGTGTAATGTGCCAGCAGTGGCACTTGCTGAAATTAGGCTTTTATTCTGTTATCTTTTTTTTTTGCAGATCACCCGTTTGGCCATTTGATTGACACCTTACCAAGCAAGAAAAATTACGTTAGAAAATATTTTAATCCTCAGAAGCTTGGAGAACACAAGTATGGTGAGTACAGTGAAGAAACAAGACCATATCTTTGCCAGGCTTCTTCCATGTTCCCGGAAGTCGGCTGATGTACAACATACCCATGACTGATTGAAGTTAGACCATAGCTTGGAGTGTGTGGTGCTGTCTGGAAATGTTCCAGTCATGAGAATTTTTCTCAACAGTGGTTAATGTCTAGTTGATTTATATGAAAACATTAGAAAGAGTGTACTTTCATCACTTCCACTGCTTGAAAGTGTGGAATTTGATGTTTTCAGCAATAAATAAAGCTGAGAGGTCCTATGGAATAGGAATATTATACAATACCCTTCAGAATTATTGGCACCCTTTATTAAAAATACATAAATCAAAGAACAGACATGATCTCGAGTGGTGCGTCAGAAAAAGTTCACCCCGTTATCACGAGTTTGAATCCCAAAGATGTCACAGCACACACAATTGGCTCTGTTCTCTATGTGGGAGGAGCATACTCTTTCTCTCCTGTCGGTCACTGCGAGACTCGCCAATCGTGGATTTGGAATACGACAGATAGTGCTTTCTTCAGAGTGTTACACTGCGGAGAGATGTAGAGGTTGCCTTCAACGTGTCTCATTGGAAGCGGAGAATTAGCTAGTAGGTGAGATTGACAAGACCGAAGTGGGGAAGGGGAAAAATTAACAGACATATTGGTATGAAATAAACATTACACACAATTTACATACAGTAATTAAAATTTTCCACTCAAACTTGTGTTAAACACACAACTTTCACAATCACAAGCTGTTCGGATGTGATTTAAAATGGTCCAGGGAACAAAGCACAAAATTCAGTACCTGAACTTCACTAAGTCTCAACAGAAATACAATTTAGTAGTTTGTCCATAATCAAAACATGTCCTCCGGGACACGTGAAGACAACAAACTCGTGCTGAGTCGCAGAGAAGTGTAACGCTCACAGAGGAAAGCGCTATGCACCTCCTTCCTCATAAATGATCTCGATTGGCTAGTGACATTGTTATTGACAGGAGAGAGAGAGAGAGTAAGCCATCCTTCTCACCCAGAGAGCTCGGCCGGTTTTGAACTCTTGACTTCTGTCCACAGATCACTGTGGCATCATTGAGATTTGAAGCTCTCGATGATAGGGCGAAGGTTTTTCAGCAATTCCTATTTTGATTTTCTGTTCTCTAGTATTAGCAAATGTATTGTAAACTGACATATGTCTTATAATATTGCACATTATACACTTAAACCTGTTTGGTGAGAAAAGGCTTTTTTCGTGCATTGAAAAGCACCTGATACAGACTGTGAAATATGGAGGTGGATCACTGATTCTTTGGGGCTTGTAAAGATTCATGGCATCATTTATTCCATGATATATCAGAATATTTCTGCCTAAAACCTGTTTTCTGTACATGGACCCAGATCCCTTGTACAAGTGTCTCCAACATTATTGGACATTACAGGAAGAGACTCTGCTGTTATTCTCTCCACAGACTCAAACTTGCCTGACATTCCACACTGTGTGAATTCTTGGGCTTGAGTAGTAGGTCCTCTGAAAACTAACTAGAGTGGTGTTGAGTAAATAAAAGAGGACTTCTAAAATAGCAGCAGGAATTATTAAAGGTGAAATATCATATTTTTCAGAACCTGTTTATCTGGTTGTAAATGAATCCATTTATGGAAAACCATGCAAAACACATATCTCCCTGTAGTTCTCGCCTGATTTCCCACTGAAGCTAAGCAGGGTTGAGCCTGGCCAGTATGTGGATGGGGGAAACTCAGGGGAAAACTCAGGTTGCTGCCTGAAGTGGTATTAGTGAGGCCAGCAGGGGGAGCTCTCCCTGTGGTCTTTGTGCATTAGCCTTTGCTAATTGCCTTTGCTAATGCCCCAATATAGTGACGGGGATACTATACTGTAAAAACAGCACCGACTTTCAGATGAGACGATAAACCGACTCCTTTAAAATTAAAATTCCCCCATTGACCCTTGTCTATCATGGCCCCCTCATAATCTCCATCTCTGGAGGCTGCATTACTCTCTCCTCTCCACTAATAGCTGGTGTGTGTGTACTAGGCGTTCGGGCACACTATGGCTGCTGTCGCATCATCCACTAGTGGTGGTTGAGCAGATTCCCTGCCCCCAACACATACTATGTAAAGTGCTTTGAGTGTCTAGAAAACTGCTATATAAATGTAACGGTAATTAACTAACTAATGCACTACAACAGAATTCAAAAGACGCATGTTTCAAAAGGCCGAAATCAAGAGTTTAGAGGCAGTTGGATTGTGGAGCAGCCCAGCTTGCTCACCTCCATATCAGCTGCATTTAAGAACTTCTGCTCTTTTATGAAGAACCTGCCCTGATGGAAAATGGTACCAGAGCATTGGAAAGGACTTCAAGATGCTGCCAAAAAATATGGACAACCGATTATAAATATGGGCAATAGATTAACAATGCGTATCATGATAGAACCATGTAGATTTGCTTAAATTAAAACCCCACCTCCCAAACCACACATTTTCTCCCCAATTTGGCCCACACACCAGCTTGATCTCATCTATAGCTGCGTTTACGTAATTTCGAGATTAAGACTTGTTAAAAAGTGTTCACGTTCTCGTAGAACTCGCAATCACAACTTGGAATTTTCCTAGAACTCCTGCAAAGCCATCTGGAAACACTTGTAATATTTGTGTAATAATTTGTTTAATTGACTGACTATTATTGTCTTAATAATGCAAGATTAATCAGAAAATAAGAAAAGACATGATGCAGTACAATACAGTTTGGTGTAGCAAGCACACAGTTGGAAAACCCATTTAATATCTAATATCACATAATTCCCAAGTCTGAGGATGTGAATTGCTCTGAGTAGAATGTCCAGGTTGTCCTGTGGTAATTACAGAATTTCCCACATGCTGTGGAGGGAGCCTGTCGTTTGACAGCTGGGAGGCTAACACATGCTTCCTCCGAGACACACAGGCCGCTGCACCTTTGTGAACTTCCACATCACAGGGAAGCATAACACACTCTGAAGAAAGCAGTGTCTGCCCTCTTCCACATACTGTGCCTTGTGAAAGTATTCAGCTCTCTTGAACTTTTCAACCTTTTGCCACATTTCAGGCTTCAAACATAAAGATATAAAAATGTTATTTTTTGTGAAGAATCACCAACAAGTGGGACACAATTGTGAAGTGGAACGAAATCTATTGGATTTTTGAAACTTTTTTAACTAATAAAAAAATGAAAAGTGGTGCGTGCAAAATTATTCGGCCCCCTTGCGTTAATACTTTGTAGCGCCACCTTTTGCTGCGATTACAGCTGCAAGTCGCTTGGGGTATGTCACTTGGGGTATGTCTCTATCAGTTTTGCACATCGAGAGACTGAAATTCTTGCCCATTCTTCCTTGCAAAACAGCTCGAGCTCAGTGAGGTTGGATGGAGAGCGTTTGTGAACAGCAGTTTTCAGCTCTTTCCACAGATTCTCGATTGGATTCAGGTCTGGACTTTGACTTGGCCATTCTAACACCTGGATACGTTTATTTGTGAACCATTCCTTTGTAGATTTCGCTGTATGTTTGGGATCATTGTCTTGTTGGAAGATAAATCTCCATCCCAGTTTCAGGTCTTTTGCAGACTCCAACAGGTTTTCATCCAGAATGGTCCTGTATTTGGCTGCATCCATCTACCCCTCAATTTTAACCATCTTCCCTGTCCCTGCTGATGAAAAGCAGGCCCAAACCATGATGCTGCCACCACCATGTTTGGCAGTGGGGATGGTGTGTTGAGGGTGATGAGCTGTGTTGCTTTTACGCCAAACATATCGTTTTGCATTGTGGGCAAAATGTTAGATTTTGGTTTCATCTGACCGGAGCACCTTCTTCCACATGTTTGGTGTGTCTCCCAGGTGGCTTGTGGCAAACTTTAGATGAGACTTTTTATGGATATCTTTGAGAAATGACTTTCTTCTTGCCACTCTTCCATAAAGGCCAGATTTGTGCAGTGTACGAATGATTGTTGTCCTATGGACAGACTCTCCCACCTCAGCTGTAGTTCTCTGCAGTTCATCCAGAGTGATCATGGGCCTCTTGGCTGCATCTCTGATCAGTCTTCTCCTTGTCTGAGCTGAAAGTTTAGAGGGACGGCCAGGTCTTGGTAGATTTGCAGTGGTCTGATACTCCTTCCATTTCAAAATGATCGCTTGCACAGTGCTCCTTGGGATCTTTAAAGCTTGGGAAATCTTTTTGTATCCAAATCCGGCTTTAAACTTCTCCACAACAGTATTACGGACCTGCCTGGTGTGTTCCTTGGTCTTCATGATGCTCTCTGCGCTTTCAACAGAACCCTGAGACTATCACAGAGCAGATGCATTTATACAGAGACTTGATTACACACAGGTGGATTCTATTTATCACCATCAGTCATTTAGGACAACATTGGATCATTCAGAGATCCTCGCTGAACTTCTGGAGTGAGTTTGCTGCACTGAAAGTAAAGGGGCCGAATAATTTTGCACGCACCACTTTTCAGTTTTTTATTTGCTAAAAAAGTTTAAAATATCCAATAGATTTCATTCCACTTCACAATTGTGTCCCACTTGTTGGTGATTCTTCACAAAAAATTAAAATTTTATATCTTTATGTTTGAAGCCTGAAATGTGGCAAAGGGTTGAAAAGTTCAAGGGGGCTGAATACTTTCGCAAGGCACTGTATGTGAGTCGACACACGCCCGCGATTAGCTAGTGCCTTTGTGATTGAATGGGAGAGACAGTATGCCCCTAATTTAGATCTCTTGACTCCCCAATCCTAGCACTTGCCTCATGATTGCTGGTTACTTTGGAATGTTTTGCATGATGAGGAAGGAGAAACCTTTGTCACATATACAGTACATTACAGCACAGTGAAATTCTTTGTTACATATCCCAGCTGATTAGGTATTTGGGGTCAGAGTGCAGGGTCAGTTGTGATATAGAATCCCTGGAGCAGATAGAGCTAAGTATCAGTGGCAGCTTGGTGGCGCTGGGGCTTGAAAATCTGATTTTCAAATCAGTAACTCAGACCCTTAAACGCTGAGCCAGCACTGGCCTATAATGTATGACTTTCATTCAAAATCATCAAAAACTCATAACTGAAGATGTCACGTTGAAAGGTGTCTAACTTGATGTTATTGCGCTCCAGAGCGTCTGCCGTTCTGCGTCCGTGTGCTCCTCGAGGCTGCCATCCGGAAGTGTGATGGCTTCTACGTGAAACAGGAGGACGTGTACAGTATTCTGAACTGGGAAGAGTGTCAGAATGAGGCCGAGATCCCCTTCTCTCCAGCGCGAGTGCTGTTACAAGACTTCACGTGAGTCAAGTGTGGTCTTCATTGTGTTGTTTATTTCACCACTGTTTCACATTGTCTGTATTTCATGAATTTCCCCAGCTGCGGTTTATTAAGAATGATTTATTTGATTGATTTGGGTGTCACAGGGGTATTCCAGCCATGGTGGACCTGGCAGCCATGAGAGATGCTGTAGCCAAGAATGGCCTTGACCCCAACCTCATCAACCCCAAATGTCCCACTGACCTTATAGTAGATCACTCACTACAGATTGACTTCAGCAAGTGGTAAAGTCCATCAGGAGCTCAGATTACCAATGACGATCTTTTATATTTATGTTTATAATGAGAGGTCAGAAGAGTACATTTATTTATCCATATTTATTTAATTCATTCATTTATCCAGTTTGTTTATCTGGTTTCTTTTCTCAGTGCCATCCAGAACGCCCCTAACCCTGGCGGGGGCGATGGGCACGGGCTAGGACCTCGCTCTGTTCATGGCCGTCCGGCTCTACGTAGCCATCACACCAGCAGCGGCGCTCAGTGTGGAGGTCAGAGAGGTGGCTGCACCAAGGGCTCCTGTACCGACTTGCCCACTAGAGCCACTGCAGTACAGATCGAGAACACGCCACTTCTGTGCCCTTTTCACCTAAAGCCTGTTTCCGAGTAAGATGCACACCACACTACTAATAAAAATCTTATTTATATAAAAATGTTACTTCTGGCCCTACATTCACATTGGTTTGTCACCATATAGTTTTTCGTGAGACCTTTTAACTGTACTCATGTTCGATACACGTGACTCTAAAGGGCTTCTGGTGAATGCGCATTGTGATGATGTCACATGACGCGTCTCGGCCCAAATCTGCGGTAACTTTTAAAACTTGCAAGCTCCTCCAAATTTTGTGCAGTTTGCTGGAGTTTGCATTAATTTCTGATTTTTTCATTTAGAAACGGCTGGCGGGAACTATTTGCATTTTACAATAAAAAAAATTTTTGTCTACAAAAATACTTTTTTTTTTTTTAATTAAAAAATCTATGTAATTTTCTAAATTGACACTGAAGTGGAGAAACAATCTGTAAAACATTTAAAATTTTATAATATTAAATATCAAAGAACAAAATATTTACATCAAATCATCTGCTTCCAGACAAAAAGATATAATGATCTCTCAGGAAAGCATGTTGTGACGTGTTTTATCATGATATTGATGTTGATGTTTTCAGATTGCGCAGCCCCAAGACTCCCTTTCATGTTGCTTCAGTCTTTGTTAAATAAAAATACTGCATTTCAGATGCACTTGTTTGCTTTTGCCCTTGTTTCCCCTGAGTGCACTGTAACACAGATACGATTTCTCATGGGGGTGCTACAGGTTCGGTTGTATTTGGTCTCCAGATTGGTTCCTGTATTAATAATAGTAGTATTTAACATTGTCCTTATTATTTTAGGAACATGGCCAGACAAGTGTCCGAGTTGAATTTTGCTTCATGGCTCCCTGGTCGTTGTGTATGTGCGGTGTGTCGCTTGAGGCATGTACAGTTTTTACATGACCCTGTTGACAGACACTGCTGCCTTTCTCATTGACACGCTTCCTGTCCTAACAGGTAGCTGATCGTTTAGATGAGGCAGGAAGGTCACACAGTTCACTTGAGCTCTTCATTTCAAATCAGAAATGTGAAATTCTGCTAAGTTTCCACTTATACAAGTCTAAAAGTCAGGTGAATTTGATAATGATGTAAATTCACATATTCCAGCATGACTTCTGAGTAGTACAGTGTGTCTTTTGTCATCATTTCAAATTGCTACTGTTGACACTGTTATCAAAATGAACACTGCTCGTTTAAAATTATTTGCCACTATTATTTACACAAGTGAAATAGGAAGAATTACAGCATGTACCTTTTCCAGATATGATGGTACTAATACAGTCTGTAGACTAATGAGTGGAATTCAGCAATATATATTTTATCTTTTGGATAGGGGTTGTGATTCATGGCCCCTGCACCAAGAGCATTGTTAGCCTTATATCCTTATAATACTGAGTAACCATCGTCATCTTGAAGACTCACTGTCTATGTTTACATGGACAGCAGTAATCTAATTATTGACCTCATTCTGAGTAAGATAATATTGTGATTAAGGTGTTTACTGATTAAGTTTGATTAACGGCACATATCATTACTTCCTCACGCCACGCCATCCAACGTTCCCTACAGAATTTCACATATTAACATATAGTTTGTCTTCGTTATGGTACCGTATACAGTTTTGTGTGTTTTTGTTAAAAATTTTATGAACGCTTCAAATGCAGTTAATTATTTGTCATGCTGTATGTTCAGATAGACTACTGCTTGCCTCCCAATCCGCGTACTTACCTACTGTATAATAGCCGAGATACATGTATTTCACCTACTACAGGCCTATAGCAGGTAAGTACGTGGTTTGGGACACAGCCATTCTCTCTTGTTTTCCGTAAAACGGTTGAGCACTGCCATGTGTACGTGACCTGTCGCAAAATGCGGTGAAAACTCACACGATGTTCATAATGTGATTAAAGGTGTTTGCATGTCTGTAATAAACCTCGATAATGCGACTAAAACAGGAGTACTCCACTTCGAGTTTACTTTGAGTATGACCTTAATCGGATTAAGGTAATTAAAAAACTGCTGTTTACATGGTAGTTTCATAATCAGAGTATCGTCTTAATCGGATTAATGTCGGATTATTCTTGTCCATGTAAACGCACTGAATCTTCTCATTCCTTCGCACTCTTACTTAGCAGAAATGGACCTAAATTTTCTTCATCATTATTACAATGGGCCTCATTTATCAAGCATTTACATTAGAAATGTTTTTATGTAAATCTCATAATTTCTGTAAAATGTTTATATCCTCCTCATCCTCCTGAGTGTGAATTTATACACAAGATGTGGTATACACAATCCCTTCTCGAAGATCGGAGGGAGAAATGAACCAAATGAAAACCAATGCTGTGCCAAGTGGAATTGTTAAGATGAGAGCCATGGCTCGTATCTTAACAATAATTGAATCAGATCACAATCGGGGCAAAAAACCTGGTCAGGATATCGCTAATAAGAAGACTAGCTAATGCAAATCACAATTAATATTGAATGGCTTATTCTTTTAATTCAGCATTAAACATTAATATAGCCAATATAGATGATATAGCCGATCTGGTATGTCTCAAGCCAAATACTCCCTAGTGTGCTGTGTGACTTCCTGTGACACTTCCTGCTTTTCCACCATGTCCTTGGGAATGAATGACGTGGCATTGACGTGCGAGAAACCTCCTGCAAGTCACTGAGACACTTTTTCCTGTTTGATGTGCTTGGTGTCTGTGATCACCTGAGCAGTATTTTTTTTTCCCCCACCTCACTAAATTTAGATCTAATTCATCTTTCCAATAATTTGCCTCCAGATTATTGGCCTTTTCAGGGCATTGAATATGTTTACATGTACATCAGTATTCGAGTTGCAGCCATATTCTGAATATCATGTTTATATGCATACAGGCATCGGAATATTCCTGTAAACATGTTGTAAATATATGCCCGAGTTGCCATTCCTAAATCTCTATCCTACAGCTAAGCATCCACAATTCCTTATGGACAGAGCATGCCCATATATCTCTTTTCAGTGGATTTTCCGAATAAGGTGTTTGCATGCAACAAATTTCTGATTAAAAGCATTATATTCCAGGAGGTGGGAATAAGAACTTGGGGCATTGGGGCAATCAGATTGCGGCGTTTACATGGCGTTTACAGAATATTGCCAATTTTTTTATTAATATCAGAATATAGATGTGCATGTAAACATGGTCATTGTTAAGCTGTTAAATAATATTTTTTATTGTCATAGACATGAGACAAAATAACTTTCACTTCTATCGCATTAAAAGCCTTTTTTAATCATTTCAGCATTGTGAGCTCGGCCTTTTAACCAAATCCAAAGCATTTGTGCTGTGCACGCGCCTGGTTATTTACAGGTGATCACCAACATGCATACGAGGACACTCTAAAAGAAAATCTGAAACTTGTGGCAGAATAAAAAAAATTTCAAACATTTACACTCCACCTTAGTAAAAGAGTGATATTTGAGACCCACAGTTTGTATACCGGAATACAATCACTCAAGCCCTTTTATTTTTTGCTAATGTCGTGTGTGTGTGTGTGTGTGTGTGTGTGTGTGTGTGTGTGTGTGTGTGTGTGTGTGTATATCTATCTCATAAAAGTGAGTACATCCCTCACATTTTTGTCACATGAAAAGATATAATAAAATTTTACAACACTGAAGAAATTACACTTTGCTATAATGTAAAGTAGTGAGTGTACAGCTTGTATAACAGTTTAAATTTGCTGTCCCCTCAAAATAACACAGCCATTAATGTCTAAACCGCTGGCAACAAAAGTGAGCACACCCCTAAGTGAAAATGTCCAAATTGGGCCCAATTAGCCATTTTCCCTCCCCGGTGTTATGTGACTTCCCTCCTCGGTGTCTCCTCGGTGCCACCAAGTACAAGTATTTCCCTCATTAAAATGCAAATCAATTTATGCGTTTTTCTGGATGTTTTTGTTGTTATTTTGTCTCATTGTTCAAATAAATCTACAATTAAAATTATAGACTGATCATTTCTTTGTCAGTGGGCAAACGTTCCTATATATATATATATATATATATATATATATATATATATATATATATATATAAATAATTATTTATTAGTGTGTGTAATGGGCGTGTGTATAAATTAGAGTGAAGAATGCATAGCCAGATGCGCTTAGCGATGGCTGAGTGAGTGCAGTGCGTCAGAGTGGTCCTTTGTTAATGGAGTCATTGATTGATATTTACACATAGAGACGTGAAGGATAACAGCTTTGTTACTGTTTGTCCATAGGCCTGAGATGGCTCTCAAAAACCAGGAGATGGAGCTCATAAGAAATAAAGAAAGACTTCAGTTCTTCAAGGTGAGTTCAGTTTGTGCTGCTCAAGTTATCTGTCCCCGTTGGTCTGAGAATTAATGGCTTCTTATATGATGTTTTTTCACAGTGGTGTTCGAAATCATTCAAGAACGTGAGTGTGGTTCCTCCAGACATCGGCTCAGTTCATCAAGTTAATCTGGAGTACCTGTCTCGCGTGGTACAGGAACATGAGGGTTTCATTTACCCGGACAGTGTAGTGGGCACAGACTCTCACACTACCATGATCAATGGCCTTGGTATACTTGGCTGGGGTGAGTGGATCCTGCTTATATCACAGACATACCACAGGAATGTGCTGGCCTCACCACACCTCTCATTCCTAAAATAAATAAATAAACTCACAAATAGCACTTTAGGATGTATGTAAGGTATAGCCTCTGCACCAATATGCAGCTTCTCTGCACTAATAATACAAAGTACATGCTAATAATTACAGTTTTGTCATGTGTGTTATGTTCGAGAAGAAACGTGTACAGGTTAAAGCCTTGGTGATTGAGACATTTAGAAATGGCCTCACAAGAATGGACAGAGCAAAAATATATAAACTACTCCACCAAGCAAAAACTTCATAAAAATCGGTAGGCTGTGTTCACACCTGATCCGATCCCAGTTGGAAATGTATAGGTGTTTAAATCTGGCACTATGAAAGCTTCTCGAGAGTTCGAATTCGAAGGAACTGTTGGGGTAATGGGGCACACTCTTTCCGGTTACACCGATGATATAGTTCACATGAAGACTACTATCGAGTCTCTCACTGCGACCGTGATTCAATTAGAGAATAAATGTGAGGATCTGGAGTCGAGGTCACGGCACAATAACGTTAGGATAGTCGGAGTTCCAGAGGGCACTGACACCTGTACAACCGTTGCTGTAGCGGCCTTGTTAAAAGAGGCGTTAGGTCTGGAGAAAGAGCCGGTTCTGGACCGGTCCCACCGAACCCTTCAGCCGAAGCCCAAGCTGGGTGAACGACCACGAGCTATTGTGTGCAGATTCCATTACCACAGTGACAGTGTTGATTTTTTTACGCCGTGTGATAAAGCTCCAGCGGATTAAAGTGAGGGATCCTGACTACACAGTCAAGATAGCCCGGGCCCGGTCTGCATTTAACAAGGTTCGGCGCCAACTTCGTGGTATTGTGGGCACTCGCTATGGAATACGGCACCCAGCTCTGCTTCGCATTACATATAACGGTGTCCAGAAGGACTTTATTTCAGCGGAGGAAGCAGGACTCACTCCTTTTAAATCTACTTATTAGTTGTTTTCTTCTTTTTTTATTATTATTATTTTTTAATGTGCTACACTGTAATATTATTAGTTATAATTCTTTTAAAGGTTATATTTGTTGTAACATTATATTTGTTAAAAGGCGCAGACTATTAGATTTAAAGTCAGTAGGGGACTTTTCTCTTACTGGAATTTTTTTTTTGTTTAGGTAATTTTGTTTAGCTTACTCTATGTCCACTTTGTGGACAACCCTAGGTGTGAAACACTGCTGTCTCCCTTGTTTTATGGAGACTTTGAGTGTGTGTCCCTCTTCGGCTCTAATTGGCGATTTATATTCCTATGTTTACTTTATTTAAATGGTTAAATACTTTTTTTCTTCTCAATGAAAAATTTGGGAAAGGGAAGGGAGGGGAGAAAAGGTAAATGAATCAATCACATGAAAATGAATTACATGTAAATGAAAATGAATCACATGAAAATGAATAAATAAATCAATGGAAAAAAAAAGGAAGTCAGGGAAAGCATCGTCTTCCCTGCACATGGCAATGAATCCATTTGCGCTGCGGGCCCAACCCACCCATTGCTGGCGCAATAATCTTTCCCACATGAAGATTATTAAGTCCAAATACCATTCCACAATGACTGATCATCATTTGGAGGCCTGCTTAAGGCTGGCTACCAGCAGCTACTGTCCGGACTGTGCAACCCTGGATGACTCTATTCAGTGCAAGTCATCAGAGTAAGGTATTGACCAAAAATGTACTGAATTGTAGTGTGCCATAAGGGCTCATGCAGTTATACAAGGTACATGAGTATATATACTCCGTGTGTGTATATATATATATATATATATATATATATATATATATGTTTCGCATTTTTAATGTAGGTAGATCTTGACTGGTCATGTTAAAAGTAGCTCGCAAGTCAAAAAAGTGTGAGCACCCCTGGTGTATAATATTATAATGTAAATAAGTATAATGTTATAATTAGAGCTGCAACAACTAATAAATAAAATCAATAATAATCTATGATGAAAATCGAATCTCAGTATTGATTAGTTGGTCTCCGTGTGGTGCAGGGGAAATTTACTCATTGTTACTTCTGTTCCGAAAACACGCTTTGGAAAGTAAATACTAAAGTTGTGTCACAAATGAAGTACTGTACACTTACACTATGCACTCTGTACTCTACCGTCTGGTGTATGAATTTAGAAAGGTAATATCATCTCAAATGTATCACTAGAGTTTGTTTTTTTTACTAAGCAGAAGTATAAGCCGCTTCCTAGTCGATGGCGCATGATGTCATATGCACGTAATGCGGCACCGCTAACCAGAATACCCAGAGTCACCGACAATAACTTTCTTCACTTTACAGTTTGTCAGCGTTACCTTTTGTTTCCAACAAGACCTCAGTCACCATCAGGAGGAGAAATTGTCATGTAACCGAGGAATAAGTGTGCAACTTCCAAGTCCTCTAAGGCAGGGGTGCATTTTATATTAAACACCACGGAGAAAATAAAACTTTATAATGCAGAGTTTGTGTAGCACTGAAGCTTAAAAGGTTTAGTTTAATTTAAGTTTGTCATTATATGCTGTATCAGTGTAAGTTTAGTGTTTATTATAACGGACGTGATCTGTTCGTAACAAGGTTGCGTTGCTCCTCACGTGCAGTGTAGACGCAGTGATTCAGCTTTGTAATGTCTAATTAAAAGATGATGATCAAAAGTAAACACAAGTAAAATGATATGCCTGAAAGCAGTGAGTAACATAAGCCACAAGGTGCAGTGAAAAGTGAGTTTTTATTAATTTAGGACTGTAGTTCTTTTCTTTTTGTGCATTCATAAAAAGTAATGCATAAATACTCTTATATAATATAAAATTATATATATTTTCCCCCGCTATTATCTGGTAGTATAAAAACATCCAATGATCAGTGCCAATTATATCTTGTCAATCAAAAGATGGTGGGAAAACACATGGATTTCATGCTGTGTGTAAAGATGATGTCACTTGTGTGGAATGATGACAAAACTGCAGTTTGTAATCTTTGTAAGCTCTGTACTGATAAAATTTTAAATGCTACAGTAGTGAAGTGGTATCGAGAACCCCCCACGTTGACGCAAAATATATTGCACGCAATATATATATATATATATATATATATATATATATATATATATATATATATATATATATATATAGTACGTTTCATATGTAGTTAATGTTAATGAGTTAATATCATCAAAAAAGGTTTATACTAGGCCTATATATTACCAATTTTATGTTGAGTGATGAAGTAAAAATGCTTTTGTTTGTTGTGAGATAATTTGAGACTAACAGGAGGTTTTTTAGAATTCAGTCAATGTTAATATGAATTAACATTCAATAAGTTAACAAATCTTACTTTAATCTTCAGAATGTAGTTTTTACATAATGTTCACATAATAATAATAAATAAGAAACTGGGAGAAACTGCCCAAAAATAGGTGTGCCAAGCTTGTAGCATCATTCTCAAAAAGACTTGATGCTGTAATTGGTGTCAAAGGCGCCTCAATAAAGTACTGAGCAAAGGCTGTGAATACTTATGTACATGTGCTTTTTTTATTTTTAATAAATTTGCAAAGATTTCAAACAAACTTCTTTCATGTTGTCATTATGGGGTAGATTGTTTGTAGAATTTTGAGGAAAAGAATAAATTTAATCCATTTTGGAATTAGGCTGTAAAGTGAAGCGCTATGAATACTTTCCGGATGCACTGTAATATAGTGTTATAATGTAACAAAGTATAACGGAACAGCATATAATGCTATAATGTAAAGCGTTAATGTGCTGCATTGATGCAGATGAAATATTAAAGCATTTTCCATCTGCATACGTTCACGCAGTATAAAGAGAACTGTATTTACCCATGTAGTACACATATATTTTTATATCCTCATAGACTAGCATCTTAATCCTGCTCTCTCTCCTCTCTTGGTCTGTATTTCTGCCTCTCAGGAGTAGGAGGTATAGAGACAGAGGCAGTCATGCTGGGTCAGCCGATCTCTTTCACGCTGCCGCAGGTTGTTGGATGTAAGCTAGTGGGGTCTGTCAACATTCTGGCTACATCTATAGACATCGTCCTTGGCATCACTAAGGTACGTGTATTTTGTGTTTTCTTATCTTATATTTACAGACGTAAATATTTTTGTTCGAATGAGAATAAATATGCAGAATGGATGGAAAGACATTTGTGCTTCTGAACTTGGTGTAAACTGGTGTTTGTGTTTGTGCAGCACTTACGCCAGGCTGGTATCAGTGGGAAGTTTGTGGAGTTCTTTGGTCCAGGTGTGTGTCAGCTCTCTGCTGCAGACAGAACCACCATTGCAAACATGTGTCCTGAATACAGCGCCACCGTCAGCTTTTTTCCCGTAGACGATATCACACTCAAGCACTTTAAACAGACAAGTAAGCACAGGATGTTATTTCCGTTCATATACTCCTTCCCACATATTCCTTGAGGTCTTGCTTGTGTTTTTCTGTCATGTTTTTTTAAATTATTATTATTTCTGTGTTTTTTTAATTATTATTATTTCTTTAAGACTTCACAGAAGAAAAACTTCAAGTTTTGGAGACTTACCTTAAATCTGTGAAACTGTTTCGAAGTGCCACTAACCAGTCAGAGGATCCACATTATACTGAGGTAATCTTATTTAAATATACTTATTTAACTGGATACATTTGAAGAATGGCAGAATCTTCAGAGATGTCGGATCAGTTGTTTTTTTTGTTTGTTTGTTTGTTTCTTTTTATACCACGGCGAGGTTGAATTCTTGAATCTGTTTAGTCAGAAGGTGAGCATTATCTGTCTAACAGCATGGTTCAGACAGTAGTTCCAGCTTTAACATGAGCAAAGAGCATGTTTAAGAGAAATTTAACATTTATGGAAGAAGTCTCAGGTGTCTGTGTTTATTTTTATTTTGTTTATTTATTTATGTATTAATTTTTTTTAAACAGTTTACAAAGTTTCCCAGCCCATTTTTGAGAGGGAGAGGAAGACGGATAGATGGAGACTGACCGAGGGAAATGGGGAGGAAGAGACGGACAGAGGAAAACAGGGAGGCATGGATGGACATAGGGAAGCGGGGAGAGGCGGAGAGGGACAGAGGGAAACTGGGAGAGGGACAAGACGACAGATCAACAAAAACAGGGAGACGGACAGACGGAAACAGGGAGACTGAGACAGATGGACAGACGGAGACAGGGAGACTGAGACTGGGAGACGGAGACCGGGAGATGGAGCTAGGCGGAGACAGATGGACAGGGGGAGATGGACAGACGGAGACGGGGAAACTGAGATAGACAGACATGGAAACGGGGATAGAGGGAGACGGACATAGACAGTGACAGGGAGATGGAGATAGGCAGACTGAGATAGACTGAGACAGGGAAACGGGGAGACTGAGATAGACAGAGACAGATAGACAGAGGGAAACAGAGATGGATTGAGAGCTGTCTCAATCAGACATTTCCCTGTCTGTCTGTCTCCGTCTACCTGTTCCTGTATGTCCGTCTCCCGTTTTCCGTCTATCTCCTGCTGGGGAGATGGATGGAAACCGGGAGACGGACATACAGGAACAGGTAGACGGAGACAGACAGACAGGGAAATGCAGACGGATTGAAACAGGGAGATAAACAGACAGAGACAGGGAGACAGACAGACAGGAACAGGGAGACTAAGACATATAGACAGAGGAAAACTGAGACGGATGGAGATAAGGAGACTGACAGATGAAAACAAAGATGGATGGAGACAGGGAGACGGACAGACTGAAATAGGGAGACAGGGCTGGAGATGGAGACACACAGGCATGGACAGACGGAATTAGGGATGGAGACTGAGACAGATAGACAGACGGACAGACAAACGGAGATGAGTGGAGACAGGCAGAAGGTGATCGACAGACACACTGAGACAGATAGACGGAGAGGGATGGAGACAGATGGATTAGAACAGGGAGACAGACAGACAAACAGATAGAGATGGACAGGGAGACGGATGGAGACAGACAGGGAGAGACAGGCTGGTGAAGAAACGACTGTGTATCGCATCTCTAATGTAGGTGAGAACAGGAACAAACCTGTCTCTCAGATGTTCCACAACATTAAATCTAACCTTAAATCTTTCAAATGTGCAGCATGTTCATTAATAAATTAAACATTGAAATTGTTAATTTCACGATGTGCTCCTGTGCAGGTAATAGAAATAAACCTGAGTTCCATCATCCCCAATGTAAGTGGACCCAAACGGCCACAAGACCGAGTGCCCGTCAGCTGCGTGAAAGAGGATTTCCTTAACTGCCTCAATGAAAAGGCAAGTATCTGTGTGCTGGGATAAACCAATAAACTTGTATATTTGTACATCACTGTGGTTTATAGCAGAGAGGCAGCAGAATCCAGTATGAATTATGTAAACATGACAGCTTCTCATGGTCCAAACAGTTGCAATAATTTGTTTGTTTTAATTAGGTTGGTTTTAAAGGGTTCCATGTTTCGAGGGAAAAACAAAGTGCTGTGGTGCCGTTTCTACACGACGGCACTGAATACACACTCGTTCACGGATCAGTCGTCATCGCTGCTGTCATCAGCTGCACCAACAACTGCAACCCCTCTGTCATGCTCACTGCAGGTGATGAAGCTTATCCGCTAACACATGGCACAGTGTAACAGCTAATCTAACATCAGGAATATCTAATATTATCCTCAGGTACAGGTAGCGAATGAGAACTGGGCAGCTGACACAACCCTGTAATCAGTAATTTTACTTGCTGCTTTTTAGCCTGATACAAAACAGGGAAAAGCTTATTTTATTCTCAAAAAAAAACTCGTGATGTGCCGCTGTTGGTTGTTTGCTTCTGTTACATGTAAGACAAAACGAGTTTCTAAGTAAGTTATATATAAAGCCATTGTTATACCCTATGTAGAGACCACATATAGTGAATAGGAAGTCATCTGAGATTCTTAAAAGGCACTAAAAAATTTATTTCTGTGTGAAAATGAGTCAGACATGGAGTCTACGTTAGAAATCTAATAAAATTGAGCTAAATTCCAATACATGAATTAAAAGGAATCTGTACATTTAAAATTAACGACGGCGATAACATTACATCTTTGCTTTAAAATGAGATGGTTTTCACTTTCCATGGGTGATCAAAACACAGCGCGTGTAGTGTATCTGTACCACGTAACTCTAAAATCAATGTTTTAATATTCAAACTAATGTTTAATATCTGAGTCCAGTTTAGATGTGTTGGGCACTGGATAAAAAGAAATAAAAATCATTTGGAGGAATAGGGGGTGTTGGGAAAATGCTAGTGTATGTGTTTGCGGTTTAGCAAAAAGAGTGACTCCTGAAGTAATGATGTGTTGTTCTGGCAGGCCTCTTAGCAAAGAAAGCAGTGGAGGCTGGTCTTTCTGTGAAACCTTACATCAGGACCAGCCTCGCTCCGGGGAGTGGCATGGTTACACACTACCTCAATGCCAGTGGAGTGCTGCCTTACCTCAACCAACTTGGGTAAGTTCACCAACACACACAGACACCGTTTATGCAGTTATCAGCCATTCATGTGGCAGTAGCACAGTGCATACAGTAAGGGGAAAAGGTATTTAATCCCCTGCTGATTTTGTACGTTTTTTTGTAAAGAAATGATCAGTCTATAATTTTAATGGTAGATTTATTTATTTATTTGAACAGTGAGAGACAGAATAACAACAAAAAAATCCAGAAAAACGCATGTCAAAAATGTTATACATTGATTTGCATTTTAACGAGGGAAATATGTATTTGACCCTCTGCAAAACATGACTTAGTACTTGGTGGCAAAACCCTTGTTGGCCAGACGTTCAGGTCAGACGTTTCTTGTAGTTGAACACCAGGTTTGCACTCCTCTTTGCAGATCTTCTCCAAGTCATTAAGGTTTCAAGGCTGACGTTTGGCAACTCAAACCTTCAGCTCCCTCCACATATTTTCTATGGGATTAAGGTCTGGAGACTGGCTAGGCCACTCCAGGACCTTAATGTGCT
Organism: Ameiurus melas; assembly: GCA_012411365.1. Classification (NCBI taxonomy): domain Eukaryota; kingdom Metazoa; phylum Chordata; class Actinopteri; order Siluriformes; family Ictaluridae; genus Ameiurus; species Ameiurus melas. The sequence goes on from CM022764.1 coordinate 5,822,781, forward strand.
TCTTCTTGAGCCACTCCTTTATTGCCTTGGCCGTATGTTTTGGGTCATTGTCATGCTGGAATACCCATCCACGACCCATTTTCAATGCCTGGCTGAGGGAAGGTGGTTCTCACCCAAGATTTGACGGTACATGGCCCCGTCCATCGTCCCTTTGATGCGGTGAAGTTGTCCTGTCCCCTTAGCAGAAAAACACCCCCAAAGCATAATGTTTCCACCTCCATGTTTGACGGTGGGAATGGCGTTCTTGTGGTCATAGGCAGCATTCCTCCTCCTCCAAACATGGCGAGTTGAGTTGATGCCAAAGAGCTCCCGTAGTGTGTTACAAATTGTTTTCTTGGTGACTATGGTCCCAGCTGCCTTGAGATCATTGACAAGATCCACCCGTGTAGTTCTGGGCTGATTCCTCACTGTTCTCATGATCATTGCAACTCCACGAGGTGAGATCTTGCATGGAGCCCCAGGCTGAGGGAGATTGACAGTTCTTTTGTGTTTCTTCCATTTGCGAATAATCGCACCAACTGTTGTCACCTTGTCACCAAGCTGCTTGGCAATGGTCTTGTAGCCCATTCCAGACTTGTGTAGGTCTATAATCTTGTCCCTAACATCCTTGGAGTGCTCTTTGGTCTTGGCCATGGTGGAGAGTTTGGAATCTGATTGATTGATTGCTTCTGTGGACAGGTGTATTTTACACAGGTAACAAGCTGAGATTAGAAGCACTCCCTTTAAGAGTGTGCTCCTAATCTCAGCTCGTTACCTGTATAAAAGACACCTGGGAGCCAGAAATCTTTCTGATTGAGAGGGGGTCAAATACTTATTTCCCTCATTAAAATGCAAATCAATTTATAACATTTCTGACATGCGTTTTTCTGGATTTTTTTGTTGTTATTCTGTCTCTCACTGTTCAAATAAATCTACCATTAAAATTATAGACTGATAATTTCTTTGTCAGTGGGCAAACGTACAAAATCAGCAGGGGATCAAATACTTCTTTCCCTCACTGTAAAATCATACAGATACAGGTCAAGTGCTTTGCAACATAATGTTCTCATCAAACATCAGAATGGGGAAATGGATTGATCTCTGTGATTTAACAGTGGCGTGGATTTGGTGCCAGATTGGCTGGTTTGAGTATTTCAGAGACTTCTGTTCAGGAGTCTGAATTTTTTTCACCAAAGAGCCTTTTTTCAATGTTGGATAAGGAAATTTTTTTTATTTAATTAATTAATTAATTTTCGAAAGAGCCATTGCAAAAATTAATATTTTAGTATTATAAAAACATGTTTTTTCAATAACGTTAACAATAACTTTATTAAGGTCCATAGACAACTCAAAAACAAACAAATATGCAACAAACAATAGGTAACATTGCAATATGGATTTCCTTGTGCAGGGCTTTCACTTTGAGGTTGAGTTTCCACCCAAGCAGTTTAACATATTCTGTGTCCCTTGAGCTTCATGGTCGCACCGTTCAAGCTCTTACATTTATTTCATTTGATCAGACCGATCAACAGATTTGATTTCCGTTCAGAAGTTTAATGTCTTACCCACTGAGCTCCAACTGCCCTTCAGTGCTGTATGTTTTAATGTTCCAGGTTTGAGGTGATTGGTTATGGATGTGCCACCTGTGTAGGAAACACAGCACCTTTACCTGAATCTGTAGTAGATGCCATCAAACAGGTATGAGGTCATTATTATCTGCTTGTATACAATAATAATGTAGCACAATGACTTCTGATGTGACGTGTCCCTCTCTACTTGTTAGGGGGATTTGATTGCTTGTGGAGTCTTGTCAGGTAACAGGCATTTTGAGGGGCGTCTCTGTGACTGTGTTCGTGCCAACTACCTAGCCTCGCCCCCTCTGGTGTTGGCGTATGCCATCGCGGGAACAATCGGAATCGATTTTGAGAACCAGCCGCTTGGTAAGACCTAGCATGTGATATGTACTGAGGAGCATCTTGAAAACACCATGATGTTGTTGACGTTGTCATGCTACGCTGTAAACGTGTACATAGGTGTAAACGGTGACGGTAAGGAGGTGTTCCTGAAGGATGTATGGCCGTCTAAAGAAGAGGTCCAGGATGTAGAGGAGCACATGGTCATCACCTCCATATTCACTGAGCTGAGGAGCAGGATGCAGGTGAACAATGGTGCTGTTGTGGGCTCTGCTTTGTGGTTCATTTTTCTTGAAGACACTTTACCTGTTGAAATGGAGGGAGAGCCTTGTATCTCAGAGCATCAGAACAGTCCAATGATCTTGTGTGTGTGTGCGGGCTTAAAATGATTGAAAATAAATACATGATTTGTATATTTGGTGGAAAATCTGGTGTACTTAATTGGAGGTGGACACATTAGAAGCCCAAGCTCCCATGACGAGTAGATTTTATGTCAGGGATGTTAGTTTTTTTTTTTTTTATTCTTATTGTAAATGCATGCGCTTCTGAATCCTGTTTTTAAAATCCTTTTTCACTACATCCTTTCCTCTGGTATTCAATTAATGGATCTTGTATAGTAGCACTACTTGTACTGTTCCCTGCTTGATATATCGCTTTGCTTATTTGTAAGTCGCTTTGGATAAAAGCGTCTGCTAAGTGAATAAATGTAAATGTAATGTAATGTACACACATCAGCCGAGATGTGTTCTGGATGGTGTTTCTTTTCTAGTTGGATTAATTAGCGTGAACAGATGAGACAGGTTTGTGGAAACACTGATTAGAGTATAACTTAAAGCCATCATATACAGTAACTCCCCTGCTGTTCTACGGTTACCTTGTGATTAAACATATTGACAAAGTCAATATGTTTAATCCTGTACATGTTTAATAATGTACAAGCCAGACTCAAATAATAATACACTATATGGCCTAAAGTATGTTTACTTTCAGTCAATATGTTTAACAAGGACATATGGGTGTGATGGTCAGGTGTCCCGCTGTTTCACAGTCACCTTGTCGTTAAACATCCCATTCCAGATTTATTCCCTCTTTTCCCTCTTCTGGATAGGCTTCCAGAATGTGGTTTCGAATACATTTTGGAGCATGGCTGTGGAGATTTGTGATCATTCAGCTACAAGAGCATTAGTGAGGTCAGGTATTGATGTTGGTTGAAGAGATTTGGAGTGCAGCTGGTGTTCCAGTTTATCCCTGTGGATAAATTGTGGTTGAGGTCAGGGCTCTGTGCAGGTCACTCGAGTTCTTCTACCTTCTTCCAACCTTAACATACAATGTCTTCATGGAGTTCACTTTGTACACAGGGGTATTGTGATACTGGAACAGGTTTGGGGTCTCTTAGTGAAGGGAAACTGTAAAGCTCCAGCTTACAAAGACATTCTGTGCAATTGTGCACTTCCTCTCGTTTGGGGAAGAACCACAAATGGGTGTTATGTTCAACTTTTGGCCATATGGTTTTACATCTGATGTAAGAACATAAAACCAAATCTTGTCATCAAAACCTTGGACATGCTTAAAATGTCATTTTTAAAAAGGTTTTGATGGCACAAACGCAGTAAGGAACCATGTTAGAATAATCATCTCATACACATTTCTCTTTTAAACTGAATTAATGCCTTACTTGCTAACTCACTGATCATACCGTCATCCAAATCTAATGAAAATGCTTCTCTTTTGCTTTTGTAATTTAATACAACAATTTTCATTACAAATAATATTATTGACAACAATCTGAGTGAAAAGTAAAACCTTAGAAATATTTCGAAGGCATGGACTTCACAAGTTCATGCAAAACCTTATAATCCATTTTAGATAAAACTCCATCAGTGTAGTCTGAACACGTGCCTCAGTAGAAGAGATTAGACATGAGGAAAATCTGACCCTTTTGTACAAAGCCGTTAACATGCACAGTATCCCACATTTTCTGACATTTTTCATGTCAACTAGATAATGAGTGTGTATTTGTTCAATTCTGTTACTGTCGAATTTTGTGACGTCGGATCATCACACACTACGTGTAATTCTGCATTCTTCCACTTGCAGAAAGGGAGCACTTTTTGGAACAACCTAGATGCTCCAGATGCTGTGTTCTTCCCGTGGGATGCCAAGTCCACGTATATCCGCTGCCCTCCATTCTTCAACAAACTTGTGAGTCACTTTATGTTACAGCGTCAAAATGCATTGTTCTGGCGAGAGCCGTGTGCCTGAGCTTCTGTCCCGTGTCATCTGTCCCCATTCCCCCCAACTCAGTCTAAAGAAATTTGTCCTCCTGGGTCGATTGATAACGCACACGTTCTGCTGTTTCTGGGGGACAAAGTCACTACTGACCACATCTCTCCTGCCGGCAGCATCGCACGAGTCAGCGCGGCCGCCAAGTACCTACAGAGCAAACGGTAACCGAAGAGACGGTTATATGCATGCAGCTCATTATTAAGAGTGTGAAGTATGTGATTAATATTCTAATCCAAGGCCTAAGCCATTAGTCAGATTATTGGCAGGTTATTCAACTCCATGTTATATCTGATGCATCACTTTACATTTGAGCAGCATGATGTTAAATAATAATTATCCTTGCTGATTAGACAGACTAGATTTTAGATTGGATTTTTAACATCTCAATGTTTTTTAAAGTTGACCACAATTATTTGTTCGGACATGTCTCCCAGGCTGACACCTCGCGAATTTAACTCTTATGGTGCACGCAGAGGGAATGATGCTGTGATGACTAGAGGAACATTTGCCAGCATCAAACTCCTAAACCTTCTCGTTGGCAAACCCGGCCCCAAAACCGTGCACGTCCCGTCAGGACAAACGGTGAGCTTCAGCACGTTTTGACACAAGACTCGTGTTTAGTCCAGTACAGAGCTCCTGAAAGGACATGGTGTGATTTTTATTTTCACCGTGTACATCACTTACTGTAGCATGCACAGCAACTCTTTACCAGTCTCTCAGTTTTCTTTACCAAATTTTCCCATGCAGGCGAGATAAGAAAAGCTGTCATTCTGCTGTCATGATAACTTGTTTTTTTAATTAGATTTTAGAAAATAATAAAAGTAAAAACTAACAACAACAAATGTTTGCATGTGTGCGAGATAATATTCAGTTTTAACAATTATATTCATTTTTTTCCAAAAGGAATTATTGTTCTCCTGTCGTGATAACCTAGTTTTTATTTTTCTTACAGAAAATTTTTTTTTTTGCATGTGCATGAGATCATTTGTTCGACCTTTTTCTTTTTCTTAAGGATATCATTATGTCTTGCTCCTGTCACAATAACGTATTTTTTGTTTTTCTTTTAGAATCAAATAGACATTTATACGTTTGCACAAGATTAAAAAAATATAGATTTGGCACAGGACCTTCAGGGCTCCGTAGTCCAGCCACTGGATTTAGCTCATCTTCACTTGTGTTTTCCTGTCGCTACAACCAACCTCTTACATTACTAGAAGTAAATATTTGTAAGTCCCTGCTGTAACAGAGTTTGTGTGTTTGGTGATAATTAGCTGGACGTGTTCGAGGCGGCGGAGCGGTACCAGAGAGATAACATTCCTCTCATCATCCTGGCAGGGAAAGATTACGGCTCAGGCAGCTCAAGAGACTGGGCAGCCAAAGGACCTTATCTACTGGTACATCTGTACAGCTGCAACACGCACAAGACTACTCTCTCTCTCCCTCTCTCAAAACACTTATACCACTTTAAATGAGCAACAGTGCTGAGACTCTGTCAGTGTGCTTAGGAAACAGATCTCTAACTGTGATTGCAGGGAGTGCGAGCGGTGATCGCTGAGAGTTTTGAAAAGATCCATAAGAACCACCTGGTGGGAATGGGCATTGCTCCTCTGCGGTTCCTTCCTGGCCAGAGCGCTGAAACCCTGGGGCTCTGTGGGAAAGAGAGGTTCTCCATCGCCATCCCAGAGCAGATCACTCCTCAGCAAGAGCTAACTGTGCTGGTAGGAAATCCGAGTCTTCGGAGTAGTTTTTTACTTCCAGGAAATTACTAGTTAGTCACTGAAATATTGCCATTTTCTATAGCTGATTTAAAACAATTGTTTTCTTTTTATTAGTGAATGTGCTAGAACAGAAAAACCCACATGTTATAAGTCAGCTTTTTTGAGACGCACTTCACGATGTGCCATGCCCCATTTTTTTGCAAGCGCTTACCTTAATAACTGTCAAGAAAGACTGAATCTAGATCAGACCTGCAATTCCAGCAATTTTACAGCAAAATCAACAGCAAAATCGTTCGTACATTTTTATTTATTTTTTTCTTCCAAAAAACATTCCTGTACATATTTTTATGAAATTTTTTGTTTGTTTATATCTTTGTAACAAGGATAAGTCACATGCAACTACCACTTATTTGTAAGATGAAGTGAATATAAATGTCTAAACTGTGAACTGTGTAGCTTGATGCAGAGCTAGGGTTTCTCTTGGCGGCGGGGGGGGATTTTACACTGGTAAAATCCAACTGGGAAAAGTGTGGGTTTTTTATTTTTGGTTTTATCATTGAAATAATTACAGATATGGCATGTTTGATTGCAGATTCTGATTCTACATCAGTGATTTACACAAATATTCAATTATTTGTGGTCGCAGAAATGAATGTCAAATCAAGCAAACTCTGCAATATTCGGAGGAGGTTATAATTGTTAAAAATTCTCGCAGGTTTTCGGGCCAAGACACGCCATGTGACATTATCACAACGCACATTCAGCCAAAACCCTCGTCGATTCATGTGCATCGAACATGAGTTCGACGTCTAATAAAAACGTAGTAAAAGGTCTAATTTGCCAGCAATTATCAGTGCAAAAGACCGTGCAAAACTATTTAGTGTGATTGCAATTTCCTCAACACAAAAAAAGCACAAGAAAACTCAAGAAAATCACAAATGCCTGCAGCAAAATCCAGCATCAATGAGACGGAGCTGCAACAATCACAAAATCCTTTAAGGACTGGAATATGCTCAATTTCATCTTCATAGTTCATGTATCCTTTGCGTTATTAAGGGAAAAATCTTTTTAAAAATTGGTGTGTGTGTGTGTGAGAAGCTTCGCAAACTGCATCTGGGCCAAAATTTTTACATTTAAAATTTTTTAAACTTGCCATTATTTTTATTCTCATTCTTGTACTAACGGTTGAAAACTAATGGCTGAAAAAAAATCTGCAAAATCTATGATCCACCTGCTGGTTGATTTGACATGGAGTCATCCTTGTGTTAATTATTTTCCTATATCAATGTGTCTGGAAGTGTGTATACCACTCTTATACCACTGCAATTAAATCTTTTCTTTATTAAAGAACGACACGTCATGCCTTTTATCCGCGCGTTTAATGTTGTGAAACGTCCGTTATATCTTGTTATAGCGGCTACAAACAGTCATTCCTTCACCAGTCTCGCCTTTTCTTGCTTTTGAAGTCAATAAGAGAAAACAACCAAACCAATGTGCAGCTTGATGTTACAGAAAAACTGGAAAGTGCAAAGTTGTGAAGAATAACTTGCTGTTAAAAATCTCTGTCACTGGACTCCACCTCCCATAACTGTTAAATGAAAGTCACCCCACAGGAAGCTTCGCCATAACAACAATTATACAACAAAGACAAATGTATGTCTTTATATATGAGTGAATTAATGAACCAAACCTGCAATTTGAATCGTCAGAGCTGCTGGTGTAGAAAATGAATCACCACCGTCCGACCAGTCAGATTCCCTGTGGTATCGTTTCATTTATCTTCTGCATAATTTGCTCTAGGGCTTTCACTGGGGACCTTGATAACATCATGAAATATCTGTTTTGTGTTTCAGACCAGCACTGGAAAGAGCTTCAATGTGGTGGCTTTGTTCGAGAACGAGATGGACGTGGCCTTTTACAGACATGGAGGCATTCTAAAATACGTGGCCCGTAGTATGCTGAAGTAATATCTCTCTCTCTCTCTCTCTCTCTCTCTCTCTCTCTCTCTCTCTCTCTTGTCTGTGTGTGTTTGTATCCAGCCTCCTCTCAGATTATTCACACAAACCATCTCAGGAGCGCTTCTTCAGCCCGGTCGAGCTACAAATTGTCTGGTTGTGAAGGGTTGTGTCTGTTGTTGGCACGGCAACAGCTCTGAATGCAAGCCAGTGACTCTTTCGGGCCTTGGACTCTGTTGTGCCTGTTTTCTGCTGTTTCCTCCATCACTCTTCCTAATAAGCTATCTACCGTCCAGGCAGGACATGGTTTTTCTTGCACTTAACAACATTTCTGCTGTTTTGTTCTCTAAATTCTGCCGTCCCACAGAGATGCAGAAGAAATCCAGACTCTAAAAAAAAGTTCTCGTGCTCCAGTTCTGGTGTACTTGAAACTCTATTGGTCGATTCTGGATTTGTCCACCCGGCTGGTGGTGCCTGTTCAGCACGATGGTGGACACATTGTTAAAAATCGGAGGAACTGGTGCTAGGCTCTCCTACATACTACGTGATGCCATCACCCCGACACACACACCCACACACATGACGGTGCTTCTCAAACAAGTCGTTACTTACTGCTTTAGTGCTCACAGGCCTTTACACAGATTACTTTCTGTTTTTTTTTTTTTTTTAATTATTATTTAATTTTTTTTAGATGATTTTGTTAGTGTACGAATTCGAAC